>BFEA01000061.1:4059792-4070811 GCA_003427395.1 Chara braunii
AGAGAGAGAGAGAGAGAGAGAGAGAGAGAGAGAGAGAGAGAGAGAGAGAGAGAGAGAGAGAGAGAGAGAGAGAGAGAGAGAGAGAATTTCAGTTGTTCGTACACGAATAGACGCTTTCTTCATTGATTGCGGCGTATCGTATTAACAATAAGGTGCGGTCATTATACGTAATTAACAGTTGGGGCACTTGGCGCCGTTGGCGGCTATTGTAGTGTGTTCGGGGGCGCAGACGGAAGAGGCAATCACGATGACTGGCCTGCCGTTTTTTCCCGATCGGGAATGTCCGTCAGCACCGGGATCGGGATCGGGAACGCCAACCACCGTGCTCGGGAAGATCTTCTTCTTCCTGCTTCGCGCGGGAGCAGCTATGGTGGCAGCGTCGGCGACAACGATAACGATAACGACGACGGCGATGGTGATGTTGCTTAGTACTACCGCGATCCCAGCCATCATCCTCCGTCGGATTTTTCTGAGTAACACGACAGGCACGTCGCCATCGCCAGAAACGATCTCGCCTCCTTCCTCGAGCCGCCGGGCCAAGTCCTCAGATTCGGGATCTGACGAGCCTGAATCTGGTCCACGCTGCCGTCCAGGTACCAGTACCAGTCGCGCTGCCGGTCCACCGACCTGGTCCAGCAGCAGGAGCAGCAGCACCAGCAGCGGCAGCAGCAGCAATCACCTACATGTACCTGGTCCAAATAGCAGGATCAATCCATCTGCTGGTCCAGGAAGCAGTTCAGATTCTTCCGCAGCTGGTCCAGACACCAGTCCCCTCCCTGAGGAGCGCGGCTCCACCCTCACTAGCTCCTCCTCCTCCTCCTCCTCCGCCGCCGCCGCCGCCGCCGCCGCCTCCTCCTCCTCCTCCTCCTCCTCCTCCTTCTCCTGCTTTCTGAAGGATCATCGCTTGACTGACCTCTTCATGTGGCGAGGGAGAGGAGGAGGGACTTCCGTTGGCGAGTCAGCAGACTCAGCAGAGTCAGCACCTTGCCTATCCGGCCGCTCTCTCCCTTTGGTCCCCCCTGGCAATCTCGGCCTTCCTTTCATCGGCGAGACTCTGCGCTTCTTCTACGAGAATTGGAAAGCGGGGAGTCGGGATGCCTTCGTCTTCAGCCGCGTGGCCAAGCACGGAGGCGTGTACCGGACTCATCTGTTTGGGTCAGAGATGATCGGCGTGAGCTCACCGGCGGCAGTGAAACTGGTCCTGACGCACGAGGACGATCTGTTCCGCGTGCAATGGCCCAGGTCCACAAGGCGGCTGCTGGGACGAGAAGCAGTGTCTATGATCACCGGGGCGCGCCATCGACGGCTGAGGAAAGTTCTGGGTAAAGCCCTGTCTCCTGAATGCCTCAGGCAGTATGTGCCTCGGATGGACCGGGTCGCTAGCGATGTAGTGGACAGCTGGCTGGATCGTGATCGGGATGGGGATAGGAATCAGGCCAGCAGTCGAGATGAGAACGGAAGAGGAGGAGGAGGAGGAGGAGGAGGGGAGGGAAGAAGGAGGAAGGGGGGAGGGGAGGCGGCGGGAGAAGATCCTACTACCGGTCGCGCGATGTCGGCTGTCGCCGCCTTCGAGGAGATCAAGAGATATGCTTTCACTCTGGCATGCGACGTGTTCGTTAGTGTAAGGCCGGGACCAAGACTCGATCGCCTGAGCGGACTGTTTGAGCGCTGGCTCGTTGGACTCTTCTCTCTTCCACTTGCTCTTCCTGTCACAGCGTTTGGTCGGAGCCTGAAAGCAAGGGAGGAGCTCCTCAAGGAACTACAACAGATCCTGAGCGAGAGAAGAACCACGGCCGCACTACTCCTACCTCCTTCTCCTCCTCCTCCTCCTTCCTCTTCTTCCTCCTCTTCTTCTTCTGATTATTCTTCTTCTTCTTCCTCCTCAACTTCTTCTTCTTCTTCTTCTTCGGGCTCAAATGAAAGGGGTAGAAACGTTGGCGCTAGTACGAAAGGGCTTGTTAGCACGAGTTCTAGTCCTGCGGAAGGAGGAAGAGAGGGAGGAGGTGTTGGAGTCTCGTCGTCGTCCGTGTCGATGATGGAGGGAAGCTGTGACAGTCTAGACCTTAAATCTCATACGGTAAAGAAGAACCATGGATCTCGAGATGCAAAAGGAAAAGGAGAGGGAGGGGGAGACTCGGGAGAGGGAGGGGGAGACTCGGGAGAGGGAGGAGGACAGGAAGGAACTGGAAGGAGAATGGGAGATGGAGAAGAAGTGAGAGGAGGAGGAGAAGTAGGACGAGGAGGAGGAGGAGGTGAACTTCGGGGACAAGGAGAACGCAAAGCATACAGGGAATCCCAGGAGAGAGAAAGTGCATCACCTCCCTCTCGGACTCCTCTCCCTTTTGATCTGCTTACGGGATTGATAGAACTGGAAGAGGAGATGGCTTGTAGTACCATCAAGCAGGCGGGCATTAAATCACCTTCGTTGTCCAAGATGGACGAGAGAGAAGACAGGAGGAGAGATACTGGAGGCGGAGGAGAAGGAGGTGGTGGATCCGAGGAAAACTCGAAGACCAGAGATGACGTAATATTGGACACAATTTTAACTCTGCTCTTTGCAGGCCACGACACAAGCGCTATCCTGATCACGTGGCTAGTCAAGTGCTTGCCGGCTCATCCTGAAGTCTTGAGCAAGCTTCGCGAAGAGCACGACGCCATAGCCAAGCAAATGGGTCCTGATGGGACGCTGACCTTCCAAATGATCACCAAGGACATGAGCTACACAGATAAAGTCATCAATGAAGGTCAGTTTTTCAAGTTTCCACCTTTACCAAGTGTTTGATCCAGACCTATTACGTTTCCTTTGTTTTCATTCTTCCCCCCCACCTCTCTCTCTCTCTCTCTCTCTCTCTCTCTCTCTCTCTCTCTCTCTCTCTCTCTCTCTCTCTCTCTCTCTCTCTCTCTCTCCACAGATCGATTGCGTTTCCTTTGTTTTTTCACTCTTCCCCCACGTCTCTGTCTGATCTGTGTGTTTGTTTGCATTTGTGTGTGTGTGTGTGTGTGTGTGTGTGTGCGCTTCACTTATTTATCATCTCACACCTTTGCGTAGGTGGGCAGTTGTGCGGGAACTGATCGCACTCTATTATTTGTAAAATGGAATGTGGAATGTAATCCAAAAGTCTCCAATGAACCATCAGCCATGATTGAGCAACATGATGAAGATATGGTTGTAAGGAGTGATGGGCCTAGTAGAGAGATGGATGGTAACCAGACTGAGGTAGATTGCCATGAAGACCTGAGAAGAACGACTGAGGAGGAAAGGAAAAAAAAACAAAAAAAAACAGTGAAGGAACCAAGAGAAAAAACTGGCGCATCTGAACGAAGCAAGAGAAAAAACCCGAGTTACGGAGTACATATACACAGTTACAAACACGGAGCAACAGAGGAGCAAATTGTAACTGTAAGTCTGTAACAGCAAATCATAACGAATGCCATTGGGCACAAACTGAGTACGAACGTGGAACAACAAACGAGTTGGGCACTATGCAGTACCATAAACTGAAAACGAGAACTACACTGTCAATGGAGCTGTATACGAACAGAGACAGAAATGGGAACCATGTTCAACGAGCTGCCGAAAAAACAAGAATCATGAAGAATGTGAGAACAAGCTGAGAACAACAAGCTGAGTCCTAAGAGCAACAAGCTGAGAACAACAAGCTGAGTCCTAAGAGCAACAAGCTGAGAACAACAAGCTGAGNACAAGCTGAGAACAACAAGCTGAGTCCTAAGAGCAACAAGCTGAGAACAACAAGCTGAGAACAACAAGCTGAGTCCTAAGAGCAACAAGCTGAGAGCAAAAAAACTGAGAACAAAAAAACTGAGAACAAAAAAACTGAGAACAAAAAAACTGAGAACAAAAAAACTGAGCACAACAAGCTGAGAATAAAAAAACTGAGAACAAGAAGCTGAGAACAAAAAAAACTGAGAATAATCTGAGAACAAACTGAGAACCTACCGAGAGCAAACTGAGAACAAACTTAGAAACAAACTGAGTCAAAGTGAAACAAAATTGGGAACAAACTAGTAAGAGCAAACTGAGAACGGAAAAAAAAAAAAAAAGAGGAAAACATGAGGGTGAACGGAGAAGAAGGCAAACACACCAGTCAATTGAGAAAGACCTGAAGGACTGAGAACAAACTTAGAAAGACCTGCGAAGAAACTGAGAATGAACTGAGGATAAAAAAGATGAAGTAGAAACTGAGAACAACTGGGTACGAATTGATAATGTCTGAGCTGAGGAAAAATTACAAATGAACAGAGTACGAACTGAAAATGAGAAAAAACTGACAATGAGCTGCATACAGCCCGTGACATAAATCAGGAGTCTGGACCATCTGGCATTGACTGGCAATAATCCAAGAAGGATCTGAGAGCAAGCTGAGAAGCTACTGAGAGCAACAACCTGAGAACAAACTTAGAACAAACAGAAAACTAACTGATGGTGAATGGAGAATCAATGGAAAACAATCCAATCACCTGACAAGGACCTGAACAACTCAGAGCAAACTGAAAAATACATGAAAAGGAATGTAGAGCATAAGACGAACCAGACAAGTGAGAATGAACAAAGATCAAGTAGAAAGAAACAACTGAGACAGTCGCCTAAATCAGAACCAGCCTAAGAGTCAACTGGGAATGAACGTGTGAACAAATTTTAACTCAGAAGAAACCTAAACCCTACTTAGCAAGGGATGCAAACAAGAAAAGAAACTACAAAGAGATTGAAACTGTTACACATGGTCTGATATTGACACAAATTGAGAAAAAAGTCAAGAAACCGCTTTTCTCCTTTGGTCGATGTAAAGCTCCCTCTTTTATCTCCTTTAAGTTACCGAAACATACTGAGACGAAAGTCAAGAAGCCCCTTTTCTTCTCGGTTCGATGTAAAACTCCCTCTTTTATCTCCTATAAGGTCGTAGAACCCCCTTTTCTTCTTAGCCCGATGTAAAGCTCCCTCTTTTATCTCCCCCATAGTGCCCACACTCCTAACTCTCACACTCCTAACTTGGCAACTTATAAAATGTTGCCTTGACAGAGTCCAAAGACTATTCATCAGGAAGTTAACAGAACCTTGGCTACAAGTCTTTTCCTTCCCCTATTAACTGCATGTGACTTTTATGGCCTGAGCTCCGATATGCCCTCCTTCGTGCCACAGGCCGATGGGCTTTGCAGCCTTTGCTCCATCCCTTGAAGATCGAAATAAGGTACTATGATATGATATGTTTTCACCTCGAGTTGTCTTCAAGATCAAAACTAGTAGCTTGCTAGCTTGTCAACAAAAAAAAATACAAAGCAAAAGAAAGCTGTGAATTTTAGGTTGTTAACAGTTAAACCCATTCATGCCGATCCCCTTCTGGTTGGCCCACCACTGGCTAGCTGAGACCAATCCATAAAGGATCGAACTTTATCATTCTCCTTTAAGTTTATTATTTATTAAAGTTGTTTCCTTTCTTATTGTTACTTCTCCGACAAGCTTTTAACTTGAAACTTAAAGAACTGGAAGGTTGCCTAAAAGTTCTTTTTTACTTTTCTCATCTCCTCTCCATTGACCTTTTGGTTGCTTTGGGTTCAGTGACACGAGAGCTCGGTCTTATTCTTAGTAGTCATAGGAAAGTTAGGATACATCACAAATGGCCTTTTGGTTGCTTTGGGTTGACGCGAGAGATGATCAGGCCGGGTCACCGTGAATTCTCGAGCTTCCCTTACAGCTCCTGGTTCTCCAGGCTGGCCTGTCTCTGGCACAAAGAAAGGAGATGAGGAGAAACGACGAGGAACAAAGGAGAGGTCCTTCAGGACATAAAGATGAGCATGTCCTTGGACCTCTGCGCAAGGATGACATGCATAATTTGAGAAATGGTACCCCCTCCTTTCCCCCCCCCAAAAAAAGAGAGGAACAAATAAGCGGAGAACGACCTCAGGAAGGGAGAAGGAACTGGCAAGAATAGATGGGAAATAGATAGATGCAAAAATGTGAATGCAAGAAGGCCGAAAGAGGAGAGTGAATGGAGAGAGGAAAACAAATGTCATGCGAATCAATTTGAAGCGGATGTACACACATATTAAGACCGAGATTCCAAACCATCATCATGATGAGGAAACGGAGAAGAACCGCACACGAAGGGCGATCAAAACCCAAGGATACTCACGAAAATCCGGGGCAGCCTGGTATAAAAAACAAGAAGAACATAAGCTCGATGCCATGCTGGCGGGTCCCCCAGCAGCATGAAGGCTGCAAAGAACAAACTTTAAGAAGTTAACTGACCGCCGTTACCCCCCTACGTAGCTCAGTTGGTACACCCATGAGCTGTTAAAATACAGAACCTCAGTTTGAATCCAGAACAAATCTTGAAAAAAAAAAAAAAAAAAAAAAAAAAAGAACAAGTTTATTTAGCATCAGCTATTAAGGAAGTGAGAACGAACTGAGGAGGAAACTGAAAAGCGCTGCGAGCAACCTGGGCCCGACAGGACGAGCCAAACCATTCTTCTGAGAACAACTTGAACCTCAGAGACCTGGAAACCTAGGAACTGACTGGGACATAGCTGGTCCACGATAGCTGCGAAGCAAACTGGGATCCAGTTTGACTTATTGGATCCTTCCGGGAAGTCCCGAGAACAAACCCAGTCTGGAAAGAGAAACTTAGATAAAATAAAAAATACATTCAGTTGTACAGACTGAGAAACGAAGCAAAATTTAATGGAAAACTCTTACAACCTAACCTTGTGACGAACCACTTTCTGAAACCGCGCGATTTTCTGCGCGAAGCTGCTTTGGGGAAATACGAACGAAGGGGTGAGCGATGGGCAGACGGGTCGGGCGAGCAATTTGCATGGATGTCCTCACTTCTTTTTCGTTTTTCTGCTGAGAATGTCGGATCGGTGTCGGGAAGATCCTGTGCCAGTGGTCAGAAAACCGCGCCTTAGCGAGCGTGAAGAATAACTGTACAATAACTTTTTTCTTTCTTGTTCTGCTGTGCGCACTGGGGATTTTGGCGCGATCGTCGCGCGGGAATATCGTTTTTGAATTGTCAACTGGTGTCGAGCCCCTCCACGAGCTCGGAATTGTTTTTCTTCGGAATTTTTCCTTTGCAATTAGGACTTAAGATAGGAATTTAGGCGCCTTCTGGGTTTTGTTGCGCGGCGCTCCCTGCTTACGCACGCCTTGCCGCGACAAGATCTGGGTTCTTATTTCTTTTTGCGCCTTAATATTGCACGTAACTGTAAAAGTTTTGGTGGGTGTAATTGCAACTGTAATCTTCTCGTTCTTGATGTCCTTCATGTTCTTCCCTCTTCCTGCCTTGTGCTCGCCCGTGCATGCACACCTTATTCCCTGACCTGATTGGTTCCTATGCCTGCATGACCGGATCAATGCGCGGAGAGTGGCTCAGTCCCCCACACCGCGGCCAAGACATGCAGACGTAGGCACTTCCTCTCTTCTCCTTCTCATCACTTGGGGCTAATCCCAGATCCCTCGCCCAAGCGTGCACGCTATAAATTTCGCAAGCGCGATTAGTTGGCTCTCTAAGAATTTTGAGGTTAGCGCGATCAGTGAGGGCCGGCTAACGAGCAAGTTTGGAAGGTAAGTGAGTGTGAGAGTTGGGCGATCCGACGAGCTGGTGTCAGGTATGTGGGGTCGACGTGCGGGGCCGCGACCGACTGTGGCGCACGAGCGAACCTGGCTTGCATGCTTGAACCAAGAGGGATGACAACTCTGCGTTGATACGGGGTGACCGACTGCCGGGTTCGGGAATAGAGGGAGAGAGAGAGAGCGGTTGTGTGGGTGCGGGATAAGGTTCTTTCTTTGTTGTCTCCTTCTTCCCCTGCTCATCTGTACAATTTTGGATCCTGGTATGGCCGATTTTGCTATCACAGCCTCCTCTTTTGAACTTCGCTGATATATCGTCTCAGATTTTCCTGTGATTTTATTCGGTATGCATGCATGAAATGAATGTAAATCCCTTTTTCTTAAATTCTTAGTGATCTTTTCGGATTTCTAGCTTTGTTTTGCGATGCCTATCTCGTCTCTAACTAATGTTCACTTGCGGGAGCTATACGCTCAGAACTGATCAAAAATGCTCGTCTTGATGTCTGGGGTCCCGTCGTCAACACTAAAGTGTTGTCATGAGTTGACCGTCCTTTTGTGTCACATGTATGGCATGTAGTGATTGGTAGGATATTTGCACTTATGAACTTAACCGGTACCAACCGGCTGTTCCTTTACGAGTACGGGTGCGCACGATCGCGATCTCGAGAAAGCCGAGGTGCCACGTACGCGCTCGTCCGCGTGAATGAGCCTTAACCCCGTGTAAGGATGCGGGGGAACTGGCCTACTGGGCAGACATGGTTGCGAGATCTCCCTCCTGGACATCCGACCATGAAAACCTGAGGGACCCGGAATATCGCGAGTATTGGGAAGGCGAACAACTTAGACTACGATATCCAAAATTCCCCTGTCCAACGGAGCACGACCGACTATGCGCGGGGGATTTCCACTGGGCTATAACCAGCGATCCTAGATGTCCAGACTACCCTGATACAAACAATACTCAATACTACATATCCCCGGGATTCGTTGTTATCATGACCAACTTCCCTCCCTTCCACCTCCTCCTTCCCTATCACCAACTCCCAGTGGTCCCGTGGAATTCCATAGCTCGTTATTGGCCCAGCCTGCCGTGTGAGGGGTGCTAGCATTACCGGGCGCGCCGGGCCTTGGGGACTACCCGACAGACTCGAACCGAAGCTGAGCGTCGAATGCACACCCTTCGTTTATGGCCCGCCTCGGCGGAGTCCGAAGCCTGCTACGAGCGGTGCCGACAACGGTCGAACCTCGCAATCGATCCCGAAGGCGAAATCAAGGGCGATGGTGATTTCCATTTTTTGGGTTTAAAGCTGATGAAATCGGGGTTCGTTGGCAGGGGCAATGTTATGGGGATTTTGTTCGAGAATGCAAGAGTGTTTAGATCTGTCAACGTTGGGGTCGTAGAAGAGTACCTAGGGAACTTTGGTTTAGATGTGTTGCACACGCCATCGGCCCTACGCTGCACGACATCTATAGTTTTCCTGCTGTGCATAAATCACGAGAGATGGTCTACCTTCCTTCTCATAAGGCTTAAATCGCCGAGGCACGATCTACATATCCCCTCTTGCGCTTTTACCCCTAAACTTGCCACAAGAGATCCCTGTTCTGACCTGAGACTCCACCCCCACTTTCCTAAAATCCTTGGCACACCCCCTTCTTCGCACTTTCGGGCCCCCGTCCCACTCCGATCAGGAAGTCGCGTTGGGCGTGAGGTTGGGGGTCACAACCTGCCAAGTTGTGACAACAAACGATTCAGAAGTAATTTAAATGGATAAGTTAAACAAGCTTGAGACTGAGAGGCTTGAAGCTGAAAACAAAGTAAATCATTATAATAATGGAGAGAAAAGGGACAAGTTGGGGTCAATTAAGACCACAAAATGAATGCAAAACAAAATGATAATGCCGGTGGGTACCAACCATGGTTACGATCCGAACGTCCGGACCGAAGTGTCAGATGATGTCTGGGTCTGGATGTTTGGGTTTGGTGTCCGGTCCAGAGGGTCCGGATCCATCCTCTGCTCGGGCCACCCCCCCACCCCCCCACCCCCCCACCCCCCCACTTAAAATCTTGGACCTAACGAACCGAGAACAGACAAAAGACTTAGTATAGGAGGCAAAGAAAAAAAAGAAAAACGGAAAATGAAGTATAACTTACTTAGTCTAGTGGAGAGAGTAAACTAAAAAAAGTAAGTTGGGGGAGAAAACTGAGAAGTTCAACACACAAAATCAAAATGAATGGAGAGAAAACTGAGCACTAGAAACTTAGGCAAACTGAGAACCAGAAATTCAAACTGAGTACTAGAAACTTAGGCAAAGTTTAACTGAGAACCAGAAATTCAAACTGAGAACCAACCTGCAAAGGGTTGTTTTTCCGTATGCTAGGGCCCAAATTTGGTGCTAGAACACATGCCCAACTGCCAAATGGCAGCTAGGGAGGACCTCCAGGTGGGCCTGATGGGGTGCCAAGCAGCAGCAGACACTCGGTGCAAAAAAAAAAAAAAAAAGAAGAAGAAGAAGAAGAAGAAGAAGAAGAAGAAGAAGAAAACTGGGGAAAGAAAACTATGTTGTGTAGAATTGTCTGTGTGACCGTTTGAACGCGCTGAACGCGCGTTCGCTTTCGAACGCCCGCGTTCAAACGGTCGTTGGCCACGTTCAAACGGTCGTTGGCCACGTTCAAACGAGGAGCGCGCCACGTGGCGCGAATTCGTTGAACACGACCCACTCATCCATATGAGCACGTGGCAGACTACGGATTGGGGGATTTGGTTCATCAAAAAAAAAAAGAAAAAAAAGTGGCAGTATATATTTCCATGTTCTAGTGGTAGATTCATTCGATTTTTCTCATCGGATCAATTGAAGTACCATGGGTTCGCCCGCGACTTACCTGCTCTCTCTCTCTCTCTCTCTCTCACACACACACACACACACACACACACACACACACACACACACACTCAGAAGAGGACGAAGAAGAACTCTTCCTCACCCTCTCGCTACCTGACTTCTCAATATCTGCAAACTACGAGGGACAGAGATTTGTGACTTTGGGACTTGACGACATTTGGATCCAGACTCGACATTGGGATTCAGACATTTGACGAGGGATTATTTGGGACTTGTACCGAAGACTTGGTGTTGGCAACATTCACATCTCCCCCCTTCTTCTTCGTCTGATTCCCTCCTCTTCGTTTGTGTATTGTCTGGACGTGGCGCATTCTTTTGTGTGTAGCACCAGGCCCCTCACACCTTGCAACGATGATGATGTACGTTGGGTCTGTATTACGACAACGATTGGGTTCATCATTGATATCTTAGCATTCCGCTGCGCTATATTGCACTATTTGAGGGAGGTCGGTCCTTGCTCAGGTTTGCACCATTACGGTATTCAACAGTTTGGTATCTCCTCCTCTTCTTACATAATATGTGAAGTCTCTCTC
>BFEA01000061.1:4070911-4082002 GCA_003427395.1 Chara braunii
TACATAATATGTGAAGTCTCTCTCTCTCTCTCTCTCTCTCTCTCTCTCTCTCTCTCTCTCTCTCTCTCTCTCTCTCTCTCTCGCACACACACACAGACACGGCCCCCAACCCACACCCCTGCACCCTGCGCAAACGCGTTCAACGCGTTTAGCCGCATTTAATGAACGCACATTCAAGGCCTTCAAAACATGAACGCGAAACGCGTGTTCAATGAACGCGCGGCAACACAGAGAATTGCAATGCAAACAACTTTAGGTTGAGGCTCACATCAGAGTGTTCCTCAGAATCCTCACTGAATCGAAGATACAAAGGCCCTGCGCAAAAAAAAAGAAAGAAAACAAACTAAGGCACCCCCCTTTAAACCCCTTTAAACCCCATTTATAGGCCGCTTCTCGCCTCCTTGCCCCTGCCCAACGCACAACACTGAAAAACGAAAAACAACCCGTATTTGCGCTGCCTTCCGCGGTCGCAGAAAAGCCCCATTGACGAAAACAAAACAAACAAAGAAAAATCTCTTTACATGCCCGAGGTGCCAAGCGGGTTGATCATCCATCGACAGCCAGGCAGCAGGCGACCTCCACAGCTTCCCGGCTGGGCAGTAGGCACCCTTGGTAGCCTAGAGAGTAGGAACCAACTGCGAACACGATGACAACACACTGAAACTGTTACATGCCCAGATGGGCGATGTACGTAACAACCGAGGATCGACAATATGATAAAAAAGACTGAATGGACAATGCAGTGCAAGTAGAATCTCGTGCATTCCGATATATACAAATGGTGCTGAATAGCGTAGTGGAAGACTTAGATACAAGTCCTGACCTGACCGGGACTAACCTCATTCACATAGTATCAGATAGCGAAGCAGAATGCTAGAATGCTATGACTAGCCCGATCAGTGTTTGAACGCAGACCAAACATACATCGTATCCATCACCAGGTGTGAAGGAGCCTGGCGTTGTACACTGGAAGAAAGCGCCAGGTCCAGACATACACAGACGAAGAGGAGGGGATCAGATGAAAGGAGGGAGAGAGATGGGAATGTCGTCAACACCAAGTCTTTGTCACAGGTCCCAAATAATCCCTCGTCGTAATGTCCGAAGCCAAAAAGTCGAGTCTGGATCCAATGTCACCCAAACTCTCTCTCTCACTCTTCTCTCGTAATCTGCAAATGCAGTGAAGTCAGATAAGGAGAGGGTGAGAGGGAGATGGTGGACTGAGAAGAGGAAGAAGAAGAACTCTCTCTCTCTGTTACGAGCTAGGTACTAACCTGTGAAGTTGGCGTTGTGCTGCAGGTACCTCGAAGACGAAGCTGGAGCAGCGGCGCTGCAGGTAAGTACCTATGGCCTCCGCCCAATCCCTCTCTCTCTCTAGTGCTATCCTAGCTATGGCGCCCAGCGCTGGAGACTACAGCTACCTACTGCGCCCAGCGCTGAAGACTAATGCTAACGCTACTACTACTCCTGCAGCGCTCCCTCTAGAGTGCTGCTGCCGAATCCTGAAGACTACTGCCTCCGGCCTCCCCGTGAAGTGCATGGGAAGTCCCTATGTACTACCTCGGCCTGCCTCCTGACTGCCTGAAGGGCCAGCCAGGCCGAGGAGGCTGCTCTTGCCAATGCCGAAGTGTGTCAGGGGCTGGCGCTGCAGCATCTGCTGGAGATGGACTTTCTTCTTTCTCTCTCCAGATATAATTGGCATCTGCTGAGGCTGGCGTGAGAACAGGCTAAGAATAGCCGGTTCTCGAAACCCTGGTTCGGTGCCTGAGTTTCAGGGCCGGTCGTTCTGATGAATGATTGAAAATGGCCCTTCGTTTCAGGCTAAAAAGGCTATTTGCCATTTTTAGTCTGAAATGACACAGGGACTGTAAGCCCCTGTTTTCAGGCTTTCGGGCTGAACAGTCACGGGGCCTGTAGGCCCTGGTTTTCAGGCTTTTAGCTTGAATTTCAGGCTTTTAGCCTGAAGGTCGCAAGGCCTGGAAAATGGCCCTCGTGTGCAGGCGCAGCATGTAACACCCCCCCCTCCTTATGAAGTCAAGCCGGGGCGAGGCCGGAGCCGACGATCTGAATGTGGAACCTGGACACGGGCGCGGCGTGGAGCCGAAGAAACCGGCTTGCCTTGCATTTTGCGTTCGTAGCGTGCGAGAACGTCTGGAGCTGTTGCTTGAAGTTCCGCACGGGTCAACCAACGGTCAGCTCGGTGTGTGCAGTATGCGAAATGCACCAAATACTCGGTTGGCCTGTTGTCGTAGCATCGCTAGGAGATAATGTCGCCTCAAAACCATCCATGGAGGGAGGGTCTTGCGAACGTCTCCCGGGAAAATCGTCATGTTTCGCTGGCGTGTAAAGAGCCAACTTGGAGCAATGAAAGACTGGGTAGACAGGGAAGTGGGGGGGCACCGAAATCGTGAAGGAAGGTCCCTCGGGTGCGTCCCCAGTGGGTGCCACGATCGGCCAAGGCCTCATCCATTTCGGGAGGAGCTTGCGAGAGATATCTTGTTCAAGGTTGAATTCCACTGCGGAAACCCAAATGAGGTCGCCGATGCGGAATGGGCAAGGCAAACGCTGACGATTGGCCTGCTGGCTCATGCGCTGCTGTGTCTTGGCCATCTGGTCGCGTGCCTTGACAAAAAGCTCTTGCATCCGACGCAAGAAAAGAAGATGGTCGTCGCTCTCGGCCGTTCGTGGAGTGATAGTGTCCAATGGTGAAGTGACCAGCGAGCCGTGTTCGGACTCAAAAGGCGATATCCCTTTAGCCGGGTGGATGGAAGAGTTGTAGGCCAACTCGACATCTGGCAACCGCTCCACCCAGTCCTTCTGATCAGGGCGGATGAGAGGGCGAAGGCGAACCTGTGCAGTCTGGTGCGCCCTCTCCGTTTGGCCATCGGTCTGAGGGTGGCGAGCTGAATTGGGCTTGAGAGATGAGCCCCATCGCTTGATGAGCGCCAACCAAAAATCGGACATGAACCGAGTGTCGCGGTCGCAGACGATTTCCTTGAGGTAACCCTTGGTTCAAATCCAACCGGCGTAGAGAACCTCGGCCAACTCCGGTGCCTTGGCATGATAGCGGCAAGGTAAGAACATGGCAAACTTGGTGAGTCGGTCGACCACCGTGAGAATCCCATCCACGCCGGTCTTGTGCTTGGGGAACGGGCCGGTGATGTCCATGGCAATCACTTCCCTTCGCCTCAAAGGGACCGGTAATGGTCCTAACTCACCGTACGGACGGTGGTTGCGGGACTTGCAGCGTCGGCAAACCTCGCATGACTCGCAATAGCGTGTGACGTCGCCGAGAAGGCCGGACCACCAAAATCGCTCGCGAGGTCGGCCAATCGTGCGATGGACTCCAAAGTGTCCGGTGGCGGGAACATCGTGGAACTCGGCAAGAAGCCGTGTACGCAAGTGAGGATCACTCGGTACGCAAAGAAGGTCCTTCCCCCGTGTGTGGACAAGCAAGTACCCCTCTTGGATCCGGTAGTGAGAAGGCGCCGGATTAGGAGAGGAGCAATTCGCGTACTTGTCGCGAAACTTGGGGTCGGCTTGGTAGCCGCGGATGAAGCTGTTCCGCAGGTTATCGTCGATCTCGAAGGTTGAGTAGACCGCTGTACAATGATCCGGACGCCGTGAAAGAGCATCCGCAAAACGGTTCGACTTTCTGGGAATGTGATCGGGAAAGAAGTCGAACTGGTCGATGAAAGTCATCCATCGAGCGATGGTGATGTTGACGGTGTCTTGGGTCTTATAGAAGACCAACGGATTGTTGTCTGTTACCCATCAAAATTGGTTTCGACCAAGGAGGAAATGTCATCACCGCTTGAGCGCGTGGACGAAGGCGAGGAGCTCCTTCTTGCGTGCATCGTCAATGGAATGCACGACGGGCACTTTCTTGCTGAAATACTCGACCGGGTGCCAGTCCACACCATCATGTTGCTCAAGGACTGCACCAATGCCATAGCCTGACGCATCCGTAGTGACGCGCGTAGGCAAAAGCGGGTCGTATATCCGCAAGACCTCCGCACATAATAGCGCGGCTTTGAGAGCCAAAAATGATTCCCGCGCCTCCTCTCCGAAGTCAAACGGCAAATCCTCGCATTGAAGCTTGGTCAAGTGGGCCGCGATCTTCGAGCAACCTTTGATAAAACGCTGGTAGTAGCCAGCAAGGCCAAGGAATAAACGGACATCCATGACGTTCCGAGGTTCCTTCCACTCTTGGATGGCTTGAATCTTGTTCGATAGCGGACTGATGCCCTCCGGTGTGACAAAATGGCCCAAGTCTTCCAGCTCTTGCCGGACAAATTCGCACTTGTCGTGGTTGGCCTTGTACTTGGCACGGTGGAGCATCTCCAACACTCGTCGAAGATGCCCAAGATGATCCTCCAAAGTCCAGCTATAGACGAGAATATCGTCTAAGTAGACCAGCACGAACCGGTCCAACATTGCACGGAACTCGTTGGTCATTGCCGCTTGAAAGGCCGTCGGGGTGTTGGTGAGGCCAAAAGGCATGACCACCCACTTAAAATGTTCGTACTGCGTCTTAAACGTAGATTTGTAGCGATCATTCAGCCGGATCGAGATTTGATGATATCCCGATTTCAAATCCAACTAAGAAAAATACTTTGCGCCGCCCAATCGCTCAAGAAGATCGTCGATGCGAGGAAGAGGCCCCGCATTCTTGACGGTTTGCGTGTTGAGCTTGTGGTAGTCGATACACAATCGTAGATTCTTATTCTTCTTCCGGACGAAGAGAACTGGTGCTCCATATGCGGGAGCTACTAGGGCGGATCCAACCCTTGGCCTACAAGTCGTCGAGTTGTGCGCGGAGGACCTCAAGCTCCTCCTCGCTCATCCGATAGATGCAACCTTTCGGCGGCACGACACCGGCCTCAAGAATGATCTCGTGAGAGATCGGCCGATCCGGCACACACCGGTAGGTGACTCGAAGATGTCGGCGAACTCGACCAGCAACCCGCTTCACCCGGGGGTCCGAAGACAAGTCCGTGGGTGAAGCGTCGGCTACCGCGATGGTTCGTAGGAAACATAGGCCGATTTCCTCGGGGCCTGGGCTGCTCGTAAGCGCAAGTCGCCCGGAATGATTTGGCCGTAACCACTTGGCAGCGAATCGAAGGGTGCGATAGAGGAATAGTACACGCCACTTCCGCGCCGAAGGCGTCGCGAACGCTAAGAGTCCGCCGGTGGAAGTTGACCGTGTGATCCGCACTTGCAAGCCAAGGCATTCACAGAATGATGTCGAAGTCCGTGTCGAGAATGTCGAACGTCACCGGTTCGCATGCATGAGGTGCGATGTAACGGTCGAGAAGTTGCTGCGTCTTTCCATCCGCCAACTTGATCGTCGTCGGGTTTGCCTTCCTCCGAACTTGTGCGCCAAGGCCAGCCCTTTGCTTAAAGGATTGGCTCATGAAATTGCGAGACGCGCCACTATCCAGCAAAGTGATGCAGGACGCTTGCCCAACCTGGATGCGGACATAGATGAGCGGTGCGTTGTTGTCATCGTACCGCTGCATGCGAAACTCGCGGGCCACCTTGGTAACATACGCAAGGATGTCCACCACCGCGACTGCGTCATCCTTCGGCGAAGTTGGTGGTGCATAGAAGGATAAGTACGTGTGGAGATGCGCGCATAGTGCTGCGCATTGCAGTCCCGGCAAGCGGTCTGTGGTCGGGAGAGGAAGCCATGCAAAGTCCTCGGACGTGAACGGGTCCAATACCTCTATGTTGAGCTCGCGCGCCGAATCGTGTGAAGAACCACTTGAAGACGATAAGTCGCCGCTGCGGGATGGAGAAGATGCTGCACACAGTGCCACACACGTCTTGTCCTTGAGCTTGAGTACCCAGCGTAGGAACGAGCCGGGTAGCGTAGTCCTCAAAAGAATATAGAAGAGGAGGACTATCTTCTTCCGCATGCGCCTCGGAATGAAGGCCGAGTACTCGCAAAGAAACCAGTTCCGAGGTGTCGAGAGTGTTGTTGAGTCACTCTCGGCGGTGCTCAGTTTCCCTGTTTGCCCTTGCCTTTCAATGGGCAGGCCAATGTCTCATGGAGATCGTTGTTGCACCGTAGGCAATAGTGGAATCTCATGCGCGCCTTGAATGCTTGCTCGGAGATGCCATATTGGGACCAAGGGGCTGGAGCTGCTGCGCCGGGCCCGAGGCTAGATGCGGTGTGTGTCTTCGTCTTGCCGCGTCCTCGGCCTTTACCGGGGCGGCCACCTTCCCGGGGGGCTGCGATTCTGTCTCCTTCATTGGCAGACAAAACCTCGCTAGTTTGGTCAAACGGCGTTGCTGTTGCAACCACGGCCACTCTTGGTCGATCCTGGTCTCTGCTCGGGCCTGCCGCAGACAAACGCAGGTTCTTAGCCTCCTTGTTCGTAATGATGATCTGCGCGGCCTTGTCAAAAAGTTCCACCGTCGTCGTCAAGGTGTCCTCGACGTGAGTCAGGGCATTGCTTAATGTCGGACAGGACCTTGTGATGAAGTAGTGGCGGATGGCTTTGAAGCCCATCAAGATATCTGGGACTGATGTCAAGCGTTGGTACTCGGCAATCCAGTCGGTACTCGGCAGCGTGCCTTGCTCGAAGACCATTAGCTTGTCCATGGTTTTGATCTCCGACGGCTCTACTTGGAACCGCTTGTGCCACGCCGCCTTCAGATCATCCCAGTTGATCTTGGTGTGCAAGTCGCCAGCTACTACGCCGTACTTGGACAAGAGATTGTCCAACCAAGCCTGGCACGCGCCCCCTGAACGAGAGTATAAGTATGCGTGGTGCTTGTGTTCTTTGACGTTGTGTAGCTTACTAGCTGTAGCGTGAGCTGGAACTTGCGGAACCATGGGATCGGATTTGTCGTCGTCGAGTCGCAGAAGATCTCCTGCCCATCAAACTTTGGAGGTGTCTCGCGCGGTTCCGAACTCAGGATATTGGCAGTAGTGCAGATCCGCTGTTCCAACTGTTGCGTTGCGGCCTGCTGTAACTGCACGCCGTCCTTGAGGGAGCCGACGTCCATCTCCAATGCTTGCGATCGGAGGTGTGGGAAGAGCTTGCATCGGGGGCGGCGACAGGTCGCTGCTCCAGCTGCTGGAGGCGGCCTTGTACTTGAGGTAGCGGTCGTCGAGGCTGTGGATATCCTCCTGCTGGGTAATACAGGTTGCCAGGAGGTCTGTGAGATGGGAGAGGAGGAGAGTGATCTTGTTTTCGCTATCCCCCATCTTGCCATTCTCGGCCTCGGTCCGCCATTCCGCTGCCATTGTGAGCAAAGTCTGCTCTCCACTAAATATCTTCTCACGACGTTGGTTTCTTTCTTCATCGGCAGCCCTTGCTGCTGCCTCGTCATGCTGGCGCTGTTGGTCAAGTGCCATCAGACGTGCCTGCTCGGCATCCTCTGCCTTCTTCTTCGCTGCTGCTGCTGCGTCATCTGCCCGTTTCTTTGTTTCGGTACTCCAGGCCAGCATCCGGGCGTGATAGGCCTCGTCTGCTTCTCCGGACCTCTGGTCCATGACGGTTGTTTGTGAACGCAACGGCATAGACCAGGCCGGGGCCTGCTGACGTGGTATTCCCTGCTGCTGACGTGGCATCGCTGACGTGTCCTGCTGATGTGGCCTGCTGACATAGTCTGCTGACGTGGCCTGCTGATGTGATATGCTGACATGGCCTGCTAACGTGGCAACTCACCAATGCCGCCGCAGGGGGTACCCGGAGACAGGTAGAGAAGGTAAGGCGAGAGGTGGCAACAACATAGGTGGGGAGGGATGGGTGGGATAATCGCCCAGATAACGCCCAGATAAGGAGCCACTAGTCAAAAAAGAAAAGTTTGAACTTTGCAAAAAAAAATTCGAGAAAAATAAAAATCCCGAGTTTTGCAAGTTCAGTAGGTCTCCCAACCTCCCTTGAAGTTCGAACTATCAATGAGAGAAAAAAAAAAAAATTCGAACTTCAGACTGCAAATGATTTATAGAACTGACTAACAGAATCCTAGAACTGCGAAAAAAAAAAATTCCGAAAAGAAATGACAAGTATTCGGATTTACTCAGATGAGAGTATTCGCAGTTTGGAAAATAATACTGCAGGAGGGATTTCCTGTATCGTTTTCAGAAAAACGAATTTCGAAAAAAAGAAGATATTTCTAAGTAACGGGAAATGCAACAGGAAATCGAAATTTTCGAAAAGAAGGATATTCCGAATTTTCAACAACGAAATTTCGAATTTTCAGAAGAAAAACGAAAATGGAAATTTCAGATGTTGCGCTATTATGATTTTCCACAACAGAAATAGGGAGAAAACAAAATCCAAGAAAAGAAAAAAAAAAATCGATTTTCGGCAGTAAGGTCAAAATCGTGATTTTGGGGTCTAACTAGTGTGCTCTAATCAATCAATAAAGACTAATCAGCTACCTAGTCCCCGCACACGTGTCAGATCAGGTTGTCCTGATTCACGTGCGGCGTTCCGATACCAACTGTTACATGCCGAGATGGGCGATGTACGTAATAACCGAGGATCCGCAATGTCATAAAAAGGACTGAATGGACAATGCAGTGCAAGTAGAATCTCAACAAGCAATGTGCATTCCGATACATACAAATGGTGCTGAATAGCGCAGTGGAAGACTTAGATACAAGTCCTGACCTGACCGGGACTGACCTCATTCACATAGTATCAGATAGCGAAGCAGAATGCTAGAATGCTAATGACTACCGTCTTCCCCCGAACACAACGCACCCTCATTTTRTCGGTATCTGGCCGGAAATATAGCTTGTATACATTCATTTTTAGGCTGCGTTATGTTCGGGGGAAGACGGTAGCCCGATCACTGTTTGAACGCAGACCAAACATACATCGTATCCATCACCAGGTGTGAAGGAGCGTGGCGCTGTACACAGGAAGAAAGCGCCAGGTCCAGACATACACAGACGAAGAGGAGGGGATCAGACAAAAGGAGGGAGAGAGATGGGAATGTCGTCAACACCAAGTCTTTGTCACAAGTCCCAAATAATCCCTCGTCGTAATGTCTGAAGCCAAAAAGTCGAGTCTGGATCCAATGTCACCAAGCTATCTCTCTCACTCTTCTCTCGTAGTCTGCAGATGCAGTGAAGTCAGATAAGGAGAGGGTGAGAGGGAGATGGTGGACTGAGAGGAAGAAGAAAAACTCTCTCTCTCTGTTACGAGCCAGGTACTAACCTGTGAAGTTGGCGCTGTGCTGCAGGTACCTCGAAGACGAAGCTGGAGCAACGGCGCTCTGGCCTCCGCCCAATCCCTCTCTCTCTCTAGTGCTATCCTAGCTATGGCGCCCAGCGCTGGAGATTACAGCTACCTACTGCGCCCAGCGCTGAAGACTAAGGCTAACGCTACTATGACTCCTGCAGCGCTCCCTCCAGAGTGCTGCTGCCGAATCCTGAAGACTACTGCCTCCTGCCTCCCCGTGAAGTGCATGGGAAGTCCCTATGTACTACCTCGGCCTGCCTCCTGACTGCCTAAAGGGCGAGCCAGGCCGAGGAGGCTGCTCTTGCCAATTCCGAAGTGTGCCAGGGGCTGGCGCTGCAGCATCTGCTGAGGCTGGCGTGGGAACAGGCTAAGAATAGCCTGTTCCCGAAACCCTGGTTCGGTGCCTGAGTTTCAGGGCCGATCGTTCTCATGAAAGACCGAAAATGGCCCTTCATTTCAGGCTAAAAAGGCTATTGCCATTTTTAGTCTGAAACGACACAGGGACTGTAGGCCCCTTTTTTCAGGCTTTCGGGCTGAACAGTCACGGGGCCTGTAGGCCCTGGTTTTCAGGCTTTTAGCCTGAATTCCAGGCTTTCAGCCTGAAGGTCGCAGGGCCTGGAAAATGGCCCTCGTGTGCAGGCGCAGCCTGTAACGGAAACTGAGAGAGAGAGAGAGAGAGAGAGAGAGAGAGAGAGAGAGAGAGAGAGAGGTCCTTGGTTGGCATTAGCTAAGGGTAACTTGAGAGGTTGATTGGAAAATCTGGCAGACCCCAATTTGAACCTAACAGCAGATTCTGATTCTGAATAGGAAGGTACAACAGTTAATTTGATGTGGGGTGTTTTCAGAACAAACCTAAAGTTGAACTGGCTTAGCAAAGAGATGCAAAACAGATAATTAATTTGAAGAAAGAAACTGCAAAGAGATTTAAACATGGTAAGGTATAAGGTATTGAAACAAACTATGAATGAGCAAATTTAAAAGTCAAGCAACCCCTTTTCATCTTAGCCGGATGTGAAGCTCCTGTTCGCTTTATCTGACTTGGGTACCCCTATTTCTTTGCCTGTGCAACAGGTCTAAGGTCCAATTCGCCTGTCCCTGCGGCATTTAGAAAGGCCTTGAAAGATGTTGAAGTCGATGGCTATCGCATCCCCAAAGACTCTATGGTGAGCTCTGGTTCGAATCCATCATCCTTTTTCCTCGACGACCCGGAGCCTCTACTTTTTCTTTCTCTAGACCCCTGATAAATGGCTGTGGGTCGAAGTTACAATGAAACAGTCTCTGCCACAGCCGGCCTTTCTTGTCCATGATCATGGATTCATGGTTTCTCCCAGCCACACTTTTTCTTCTTTCTTTTTTTCCCCCGGTCTTACCCCCTTTATGAGACCCCACCCACCCTCCTCTCCTCATTAAATTTTCTCCTGGGTGCAACCCCACTGCCCCTGGGCCCCAGTCCTACAGTCCAACCTTCAACTTGAAGTTGGTGTGAAGTTGGTGTGAACCCAACCGTCTGTGTAGTCTTGTGTCTGGTGTGGGGTGTGTGGTGTGGGGTGTGGGTGGGTCGCTACGGGTGATAGCTGCCGTGTCAGCATCAATTAATCAAGACAGATTATTTTTTATGGCTTGGAGCATCCGTAGGGGTCCCTACGGACTGTTACTGACAATTCGGAAAGACATCTGTCTGTTGGGATGGGTGATAGCCCGCTCTACTTTTCGGTCCATGTTGATTATGCTTGAAGCATGGGTAGCGGCTTTAAAGTCTCTCCTGGATTCGCAGGCCCCCGTTTTTTGTACTATCCCCCTTTCTTCCTACAGCTCACCGTGCAGCTCTCTCTCTCTCTCTCTCTCTCTCTCTCTCTCTCTCTCTCTCTCTCTCTCTCTCTCTCTC
>BFEA01000061.1:4101237-4112429 GCA_003427395.1 Chara braunii
GGTTTTACTGATTCTAGTCAGACCTTTTCTTGGATTGCTACTTGAGCTCTCAAACTTGATTGATTGATTGATCCAATGATTGGTTGGTTGATTGGTTGGTTGACTGGTTGGTTGATTGATCCAATGATTGGTTGATTGATTGATTGATTGATTGATTGATTGATTGATCGATTCGTTGATTGATTGATTGATTGATAACTTGATTGATTGATTGATTGATTGATTCGTTGATTGATTGTTGATACCTTCATTGATTGATTGATTGATTGATTGATTGATTGAAAGAGAGTCTGACTGAGAATTTCAGAAGTCCCAGGCAAAAATTCTAATTTTGCTGTGAATGTTCAATGTTGTCTTTTTTGTGTTTGTCCGAAATTTGTTGTTTTGTGTACAGGAAATGCAATTGGTTTCCCGTGGACCCGAACGAGCCGTTGGACCTTGTCCATCCTATGCCAAGGCCATCTCGAGGGCTCCCTATTCTCGTCTCCAAAAGAGTAGTCTGCGATGAGAGTCAATAACTCAAATTCAAAATGTAAAATAATTTCGTAATTTTTACATTTCTTTTTTTTTCCATTATGTAAAGACAAGCGGATTAAATATTTTTTTTCTCATTATTTTTCTTATTATTATTATTTAACATTTCA
This sequence comes from Chara braunii, assembly GCA_003427395.1. Taxonomy (NCBI): domain Eukaryota; kingdom Viridiplantae; phylum Streptophyta; class Charophyceae; order Charales; family Characeae; genus Chara; species Chara braunii. Next base: position 4,101,882 of record BFEA01000061.1, read on the forward strand.
AGGAGTCTTTCCATTACAAGCTGGGAATTGGGCCCGGCCTCCCTCACATGAACATAGCTATGGCCCACAGGGATAAGCCTGGCTCACCGGCCAGGCATAGTAACCCCAACCATAGCAAAAATCTCACCCACGTTGCGGGATTGCTTTATAATTATTAATTTCTACTCGCTGAGGGAAAAATAGACGAGGAGTATGACATGAGAGAATTGGAGATTTTTTGAGATGGGGAAAACCCGGAAAAGGGACCAAAAAAAAAAAAAAATCACCAAAGGGTGCTTCTATCTGGATAAAAAAAATTGACATGATTTTTTAATATTTATTATTATTATTATTATTATTATTTTAATGTCATTGGATGGAAGTCAATGGAACTGAATATGGCTCATTTTTCCTCCCTCAGGTTTGTTTGTTTGTTTGTTTGTTTGTTTGTTTGTTTTTTTTTTTTATGCCAGTACTTCAATCTATGGCTGGGAAGCCGTGAGCGGCTTGAGGCTGCACCTTAGGTTTGGTCGAGGTTTGTTTAATTAAGGAGTTTTTATTCTGGCTTTCGGTATGCGCCAACCTCACCCCTGATGGTTAAACGAAGAAACCAAATGACGAAAACTGATTTATCCTTTAGATTGATTAGATTAATCAGTATGAAGTTTTTTTTTTTTTTTTTTTTTTTTTTGGGGGGGGGGGGGGTTTTTTTTATCCTCATATGGGGGACAGCCACATTTGTTTAACTATCCTATTATCCTCTCTCATTATTGTATCTCTCACTACCTTTCCCAGGGGGGGCAAGAAAGGGACCGTCCACCCCCCAGACAAGCCCGGAACTTATTAATTTAATCACCAGTACCTTTCCCAGCTATAAAGTCCGACAGTCCGGGGCTCGGTCCCAGCTGCACATTTTCGTTGTAGGAGGCTACCACGAAGAGAACGGCCGGGCACCTAAGGACCATGGATTGACACAATCGATGGTCCCTAGACGCCCGCCAGTAGCTTCGCGGTAGGCGCCTACAAGGGAAAGGCGCAGGCGGGACCTGAGCCCCCAGCTACCGTAATGCCGAGCCTTGCCGAGCCAGGAAAGTCGGGGTTTCTAAAAATGAGAAAATGAAAATAACAATTATGAACGCGATTCTTAAAAAACAAACAAAAAAAAAAAAACAAGGAAAACAACGAAATGAAACCCTAGAGATGGGAGGATCTGGGTCCTCGGCCGGCCTAAGGGGCCCCTGCTGCAGATGTGCCCGCCCAAAGTGAAGGCGGGCCTAACAAATCACGGGAGGCCCTCAGCTGTCAATGTTATATTTGGGGTGCAGGCAGTTTCTACGCGCCAGTTGGTTGAGGGAAACACAGGCTGAGCAGCAAGACATTCCACGGCCTTCCAGGCCTTTCCAAAAATGCAGGCCCTGGGCGAGAATCGCAGCCTCATACACAGGCAGTTGGGAGGCCCAACCGAATGGAGGCCCAGCAGCAGCATCGGAGGCACAGCCTCCTGGGGCCTACCGGAAGCTTCTGGGCAGAGGCCCAGGCCAGCCAGGCCACCGAGAAAGGCAGTCTCTTTCCATATAGGAAAGAGCTCGCTGACTGGCCAGGTATTCAGCACTTGCATGCTGGCGGCAGCGCTGCTAAAGCGGACGCTCGTGGGCTGCTGCTGGCGCTGAGAGGCAAGGTGCTAGCGCGCACAGTCGTGCAGGAAGCAGGGCGCTGCTGAGAGCAGCGCCATAGCCCAGCCTCCATAGCGGGATGGGCTTCGACTACAGTGAGGCGCAGGGGTGGTCTTCGGGTGTACAGACGGAAGACGTGGGTGTAAGAAGAGGGAGAGAGAGAAGGGTGATGATGATGATGATGATGTGAGGGCACATATTACCTGGTATTGGCAATAGTCTGCATTGGGCGACATCTTCAAGTACTTCATGGGCTGCTGACGTCAACAATTGCATTGTCAATTAGTAGGCAGACTGTAGCTGTGTAGGAAGTAGGCTGGGCTCCGAGCACCAAGAAGGGAGAAGGTCCTGAACTCTTGTGTTGGTGGTGGCGAGAGCAAGCTCTCATTGACATTGTTTTTCAGTGCTACGATTCTCCATTGGTGTCATATTGGTGCAATGCTACTTCCTGGACACTGTGATACTTTCTGGCTTTCAATGTGATTGTGCATTCTGGTTATTGTCATCTCGCTTCTGCTCTTTTTTTTTTTGAGAAAAAGCCCTTATGCAAGGCCTCTATCCTGGTGGTGGTAAGAGAACCACCGGGATTGAGGCTTGCCTGGCGGGCCGCTCCATCTATCCGCTTGGAAAAGAAAAAGAAAAAGAAAAAAAGGGTAGAGAGAGAGAGAGAGAGAGAGTGGTGCAGCGAACACGCCAGGATTTCCTCTCTCTCTCTCTCTCTCTCTCTCTCTCTCTCTCTCTGTGTGTGTGTGTGTGTGTGTGTGTGTGTGTGTGTTGCGGCGCTGTTCGAATCTGCAAAATGGGAATGAATTTTCCTGTGCTCACGCAAATTCGAATGTCCGTCCCTCTCTCTCTCTCTCTCTCTCTCTCCCCGTCCGTGCCGTTCGCGCTTTGTTTCGTTTTTCTTTTCCTTGTCTTTTTTTTTTTACTTTTCGTTTCTTTTCGGTTGCTTTTTTTTTAATCCTTCTTCACACTCGGTCGTCGGTCGTTCCCTGCACCAACCCCCTGTGTTAACCGGCGCGTATTTGTTTACGAAGTAGGGATCGAACTGGTGGTTTAAGACAGGCAATACCAAATAGGTCCAAGGTTTTAGGGCCAAGAGAGGGCCAGGAGATCAGAAGGAACAAACCAACCAGCTCATGCAAGGACCAAACTTAAATTCACTAGTCAGAGCTAAAGCTATCTGAGGTTATGGGTGTACACTGTACACCTACCTACCTCTTTTTTTTTTTTTTTTTTTTTGTTTGGGGGGAGGGGTTGTAACAGAAGTGCCTCTTCACCCTTTAAATAGGCCACCTGAAATTGCTAGACTTTTCTAGCATGTTCCCTCACCATATATGCCTACATAAACCACCAGTACTTGGCCCAGCTATCGATGCCGAGCCGGCCGACCCCCTGCGCGCCGAGTTTCGCCGAACCGCCGGGGCGCCGTTTCAACTTTTTCTTGGCTGGCGCTTCCAGCCATTGTGGTCCGGTACCCCGAAGCCCGAGAGGCGCGGCGCGTTAACGGGGAAGCACCGCGGCCGATAGCTGGGCCAAGTACTGGTGGTTTAACTGCAATCTGCTTGAGCCTTCCTGATCTGAATTACACTGAAAAGCCAGGAGGCCGAGGGGATCGAAAGGACGACATTGGGTATAGAACCCACGACCCCTAAGTGCCACTTATGTGCTCAACCAACCGAGTGCACCCGCTTGGGCTCAGAAGTCTGTTTTTGTTGGGAAAAAAGAAGAAGAAGAAGAAGATTGACTTGATGCATTAGATTGATTTGATTAAATTAAGTTGATTGGACTTATTTGATTCATTTCAGGGGAAATTGCAGAAATACCGGTTTTGTAATGCTCAGCGGCAAATATACCGCCAGATAAAAGTATCATGTTAAAAATGCACCTTAAACTTTTCCAACCAAGAATACCCATTTGTTTTTTCTTTTTTTTAAGTAAGCTACATTCTTCTCTCAATTTCACTTCACACTACCTACCTACTGCTCCTCCTAACAATACTCATTTCCAGGTACTATGGCGGCAAAAATACCCGTCGTGTTTCCACAATTCCCAGCACAGGACCCTTCGGCCTCAGGCACTCTGGTCAGAGGCTCAAGGTCGGTCCAGTAACGGTAAGGGCCTGGGCAAAAAGATGTTCCAGGCAAAGGGTTTCCTACACGATCAAAGTGGGAAAACCGTGTTGGGCCCGTTAACGCAGCGCTGCGTTCGCGCAGCGCTGTGTTGGAGACATGTCTGCTAAAATTTTTGACAGTCAAGGGCGCTGAGAGCATTGCGGGGAGGGTTACACTCCAGCACCTTGATAGCGATCTTCGTGTTCTGCTCTCGATCCTCATCCCTACCACGTGGCAGGTGAGGGTAGAACTTGGACGACGCCCCTCATATCAGTATTATGAACTGGCCAGCGCTTGCTCCCTGGGCTCAGATATGGAGCCCTCGGTGAGGAGAGCCCCTCGCTTTCAGTAGAGGAGTTACCGCTTTCTCGGCCCTCTGTCTGCTGAACGACGTGAACGTGACCTGGGTGTCTCTCCATAGCTCGTATGAACACTGCTGACGGAGTAGAATAATAGTGCATTGGGAGCGATCTGTTGCGTGGAGGGGCCTTCTGCCTTCTATCCACGGCAACGTCGACTCGTCTACGGGGAGAGCTTCCGTGTTGTTCTTTGCAGTATTGCTCAGCGTTTACATCTTGCTACGGAAGAAGACGCGTGTCACTGCCATCATCATTATCATCGAAGAAGAAGAGGAAGATGCGTGTCAACATCATCATCATCATTATCGAAGAGAGAGAGAAAGATGTGTGTCATCATCATCATCATCATCATCATTATCATCATCATCATCATCATCATCATTATCATCATCATCATCATCATCATCGAAGAAGAAGAAGAAGAAGAAGAAGAAGAAAATGAAGACGCGTGTCATTATCAACATCATCATTGAGTAAGAAGAAGACACATGTCATCTGGGGCACAAATGTATACTAGTAGGATTCGCCACAGAGGTTGGCCTTGTGCTTTTTGGTGCTAACGAGACAGATGATCGTGGGGTTGGATTATCGATTGGATGGTTTTGCGCGTGATTTTTTCAAAATTCGGACCGATTACCGTGGTTAATCAGTGAGGTTGTTGGTGTTGCTTTTCTTTCACCCCCTTTTTACTGGATGACGCTTTCTGCCTGTAGGACAATAGAGGTCGTGGTGGGGATCACCTGGAATGATGGGCCTGATGCTGCCCCCTCATATTGTCTGTCGTTTTGGGACACTCTACCTGGTTTTGTGAAGCCTTTTTTTTTTTTTTTTTTTTTTTTTTTNTATTAACTTCGCATGTGGGGATACCTACTTAACGAGGTGATAGCTCTACTAGATTAGGGCATGGGGTTTGACATAGTGTGGCTGCTTTTTGCTCTGTAGATTTTTTTTTGTTTTTTTTTAAATAACCAGCGACCACTACTAGAGGGGGTGATAAGAACAGCCGCCTGTACTAGCTGTCCCTGGCTGCTCCATCTATTGATGGGGAGCTGCACCTGCTGAAAACCGGGTCCAGCGTCCCTGTGTAACAGGATCATCCACAAGATTAGCACAAGAGCATTCCGCCAACATTGATTACCTCAGGTTACCTCAGAGCGGTTAGGAAGGCTGTGGAGACAGAAGTGCCTCTTCACCCCTTGAACAGGGTGCCTCTTCTAGCCTCAGGCTGGTGTATCTAGCATCTTCCATCACCATGAGTGCATAGATAGTATATTCTGCAAAAGGGATGAGTAGAGCTTAAGATCTTTGCTGCTAACTGCTGTCCATTTCTTCAGTCACCTCTTGGCCAAGCTCCTGATCTTCATATGCTCCCGCAAATGCCCGCTTGGTTCCGGTGTTGAAGCTGTTCCTCCCCGGGAGGCACCGGGGGTGGATAATGGATCTTGTCTGTAGCATCGGCTGTGATCAAATATGAATTTCCGCCCGGGAGAGGGGGTGAGGTGGGAAAGGGTCAGGGAAATCAGATGGGGGGCTCATTGGGAAGGAGGGTTCAACAGTGGTGCAGTCTTTGAATACTAAATGGTAGTCCCTGGGTGGGCCCTGTCTCGCCAAGTCAGCCTGGTCAACCCCCCCATTCAACCCAAGCTATCCCTCCCTCCCACTGATCCCCTAGCCAGTCTATGCAGAATGCTGTAATTGCCTGCTTGATATCCTGTTTAGTCTGAAGGATGTCAAGTCGTAATTTGAGAGCTTGCCATCTATGCATCAATTCCAGCAGGACAAGTTCCTTGACTTGGCCTGTTAGCTCAGACCCCTCTATCTTCACCACCGCCTTCCTAGGCTGTACAGGTCGTTTGTGAAGTTGGGGGAGACCACCATTGATGGGCGATGTCCAGTTAATATGGTCTGCCAGGACCATGACCAGTGAGTGTTTGGTACTATTTTGCGCCATATGGGGTCCCACCATCGCCACATAAACAGTACCACCGGGCATTGCATGAAGATGTGTTCTATAGTCTCTTCCCGCTTTCGTGAGGGAAAGGCGCGTATGCACCTTTGACACTGCGGGAGCGCCTTCTCTTTTTGCTCCAGGTGGGTGTGCTCGATTAACCAGGCATTTGTCGGTAGGCAGCGATGTGCGATCTGCCATTGTAAAGATGTGACCTTGGCCAGTTTAGTTTTACCCTCTTGGAACCATTTGATAGGCGTGAGGAGAGCCCGGTCGACATTAAGGTGTCTCGCCCACCTGTCAATGATCCGGTCTCTTTGGGGTCTTTTGGGTAGGAGCATCGTATCCATGGATTTGACCGATGGGTTATGAAGTTGGACTATTTTTTGGGGTGTGGCCGTTGGACCTCTGGCTGTCTGCCACTGCCATTCATAGGGGTCGATAGGCAGATCGTGGATGGGCATCCGGGGTAGGGAAGTGACAGCCTCGTCACCTTCTCCTATCACCCTTATTCTGAACATCCCTGTTTTCTCCCGCCATTCAAAAGGGGCGAGGGATCCTTGGAGTGTGCCCCTTGGACCCATCTTATAGTGTTCCACCAGTACGTCCAAGGATTGTATCATGTGGATTCTGCCAATCTGATTCGGATTCCCTGGCAGGGCGACCTAGTCCCCTTCCTGTAGTATGGGCCCTCGTCTCAGCAGTGTGTACCAATGTAGTACCATGCCACCGGAATTGCTTCAATGACCATTTCCAGGTGTTTGTCTGTGTGGTGATAGTACCAGAGGGTGTCCTGAAGTTAAGTTGTTGTCTTGCAATCGTTCCTTTCGTTGTCCCATAGGTGGCCGACTCGAAGCACCCCATGTTTGACCCATCCTTTCCATGGGGCCATTGAGCTACATAGGATTTGACCGTGACGGGGTGCGATCCTCTTATTTCCGAAAAGGGGTTGACGGTAAACTTCCCCCAATCGTCCCGGGGTTTGTGCATTGGGAAGAGGGAGATTTTTTTTTTTTTTTTTTTTTTTTTTTTTGAAAACACAAGCTCCATCTATTGGTGGGGAGCAGCACCTGCYGGAAACCGGGTCCAGCGTCCCATAGATACAACCATATCCTCACAAATTGGCACAAACTGGGAACCGGGCCCAGCGTCCCATAACGAACACATTCAGAAAAATCATCAGAAAATTCAAAAAATTCCATGAAAATCCTAAGAAAGTTTTTGCAACTAGACTCCTAAGGCTAAAATTCAAAAAATTCCATGAAAATCCTAAGAAAGTTTTTGCAACTAGACTCCTAAGGTAATTCCTAGCCCTCCTTTCCCCGGGACATACTCACTCAGGGACAGTACCAACCATACCAACATCCCCCATAGCTGAATCTCTTCTCGGCACTACGCAGCCCCCCGGGTTTGCCACTGGCTTGCCTTCCACCCTCGGCAAACCCCAGATATCTCTACGAGGCCTCATGCTCCTGCAAATTGCAGGTCACAGGGCGACGCCCCAACTCCGGCCAGCATCGTTCTGGCATCCGCAAAACAGGGGCACAAAACAAATTAGCTATCCGGATGTCAGTCCCGTTGTGACCCTCTCTGAACTCCTACACCCCAGTTACATGTAAGGGCTAAATACTACCCAGGTTACATGTGAGGGCTAAGTACGGACTGCACAGACAACCAACCACCCACTCTCCCCACAACTGTTGGAGAAAACTACAGGTCTCGTGTTCAGTCCTCAAGCGACACACAGCTGGTCTCATACCCTCCCATGCTAGAGTTACAGGACCCCACAGAGCCCCAGTACCGACCAACCTAGCGACGATGGTGAGGAGTGCCTTCCACCCTCGGCAACTCCCCATAGCCGCACGCCCCAATAAGGTGACAGGGATACACCCCAGCTACGGCCACGTCGAAAGTGCCGGTTCTGTCTTCCTCCCTCGACAGAACTCCCCAGGCCTCATGCTCCTCTCCGGGTCACAGAGCAAAACCACTCCAGCACCGGCCTGCGTCGTCCCAGCCCCTTCCTTCTGACCTACTAACAAACACCAACAGTCCCCCCTCGGTCACCCCCATACCCCCCTCTTACCCCACAGCCTTCTCAACCCCCTATGCAAAAAGCAGCTCAAATAGAGGAACACCCTAAGAAGGGAACAAATACTGCCCACCACCAACACCCACCCAACCTTATTCCGATAAGACTTACTGCAGTGGAGTCACCATCTCCCTGCTGCTATTCCCTAATTCCGCTCTGCAGTTAGCCCCTTCCCACAGAGCGCGTCCTTTCCCTCCCTCATATCCTCCTACCCCCTCAATACAGTCCCCTCCTTAAGGGAAAACGAGCAAAATTAGGCAAAACTAAATGAAAATTATCAGCAGCAAGATGCAAATTCCAAACGAGTTTATATCATAAATCAAGCAAAAAATCAAGTCCCTACAGTCAATGGGTTGGGATATAAATTCCAAGGATGATTTAGGCGAAACGAGGTTGTATCAGAATTCAAGAAGAGAGTCAAGTCCATTCGTTCACTGAGAAGGAAACTATTGAGTGGCAAAATTCACCAAGGATTATGCGAATTGTAAGTTTGGATATCCGTAAAGGATTTTCGAATCAGAATCCCAAACCACAGTTTGAGAAACGTTTAGCAAGAATATTTGGCATAAACTTTAATAGAAGCTTTTTAGGGAGATATTTGAGAGCTAAAATGATTTGGGAATTTAACAAGAGTATAGGCAAAACTAGTAGAGATTATCGAAGCCAAAAGACCCTACCGATTGGAGATTTATCGATTAAGAGTCTAAGAAAACAGAATCAGGATTCATAATTGAAATTACAACTCGAAGATTAGATCAAGAACCAAGGAGAGGAAAAAAAATAGGGCAAAGAATTTAGTCAATTAGCAGGAAATGACTATCGAAAGCATAGGCATATAGGGATCAAGAAAAGAAAATTAGGTCGAAATCAAAAACTAATTCAAGACAATCGGCAGACTAAGATTTTGTCAGACCACGCCTAGGAGAACAGCAGTTACGGGGGGAAGGGATCGAGCAAAATCCCACCAATTCCTAGACCCCCCCCTCCCTCCTCCAAACCTCATCTCCTCCTTCGTCGGCTTTTCCAAGCAGACTGGTCACCATGTGGTCGACACACTCGACCATCTCTAAAACCAGAACAACGAAGATATACGGACCGTGGCAACACCACGTAGCGAGCCAAAACCACTGAACCCGCCAACAGCCCCTCGCAGATTAGTCCAGAGAAGGAAGAAAGAATGTCATCGACCAAAACACTCACCGCACCCATACTACTTTTCCCCCCCTCAACTCAGAATAGAAGTGCAAAATTCAGGCGTCCGCACCAATCAACACTCCCGAGATCCTCGGCCAACTGTCACAGCGCTGCGCCCTGCCTCCTGATTTGTCGAAGGAATTACTTCGTCACCCGCCTCGCACCCGCACCTTGATCGCTCCTGCCGTCCAGTTTCCGCCCAACCACACGATCGTCACGTTCCCTCCCCTCTCAAAACACCGTGCAGAGACCACATGGTAACATGTGACCGCGCCTCACGTATTCCCTCCCCGCTCAAAACACCGTGCAACGCACCTGCTCAAAGCCGAGCGCAACGTCCCCGACTGCGCATGCCATCGAGCACAAACAAGATGCACACATCACACAGCAACCGCCCGTCCCTGCAGCACTTGCCCGCCCAGCGCATCGCACAACCGGGGCCCATCGAGTTAGCTCTCTGCGCGCCATCGCCATGACAAGCCCCTCGCACAGTGTGAATGCGTCGTGTCTACAGCGGCGTCTCGGTTCGGGCCGGGCGCAGCGCTCCCGGCAGCGCTGCGCCCCTGGGAATGACGTCAACTCTTCACAAGTGTGGGCCATAACTTTTCCACCGGTCGCCCATGGATTTTGTGGGGGATCGACTTGGTTAGTGGTCCTCTAGCCATGTTAGGGGGTGCACTTCTGAAGGGGTCGGTGGGGCCAGGCGGGCGATGTGCTCATAGGTCAGGGCCTGCCAAATGCAATCCGGAGCGAAGATAAGTTTTTGCAGCCACTTCAGGCGGAGAGTTTGGGTCTGTGTGTGGTGGGTCTATGATTCTTAGGCCCCCTTTCCTTTTCGGTTGTATGATTGTTTCCCATGCTACCCAACTAATTAGTTGGCCAGCTCATCATCCCCCCACCATAAGACAGTTGTGACTTTTGCTTTGTGAGTCTAGTAGGGGACTTTGCTTAATGGCCATAGGAACGACTTATGCCACACTGTGGCAAACACAACCTTATTAAACCACCAGTACCTCCACGTTGTTTTTAAGAAGTCGTGGCCGTTAACGCGCCGCGACTTTCGGGGGTCGGGGAGATCAACGCCCGGTTGTTGCAGTTTCCTGAAGAAGAAAAAAAAAATCGAAAAATAAAAAAAAGAAACCATTTTCTTCTACTAAAAAAAAGAAAAAAACGAAAGGAAAACTGGAACGGC
>BFEA01000061.1:4117787-4135174 GCA_003427395.1 Chara braunii
AATCAATCAATCAATCAACCAACAATAACAACAAAAAAAGAGTAAAAAAAAACAACGAAAAAAACAGCTTACAAACCCCCGCGCGAGTGTGTGTGTGTGTGTGTGTGTGTGTGTGTGTGTGTTGTGTGTGATTGGGTTGGGGTGGGGTGGGCGACCCATCCCCCACCAATCAATCAATCAATCAATCAATCAATCAATCAATCAAAAAAAAAAAAAAAAAATCGATGTGTTTTGAGTCTAGTTAGGTTTTTGATTTTTTTTTAATAATCTAAATGCTCAAAAAATAAAAATAAAAATATGGGGATGTAGAGTGCAAAAAAATCTACACCCACATTTGTTTTTTATTATTATTATTTTTTGTCTGCGAAAATAATTTTCGCGGGCCACGTTGTACCGCGTTCTAACGCGATATAGCGCGGCGTTGTAACGGGGGTTCAACGACCGTTGAACCTTTCAACGGGAAACCCCCGTTGAATCGAGTTTCGGACACACAGTCCATTGTGCCGTCAGTCGAGTACTTTGATAGTTTCCCCCGGATTCGTGCGCCTTGTCACCAATACTAAGCAATGTAACCATATTCTAAAAGTTGAGATTTTACATTTTGAATCGTCTATGTATATGCTGCTCCGGCTGATGCAAGTCTAGTTGTTGTTCTAGCTCTTAAAGTTGAATCATTATATCGATTTATTTTTGGTGGCGTTGTTTGGCTATCTGCTTAGAGAACTCGTTGCATTTTTTTGCTAAGAAAACAAGTCTTTGTTGAACCATATCAGAGGGGACTCTACCTCGGGACAACGGTCCTTCCTGTATGCCCTAGTGTGAGTGAGGTAATCTGGGAATGTAGTGAGTTGGAGTAATGATGTGTTTAGCTTATAGAAGTCGGGCCCCTGACCCGACCTCTTCTCGAAAGTTAATGCCACCATACACATCGTGTGGTCCAGGCCTGGGTGAGGGTTTAAGGGTAGAATCGCAACTACTGTCAAACTGCTTGCCAGGGCTTTCGACGCTAGAATTAAATCGATCCTTGATTTGGAGAGTCTAGCCGGGTTGTTATTCCGGATGCAGGTAAAAGTCCGTTTTTTGGGAAAGGTGCAACGAAATGTGTGAAAGCGGGATAGTGGGTTGCATAAATGTAGGAGCATGTTTTCGTCCTCCTCAGCATGTCGCAAAGTGGAGGGGAGGACTTGCCAGCGCTCGAGCCATCGATCCAGGACGGCGTTGAAGTCTTCTGCAAGGATGACCAGAATAGCTTGTGGAACCTTCGTTGAATTTTTGCGAAACATTCTTCTCGTTCCGGTGCAGTATTTGGGGCATATAGAGAAAATGCAAATGACTTCTAATTCCAAGGCCCCTAACATTGAGACCTAGCGGCCTTCCTCCGTGTATTTTTCCCAGTATAACACTTCCAGGCGGGAGTGTGGAGGAACCCATATTGCAGTCTGGAAAACTTTAGAGATTGTTGGTTCACACCCCATCATATACATATATAATATATATGACGATATATGTATATATATATGTGTAAAATAATATGTAACCACTAGGCTAACAAAGTTGCCCGGGGTCACTTGCCTGGCCGGGCCAAAAAGATTTAAAAAATAAAAATAAATAAAAAATATTTTAAATTTTTGTTTTATATTTTAGATTTGGTAAAGAATTTTGATGTGACCCTGAGGCAAAAGTTGTTCACTTTATTTTTCTGCATAGCATAGTTTGTTTTCGGATTTTTTGGATTTTTTTTTTTTTTGCTGGGACCCTCCCTTCTCCTTGCACGGGTTGGCAACCCGGGACCCGGGCGGCCCGGCTGGTAGCCTAATGTAACCACTATTAAACAACAATTTTATCAAAACGGTTATTTTTTATTTTTTGAACGAGGTTGAAAATTTGAAACTCATTACACTGATCTGATTCATAGTGAAATTTTGATGAAATTAAGGGTCCGGTGTTCTTACAACACCGTTCCCCTTGAACTTCAACTAAGTCTAGATACATCCCAGGGTTTCAACGTTTTAAGAGCGCCTGACGCCCTAGAGTCCAGCTAAAATCAGGTACATCCATGGGGTCTAGCATTTTAAGAAGACTAGACCCTCGAGAGCTAAAATTTTGACATGAATCGGCCCAATTTGATCGGTTTCGATTTCGTTCAAAAAAGAAATAATGTTTGTTTTGACAAAATTGTTGTTTATATGTACACACATACATACATTTATATATATATATATATATATATATATATCATTTGCGAGTGCGACACGGGAAGAGAGAGAGAGAAAGAGAGAGAGAGAGAGAGAGAGGGTGTAACGCACGTATCTAAACACACGTGCGGCAAGATGCACATAATCGTGTCTCTTCTCAAACAAAACCTTTTTCAGGCTACAAAGAGCTACAAGAAAAAACTAATCCAAAATGAAAATAAGCAGGTATATATATATATATATTGTCAAACAAAACTATCCGGTAAACCATAGGCAGAGGCGAAGAAGAGGAAAACAAACAAAGGGTTGTAACAAACTGTTTCGTCGAATAGTATCCTTAAACTGACTTCAAAGTCGGAGCAGAACGGAAAAATTAAAAAAACGACAGATTGAAAATTCACAAAAAAAAAAGGAGAAAAGGGGAGGACAGGCGCCCGAAGAAATAACAATTGTAGTGGCTGACCTCATATTGGCCGCTCTCATTAACTCTGACAAACTTTAAACCACTAGTACCTTCCACAGTGTTAGGAGATTACGAGGTTTTGCCAGTTCCCGAAGAAACCTGGGGTGGGACACAAGGTCGGCATTGTCCCATAAATCAGATTTTTATAGCGTCCGCGAGTGAAAGAAAAAGATAAAAAAAGAAAATGCTTTGTCTACTACAATGATGACGGAAAGGGTAGTCCAGGACGTCGTGCTCACAGTCTTCCTCCACAGAATGCACCTCATAGATAAGCCGGTCACATTTTGAATGTTACTTTTTTTTTTTTTTTTTTCCGTGTGTTTTTTACGAGTCCCCTGCCAATGAGGCAGGGTGGAATCCGTGATCTGGTCATGCTGTTCATGATCTGCTCAAGCTGTGTTTTGTCAGAGGACTGTAACGCTCATCACGCAGACACTTAGGGGAATGTATCCAGCCATTTTCACGCCGGATCCGTGTGCCCGTTTTTCTTTTCTTTTATTCTCTTTTTCGAATCTGACACGGGTCTGAGATGCCCTCACTGAGGGCACATTCACACTACCACTTCGAAGAATGTATACAACTGCAATTGCGACCAAAACTTAGTTTTTTGTTTTTTGTTTTTGCTTCTATTCTGATTTCACAAGTGCAATTTTTTTTTTTTTTTTTTTTTTTTGTTCTTTCCGTGAGAGTGCCAGAAAGAAATGGAGTGGTACCCAAACTCGGCAAAGTTAACTCGGGGCGCGGTGAAATTCAGGGTCGACAAAAATAGGCTCAGAGGTACTAGTGGTTTAAAAATAAAAAATCAAACGGTAATAAGGGGTATCCTCAAACCGATTCCCAAATCGGAGCACAATGGACAAATTAAAAAAACAACAGATAAAAAATTCAGCGGAATAAAAAAGAGAAAAAAGAGGGGGGGAAAAGGCTCAGAGGTACTAGTGGTTTAAAAATAAAAAATCAAAGGGTAATAAGGGGTATCCTCAAACCGACTCCCAAGTCGGAGCACAATGGACAAGTTAAAAAAACAACAGATAAAAATTTCAGGGGAAAAAAAAAAAGAAAAAAGAGGGGGGGAGAGAGGGAGAGAGAGAGACATCCAAGAGTAAATGTAAGAGGAAGATAACACAATAGACTGCCGAAAAAAGTCGACATTCACTCCATCTAGATCAACATATTCACTCTTCATACGCGTCGCCCCGACGCGTTTCGTCGTTGGCGCAGTCAGCAACTCATCAGGGGGGCATTCGAAAAAAGACAATCATCCAAATCCTGCGAAAGTGTGCGGAGAACCTCGTCACGCCCTAGCTTAAATACTCCATTCCTGCCCAAAAAAACACGTATTTCGTTTTCAATCCGATCGGAGAAGCATTACTCACAAAGCACTGCAATCTAAAGGGCACAGAGACCCTACCTCCCCAAAGTTGTGTGTTACCCATCTCCCTTTCCCCCGCTCTGCCTCTCGTCACTATTCGAGATAACAAAATTATAAATAATAGCAAAATTAAAAACAAAAATGAAACGGAGGGAATAAATATAAAAAACGCCATCTGATCCACACTTCACACCGAGTGGAACTATCCTTACCTCGTGCTATACATCAATAGCTCATACTCCTATATACTCCTCATAACGGAGGTGGTAGCTCGTCGCTACCTCTCTTTCGTCGTTCGTAGACGCATACCCGTACATGTGAATTCCCAAAAAACCATCACTTTAGATTCTCTTCACATGCCATCGCCCGACTATGGAGATCGTCAAAGCGATGAACTCGCACCAAAGGATCCTTCGTCAGTGTATCGACTCGCTAACTCCTCCAAACATCCGCACCTCCTATATATCGTGATCACCCGGTCTCTATGCCTGATTTCCCGGATGATCGGGATAGTGCCTAGATTGCGAGATCAGTGTAAGCCGGGAGAGCGGTCGCCTGGTCGGTGGTTGCTCTACCTCCTACAAATGACCATAAAAAAGAAAATAAAACACAGACATGCAAATTCCAAAAAATCGAAGAGGCCGTTTTCTGTTCGAATAGTGTACATACTAAATGAACCATCGCGGCTTCCCGCCCAATCCTATGAAGCATCGCCCGGCTTATTCAGAATGGTCTCAAATTCCACAAACAATCTACAGTAATTGTGTGTACGGGGACCATAAAAAAAGAAAAAGAAAACGCAAAAATGCAAATTCCAAAAAGTCGAAGAGGCCATTTTCTATTCGAATAGTGCACATCCTAAATGTACCGTCGCGGCTTCCCGCTCAAACCTATGAGGCATCGCACGGCTACTCAGAACGGTCTCAAATTTCAAAAACAATTTACAGTAACCAAGCGTATGGGGACCATAAAAAGGAAAGGGAAAAAGGGAGCCGAAATAAGTCACAAAACTTGGCTCCAATATACGGTAAGTATGAGAACATCACAAAAACCTTACGATTCCACGGTACATGCCAGAAAGAGTATCTTTCCGGTGACCCCCGGAAAGGTTAGCAAATTTTGTTAACGCAGCGAGAGAGACCAAATTTTGTTAACGCAGCGAGAGAGACCTCCGGGGGGTAACCCCGGAGGCGTGCTTCGATCATAACTGCGGAAACCGCAGCCACGGTAGCATCTTCTGATGTGGAAATTCGCTCCATCCTCACCATGCTCGCAAAAAGAGTTGCTTTTTTCGCTGATTTTCTTGAAAATGAGGAAAAGTCATGCATATAGTGGATCTTAATACAACCAGATTCCGCCAAGTGCCTCTGGTTCTTCGTCCTCGGGAAGATCTGAATCCGGATAGGTGCAAATTCGACAATCATACGCGCACCCAGAAAATCAAAGGCATTGAAGCCTTCGTTCTTCCTAACCAAGTTAAGGGTACGGTCGTAGCATACCTCAAACAGGCTAAGAATGCGCAAAGCGGATCGTTCAGTATCCTCATCGGAACCATCCCAACCTACGAAAATGGCCACGTCATCAATCATCCGCATCCCCTCTACTAACACACGGTCTCTCCCAAGCGATTCTAGAAAGACTGCTTCAAATTTCGCGCATACTAGACACGCCAGAGCAGGGCTGGAATTCCTCCCCATGGGAATTCCAAACACCTGTTTCAGCATCTCCCCGGTGCATTTCAGATACGTATTATCCAGCTCAAAGGCCACCGCTTTCACCACTGATGCGAACTCAATAAGTACAAAGCCATCGCTCTTCCTCCTGTTCCTGGCCATAATACAGAGCTTCCCCCTAAGGCTCACTCTTACACCCACTAGATTTTTGCGGGCGTAGAAGTCGACAAGCCAACGCACGGCATCAAGGACGCTCTCGTGAGACAGCCTAACGAACATGTCCTTGACATCATAGCTTTTGGCTATCACATTATCCGCCACCTCCTTTAGATTCGCCTGGATATACTCAGATTGTTTATATAGATCATCCATCGATCGCAAATCAAAATGCCTTCCATCCCCTATCCCGAATAACATAAACCGTATCGCACGTCCGACCCTTGATCCGGCCAGTCGACAGGGATCTCTGGTAGCTGGAGAGATTGGTCTCCATCTACCTAGGTCCTTGTCCTTTGGTAGGATATAAGCCTGTCCCACTTCCCCTCCTTTCCCCCATGCGGCTATCTTCTCGAGCCCACATTGTACATAAGCCATCTTCATCTCACTAATAATCACTCTCTCCTCTTTCAACACCCGTAGATAACTTGGATTAGCATTGTACGTTAGCTCGCAGGCGTGTAGGTAGAGCACAGGGCATAGCACGAGAGTCGCACCAGGGTTCCTGTCAATCGGTACTGCAACCAAACGTTCGATCGATCGAAACCAAACTCGTACCTCACGGCTCGTCATGGCTAGGATCGTGCAATCTGTTTGTATCCTCATGCATAGGTGCAGATCGTTGTCTTTGATGTATACGAGTCTTCCACGGTTTCATGGTCTCACTGGTTCTAAGATGCATTCTCGCAACTTCACCATCGTCACGTTGTCACTGCAGGTCACATTTCTAGAATTCTTCACAAATGCCGGAGTACCCGGTATCTCATCGATCCTTACTTTTACGTGCCCCTGCGACCTGGGCAAGTCCACGTCCCCTCACGTGCAGATCGCTTTCCTTGCTCCCGCCCATATACGTTGATTATGTATTATCTGTCCGACAGTGCGTCTCCGACTAAACAACACCCAAGTCCTTCCAGCAATGTATCTTCGAAGGGGTGGATCACTGATCACCCGCTCCAAAGTACGCCCCGTCACGTCCCTCACCCCTCTCGAGACCACGTTGGTGGAGAAAGGTATTTTGACGCACGACCTTTTCCTCACCTCGATCCCGTGCACCTTCCTAACAACACGCGTCACGGTGTTCTTCAATTGGTTCCTCGTACATTTCCGTCCGAATGTGTTCGCAGTCTTATACAGTGCAAGGAGTTCCGCCGATCCCTTTCGATAAAGATACCTCACTCTTCATGGTAATGCGAGCAGATCTCGGAGTACAAAACGCCTATGCTCAATTGCGGATGAAGTAACCTTAACCTTGGTAACAATGAATCTACCTCCTGCTTCCAGTTGTCGCCGACACATCTTAATCGGTAAAACTCTACCGTCGAGGTTCAACAGACTCTCCCCTACTTTCCCTTTTACCACCTTCCATCTCTCAGCCCAGATATTTCCTCCACTGGATACGATCAATCGTTGTCCTACCCCACCAATCCATCCTTTCAATAGATCAATAATTGAGGATGTCTGGTTGAAGGTAATCACCCTCCCTTGTGCCTTGTTGTCCTCTTTCCCGTTTCCCTTTTCTCCTTCTGGATTTCTTACTACCCACACCGCGTCCCTATGTGTTTAGTGCCGGTTAGTATCTTCTAATCAGCGCCTTTTCGGTTACTAGGGGATCGCTTACTCGAACGACAACTAGTAGTAAGAGGTACTTCTCCCAGCCAAACACCCTCAACCACGCGTGGAGTTTAGGGGCATTACCCTTCTTCCCGTCCATAGCGAACTTGACATGCTCCGACCATCTCAGAATGAAGCTGCTAGTAGTACACCCAATGTAGGTGTGCCGACACCAAGGACTCACTAATACATAAACCCCAGCATCCCTTGTGGTCAGATCATCGACGTCCTCACTAAGCAGTCCGATCCACTTCTTCGCCCAAGGGCAATGATTTCTAATCACTAACAGCACAAACCTTTGTAGTATCTCATCTTCCTCACTAGCTCTCAGTGTACCCAGGTTCCTGGATATTCTCTTCCCCCTCCCCCTCATTAACTGTTTGAGACTGTCCATGATTCATTACTTACCTGCCAGACAGTGGTGAAAAATGTGCCGAGTCATCCACTTCACCAAATGCTAATTTCGCTCGACACCTCACTATCTCACTCGCTGCCTGATCCTTCTCCGTCCATTCAATGCCCTCCTCATTACAGATCCTCTTTAGTTCAGGAGCCTTCTTGGCAGACAGCGAGCGATGCATCTCAGTGACAACTTGAAATTCCAGCATCTCACCACCAGCGTTTTCGTTGCCAACACCTCTCCTTTTTTATGGTGGAGTTCGCACATCGTCAGGTGCATTTTCGATGACGATCGGAGAAGCTCTTGTTGCCTTGGGTCTCGATGCAGATAACGCCTTCCCACCATCGACTTTCCTTTTCCCTTTCCTCCTTTCTATCGCACCAATCAGACGCCCCGCTTCCTCCCTTACTTCATCACTTTCATCCTCGGATTCATCAATGTAACTACAAATCTCCAGGAGCATGCGCGCCTTCGTTTTCGGAGACTTCTTCCTTGTTACGGGCACAACACCCGTGTTCACTGACTTGGTATGCTGGCTCATAAGCCTTACTAGCCTGGCCTCCAGGCGCGCTTCCCTCGCTTCAGCCTCTCGCAGTCTGTCTGCTTCTCTCTTCTCCTTGTCCAGTTTCTTCCTTAACTCTTCACGTTCTTTCTCCCTCTTCTCATCCTCAACCTTTTGTTTCTGAATCTTCCTCCAGAAGTACGTCTTCATCTCGTTCGTCTCGTCGTCGACCACCGGAATTGACTGCTGCTGCTGAAATTGCTGTGGAGGTCGGCCATTGCCAGCAGCCCAGCAGTTGCGGACATAATGCCCCAGTTTGCCACACAGATGGCATGTCACCTGATTATTCTGAAAACCGGTTGGGTTTACAGCCAGGGTATTCACACCAAACGCAGAAAACGGTCGCTGTCCAATTTGCTGAGGATTTGCCATGACTATCAATGTCTACGTGCTTGTCTTCTTCTTCGGTATCTTTGATTCCTAATCAGACAGACTATACTGTGTATCCGACCCAAAACTTCGAAGAGGTTAATCGCTTCCTCGGTCGAGTCTTGATCTCTGAAGTGCAATGCTACGAACGCTGGAGTAAGAGTGTATTCTATAAGCTTCTGGAGCTCAATCCACTGACGTTCTAGTTCTAGATCTCTAAAATTCCTAGTCGACATCCCAAATACATAAACGAAGAGAGAAAAAAGAAAGGAAAAGAAAAAGAAATAAAAAACTAACAATGATTTTCTACGATCTTCCAAGTAACCGAAATACGTATGTCAAACATCCACCCGCCCTTCGTTCCCCAATCCCGTCTTCCTTGGATCTAAGCACATCCACTCAAAATGATCGCGATAATATAACCACACCTCGCAAAGCCCCTCAACCTTAGATCAAACATCACAAGCTTTGAGTGCCCTCGAAGACGATCACGCTTGAGTTCACCGATAAATTGGCGAATACACAGCCGAAGCTCCAAACAACACTAGTTGCGATTGTCCTCGAAGACAATCACGCTTGAGGTCGCCAATGAACATCCGAATAGACAACCGAGTAGACAACCAAAATAGACAGCCAAAATAGACAGCCGAAATAGACAGCCGAATAGACAGCCGAATAGACAGCTCAACCACGTAGCCACCGAGCCTCTGTCTAGACACGCCGGTTACCACGCTCACTGAGATCCAATAGTAGATGTAAGAGGAAGATAACACAATAGACTGCTGAAAAAAAACGACATTCACTCCATCAAGATCAACATCTTTACTCTTCATACGCGTCGCCCCGACTCGTTTCGTTGCTGGCGCAGTCAGCAACTCATAAGGGGGCATTCGAAAAAGGACAATCATTTAAATCCTGTGAAAGTGTGCGGAGAACCTCGTCCCACCCTAGCTTAAATACTCCATTACTGCCCAAAAAAAACACGTATTTCGTTCTCAATCCGATCGGAGAAGCATTACTCACAAAGCAGTACACTTTAAAGGACATAGAGACCCTACCTCCCCAAAGTTGTGTGTTACCCATCTCCCTTTCCCCCGCTCTGCCTCTCTTCACTATTCGAGATAAGAAAATTATAAATAATAGCAAAATTAAAAATGAAAATGAAACGGAGGGAATAAGTCCTAAAACCCCCATCTGATCCACACTTCACACTCTGTGGAACTATCCTTACCTCGTGCTATACATCAATAGCTCATACTCCTATATACTCCTCATAACGGAGGTGGTAACTCGTCGGTACTTCGTTTTCGTCGTTCGTAGACGTATACCCGTACATGTGAATTCCCAAAAACCCATCACTTTAGATTCCCTTCACATTTATCGCCCGACTATGGAGATCGTCAAAGCGATGAACTCCCACCAAAGGATCCTTTGTCAGTGTATCGACTCGCTAACTCCTCCAAACATCCGCACCTCCTATATATCGTGATCACCCGGTCTCTATGCCTGATTTCCCGGATGATCGGGACAATACCTAGATTGCGAGATCAGTGTAAGCCGGGAGAGCGGTCGTCGGGTCGGTGGTTGCTCTACCTCCTACAAATGACCTTAAAAAAAAAAAAAAAAACACAAATATGCAAATTCCAAAAAATCAAAGAGGTCGTTTTCTATTCGAATAGTGTACATACTAAATGAACCATCGCGGCTTCCCACCCAATCCTATGAAGCATCGCCCAACTTACTCATAATGGTCTCAAATTCCAAAAACAATCTACAGTAATTGTGTGTACGGGGACCATAAAAAAAGAGAAAGAAAACGCAAAAATGCAAATTCCAAAAAGTCGAAGAGGCCATTTTCTATTCGAATAATGTACATCCTAAATGTACCATCGCGGCTTCTCGCTCAAACCTATGAGGCATCGCACGTCTACTCAGAACAGTCTCAAATTTCAAAAACAATTTACAGTAACCGAGCGCATGGGGACCATAAAAAGGAAAGGGAAAAAGGGAGCCGGAATAAATCACAAAACTTGGCTCCAATATACGGTAAGTACGAGAACATCACAAAAACCTTACGATTCCAGGGTACATGCCGAAAAGAGTATCTTTTCGGTGACCCCTGGAAAGGTTAGCAAATTTTGCTAACGTAGCGAGAGAGAGAGAGAGAGAGCCGAGAACAAAGAAAGAACAACACCACCATACAAAGAAAAAAATTCAACATGAAGATGTTTCATTTCATTCAAGTAAGCAACTAGGCGCACTATGATGAAGGGAGACAAAAATCATAGCAGAGCAAATCACAGTAGAGTAGGTCATAGCAAAGTAGGGAAGAGCGGAGGAGAGTAGTGTTGAGCAGGGTAGAGAAGACAATAGAAGAGAAGAGCAAAGCAGGGAAGCGAAAAACAGGGAAGTTAAGAGCAGGGAAGCTAAGAGTAGGGAAGCGTGAAGTAGAGAAGCGTACGGAAGATAAAAGCAAAGAACAATAGAGTAGAGAAAAGCAGGGAAACGTAGAGTGAAGGAAACTATAGTAGTAGAGTAACGGAGAGTCGAGTGAAGTTGATTGGAGTGGAGTAGAGTGCAGTGAAATACAGTGGAGTGGAGAGGAGTACAATGGAATGAAGTGGAGTAAAGTTGAGTGGAGTACAACGGAGTGCAATAAAGTGAAGTAGAGTGAAGTACAACGGAGTAGAGTGAAGTGGAGTGGAGGAGAGTGCAGGCGAGTTAAGTAGAGTTGATAACAATGGAGTAGAGAAGGTAGAGTGGAGTAGAGCAGAGCAGAGTAAGGAGTGTAGAGCAGAGCAGAGAAGAGGAGAGCAGAGTAGTGTAGAGCATAGCATAGCAGAGAAGAGCATAGTAGAGTAGAGCAGAGCAGGGAAGAGTAGGAAAGATAAGCTTACGAAATAAAAAAAGCAGAGAAGCGTAGAGTAAAGAAGTGTTGAGTAAAGAGGACGAGGGAAGTGTAGAGTAGAGAAGAGTAGGGAAGAGAAGTGTAGGGAAGGGAAGCGTAGGGAAGTAGAGTAAAGTAGAGTAGAGTAAAGTCGAGTCGAGTGAAATAGAGTGGAGTGGAGTGGGTTGGGGTGGAGTAGAGTGGCAAGTAGAGTCCAGTCAAGTTGAGTAGAGTGAAGTGGAGTGGAGTGAAGTGGGGTTGAGTAGAGTGGCGTGGAGTGGAGTGGAGTGGAGTAGAATAGCGTGGAGTAGAGTGGTGTAGAATGAAGTAGAGTCGAGTGGAGTGTAGTTGACTTGAGTGGAGCGGAGTGGAGTGGAGTGGAGGGGAGTGGACTGGAGTGGAGGAGAGCGTCTATGAATCTCCCCCGGAGCCGGCCATGCGCAGCCGAGGCCGCGGCCGTGCGACCGCGCGGTCGATCGGGACAGCCCATCGAAAAACGAAGGGCGGGGATCGTCTGCGCATAAGGGCCACTACCCCCAGGAACCGAAAAAAAAAAATACAAATGGTTTTTGTGGGGGGTCATGTTCGTTGGGCTTTGGGGGTGAATAAGAAAATCGCAGACCCCATTTTTGTTGAATTTGTGACAGTGGGGCTGTGTAATAGGTGATGAGGTGCGTGTTCACAAAAAAAAAAAAAATTACTATCCTCGGGGAGAGGGGGTTTGGGGGGGTTAATTTTTCTTGGATGTTTTGAGTGTGTTAGACCTGCGAATGGGATGGGGTCCGAAATGGGTGGGTTGTTGGGGGCGTGGGGTGTGGGATTTAGGGTGTTGGGATTTGGGGGTCTTTGATGTGAGCGGTTTTTGTGGTTTACAACTCGGGGTTGGGTGGTGGTTTTGGGTGGTGGTTGGGGGTGTGTTGTGGATGGGGGTTGGGTGGTGTACGCACTGTASGGGGGGGGGGGGKSGGGGGAGTTATTTTTCTTGGATGTTTTTGAGTGTTTTATGCCAACGACTCGGGTGGGGCTCRAAATGGGTGGGTTGTTGGGGGCGTGKGGTGTGGGATTTGGGGTGTGGGGATTTGTGGTTCTTTGCTGTGCACGGTTTTTGTGGTTCACAACTCGGGGTTGGGTGGTGGTTTTGGCCATTTGGATGGTGGTTGGGCGTGTGTTGTGGAAGTTGTGGGTGGGGGGCACTGCCACATGGCAACAAAATCTCTCTTTCTCTCTCTCTCTCTCTCTCTCCACCGAACAGTTGACGGCAACAGCAACACAATTGTTGTTGATGTTTCAGATACTTGGTCACCTTTATCTGAAACCACAACAACATGTTGCTGCCTGCTGCGGTGGTCCCCCAGAGCTGCTGTGCGGGGCCACAAAAACCCAAGGCCCAACACTGTCAAAACGAAGGCCTTTTTTTTTTCCCCTGATTTTATTCGTCACACAAAACACAACAAAAAAAACACAAAATTATCATGAATTCGAAGAAGAAAAACATCCACCAGTGAAAAATCTATAAAAAAAAAACACCACCTTTTTTTTCCCCTTATTTCTCCTCTCTGCCTTTTCTGTTTTTTATTTTTTTTAAATCCTAAACGTTGTCCGATTGCGAAAAAAAGAATGGGCTTGTAGGGCTTAAAAAAAAACACAACCCCATATATTTTGTTTTTTTTCGTTATTATTCCAGGCATAATAATTCGTGCAAATTCTTGGCCGAGGCCGCCCTCTGAGCCTGACGGCCGCGGGGGATGCATAGGAGAGTGTAGGAGAGTGGAATAAGGGAGAGTGAAGGAGAGAAGAGGAAAATATAGTAGTGTAAGGAAGAGTTGAGTAGACCAAAGCAGAGTGAAAAAGTGTAGAGAAGGGTAGATTAGAGGAGACCATAGTAGATTAGTGTAGAACAAAGCATAACAAAGAGGAGTAAAGCATAATAGAGCAGAGCAGAGCAAAGCAGGGAATCCGATGCATAAAGTAAAGAAGAGCAGAAAAGGGAAGCTTTAGAAACAAAAAAGTAGAAAATAGTACACTCGAAAAAAAAAAAAAGTGTAAATTATTTGAGTAAAGTAGAGTAGAGTAGTCCTCAAGTAGAATAGAGTAGGAAGGAAAAAAGTAAAAAACAGTAGAATCGAGAAGAGTAGGGAAACGTAAAATATCGCAAAGTAGAGTAAAGTAGAATAGGTAAGAGCATAATATAGTAGAACCGAATAGAGTAGAGTAAAGTATGAAAGTAGAATAAAGGAGAGTAGAATAGAGTAGAATAAAGTAGAGTAGAATAAAGTGAGTAGCATAAAGTACAATAGAGCAGAGATGAGTAGAGTACAGTAAAGTAAAGTAGGAAAGACTCGGAGTAAAGCAAAGTAGAATAGAGTAGCGTAGCATTAAGTACAGTAAAGTAAATTCGAGTAGAGTCAGTATAGTAGACTTGAAAAGTAGAATGGAGGGGAGTGAAGTAGAGTAGAGAAAAATGAAGCGCAATGGAATGACGTTGAGCACAGTAAAGTAGAGTGAGTAGATAAGAGTATTGTAACATATAGTACAGTACAATAGAGTACATAAACGTAGAGTACAGTAGAGTTGATTAGAGTAAAGTGAAGTACTACAGAATAGAGTAGAGTAAAGTAAAGTAAAGCAAAGTAGAGTAGAGTAGAGTAGCGTACCTTGGAATTGTGTACCGTAGAGTACAGTAGAGTCGAGTTGCGTCGACTCGAATAGAGTAGAGTTACAAAGAAGATCAGTTTAGACTAGAATGGAATAACGTAAAACAAAGCAGAGTAGAGTTGAGTATGGTAGTGTAGAGTGGAGCAGAGTCAAGTACTAAGGTAAAGTCGAGTGAAATAAAGTAGTGGAGTGGTGTGAAGTGGTTAAGTCAAATAGAGTGGAGTGAAGTGGAGTGGAGTGAAGTGGAGTGGGGTGGAGTGGAGTGGAGTAGAATGAAGTGGAGTGGAGTAACGTGGATTGATGGAGAATGAAATATGAGTAGAGCGAAGTTGAGTAGAGTCGAGTAGAGTGGAGTAACAGTCATTTCGTCAAAACAGACATATTATATTTTTTGAACGAAATCAAAACTGACTTTTTTGGCCAAAATCCGGTCGGAATTTTTTGCTTCTGGGGACAGACATATTATATTTTTTGAACGAAATCAAAACTGACTTTTTTGGCCAAAATCCGGTCGGAATTTTTTACTTCTGGGGGTCCGGCGTTCCCAAAACGCCGGACCCCGTGAGACCAGATACTTTTTTTTTTTTTTTTTAATTTTTTTTTTTTTTTTATCTGGTCTCAACCATAAACCAGGGGGGTCCGGCGTTTTGGGAACGCCGGACCCCCATGAGCAAAAAATTCCGACCGGATTTTGGCAAAAAAAGTCAGTTTTGATTTCGTTCAAAAAATATAATATGTCCGTTTTGACGAAATGGCTGTTGAGTAGAGTGAAATGGAATGAAGTGGAGGAGAGTGGAGTGGGGCAGAGTGGAGTGGAGTGAAGTGAAGTGGAATGGAATAGTGTAAAGAAGAGTGAAGTGGCGCAAAGAGGAGTGGTGGAGAGTAAAGTATAGTATAATGAAGTGAGGTATAGTCGAGTAGAGTAGAGTGGAGTGAAGTGGAGTGGGGTAGGGAAGAGTATAGTATAGTAGAGCGGAGTAGAGCAGGGTAGAGCAGAGCAAAGAAACATAGAGTAGAAAAGAGTGGGGAAGAGAAGAGTAGAAAATAGTAGAATCAAGAAGAGTAGGGAAACGTAGAGTATTGTAAAGTAAAGTAGAGTAGGGTATAATATCATAGAGTAGAGTAGAGTAGGGAAGAAAAACTTAGGGAAGATAAGAGCAGAAAATAGTAAAATCAAGAAGAGTAGGAAGGTGTAAAGTATTGTACAGTAAAGTAGGGTAGAAAAGACTAAAATATTATAGAGTAGAGTAGAGTAGATTTCAGTAAAGTAGAGTGAAGTAGGAAAAAAGAAACTAAAGTGGAGTAGAGTAGAGTGCATTGATCAGAGTATCATATCATAAAGTATACAAGAGTAGAGATGAGTAGAGTAAGGAAGAGTAAAGCAAAGTAGAGTACAATAATGTAGCATAGTGTAGGGTTGATTCGAGTAGAGTCGAGTAGAGTCGAGTAGAGTCGAGTGTGGTGGAGTGGAGTAAAGAAACGCAGAGTGAAAGGGAGTGGAGTAGAGTAGAGTGGAGTGGAGTGGAGTGGAGTGGACTATAGTGGAGTGAGTAAATAAAAGGATCGCAGAGTATAGTACTGTACAATAAAGTACATAAGAGTAGAGTAGAGTAAAGTAGATTAGTGATAAGTAGAGTAGAGTAGAGTACTATAGAAGAGAGTAGAGTAGAGTAAAACAAAGTAGTAGAGTAGATAAAGGTAGAGTAGATTAGAGTACCATAGCTTAGAGTAGAGTACAGTAAGTAAAGTTGCGTCGAGTCGAACATAGTAGACTGGAGTAGAGTAGAGAAGAGTGGCGTACCTCGAATAAACCTACACGCTAAAACAAACTAAAATGACACTCTAAACAGGCTCAAACTGACTCTAACAGAGGAGAATAGTTTAAAGTAGAATGGAGTAAAGTAAAGCAACGCAGAGTAGAGTTGACTATAGCAGTGTAGAATAGAGCAAAGTCGAGTTGAAAAGAGTCAAGTAGAGTAGAGTCGAGTGGAGTAGAGTATAGTGAAATGTCAAATAGAGTAGAGTCGAGTGGTGTAGAGTATTGAAATGGTGTGCAGTGGAGTTTAGTGAAATGTAGTTGGGTCGAATGGAGTGAAGTGAAATGAAGTAGAAGGGAGTGGAATGGAGGAAACTGGATTGGAGGAGAATGGAGGAGAGTGGAGTCAAGTGGAGTAGAGTAGAGTGTAGTGGATTGATGTGGAGGAGAGTGGAGTGAGGTGGAGTGAAGAGGAGTGGAGTAGTGTTTAGAAGAGTGAAGTGGAGCAAAGAGGAGTGAAGGAGAGTAACATAGAATAGAGTAGAGTGGAGTGGAGTGAAGTACAGTTTAGTGGATTACTGGAGCGAAATAAAGTGTAGTAGAGTAGAGTGGAGCAGAGTAGAGAAGATAGAGTGGAGTGGAGTAGGATGTAATTGATTGAAGTGGAGTGGAGTCCAGTGGAGGGGAGAGGAGTGGAGGACAGTGGAGCAGAGGACTGTGTAGCGGAGGAAAGTGGAGTAAAGCGGAGGTGAGTGGTGTAGCATGGAGAAAAGTGGAGTAGAGCGAAGGTGAGTACAGTAGAGTGGAGAAAAGTATAGTAAGCACCCGCAGTGCAAGCAGTGCAAGCTACGTCCGCAGAAATAACAAAAGCAGTGGGTGACCTCACACTGATCACTCGCATAAACTTAGACATACTTAAAAAAAAAATAAAAAAAAATCAAAGGGCAATAAATAATATCCTCAAATCGACTCTGAAGTTGGAACACAATTGACGAATTACAAAAACGACAGAATGAAAATTCTAAAAAAAGAGAAGGAGAAAAGGGGAGGGGATATATATATATATATAGTTTGTCACAGCCCCTTGTTTGTTGTCCTCTTCTCCCTCTCTGCCTACGGTTTACCGGGCAGTTCTATTTGACGATATATATATATATATATATATATATATATATATATATGAGTCGGTGAAACTCCGACGAAACAGTTTGTCACAGCCCCTCGT
>BFEA01000062.1:0-23055 GCA_003427395.1 Chara braunii
AGCTCAAACCAATCCATACCCACTGTACCCTGTCTCATGCTGCCTCCACCGAGGAAAATCCCTCGGCCCCAACATAAAACAGATCCCATCCCCTCCCTCCACCATATCCGCGAAGGCAACCAATCCCCTCCTAGAGGCTGCCTTTGCCCACCCCTTGTCCCTGTCTGCCCCCGCTGGGGATGAAGGCCACCAACTCTCCAACCCCGGCCCCAGACTTAGACAATCCCCAATCTGCCCTACTCCCAATAGGGCTCCTGCCTCCCACCATGCAACACCCCTGTAGAATAAGGCTCCCCTGTAACAGACCTTAGGGTTAATTTTTTGGGGACAGCTAACTAGTAGTCTATACCCACAACTGGCCAGCCCTATCTCTCCTTCCCCTAGCTTACCCAAGGCCAGGCGGAGCCCAGGCTGACAGTCCTACCGTCCTTCCCCTGGCTTGTCCCCTAACTTAGGCCAGGCGGATCTCAGACCTGCTGTGGGTAACTACCGTATGTTTGTACCCTGGGGTCTCAAAACCCCCCTACCTACCAAAATTCCAGCCGTAACCTCCGAAGTCCTATCCCTACTAAAATTCAATGTTCAAAATCCCCAATTAGGAAAAGGAAACTCATGAAAAAACAAAATAAAGAAAATTCTCCTCAAGAAGTAAGTAATCAAGAAGTAGGTAATCGGGATATAGGTAATCAAAGTATAGGTAATCTAGATGTAGGTAATCAAGATATCGCTAATCAGGATGTAAACATTAATGACTATTGGATAATTGGGTAGCCGAAAACGGTACCCTGAGACTGAAAGTTTTCAGATGATTTTAGTATTGATGATGGTAGTGATGAAGATGAAAGTGTTATGGATGACTAATTGAGTGAAGCAAGCCTAAAGATAATAGTGGCGATCAACTTCGCCTACAGATGGATTACGACTAATGAAAAAATTGTGATGAGGGTGAGCATGCTAATGAAGCTGCCCAAAAGAAATATTTATTGCTGACCTAAAATGAGGATGATAGTGCTGATGATCATGATACTGCAGATAGTAAAAGTCACAATGGTAATGACTAAACACCCATAGGGCTGCAATGATGATGAGGATGTCAACTAATTATCCATTGTATTGATGACGATTGTCTTACCGCGAGTGATGATGACTAGTAATCTTGATGGCGACTTGCTGATAGTGCATCGCCCGACACACTCGAATTTCATGGCGCGCCCTAAATCTTCGATATCTCATAATCCGCTGGACCATTTGATCTGAAATTTGGACCACCTCAGCTCCTCGCCATAGACCACTGGTGGTCCAATTTTCAGCTCAGGGCGCGCAACCAATCGCGCGCAATCGTCGAGCGCGCGCGCGCTATTTTCCTTGCTGCGTGCAGTTTTCTAGCTCGCGCGGCTCCTCTTCATGGCGGTAACCTTAATTGATGATTGTTGAAATGATGACGATGATGACTGGTGACTATGATTTCAATGATGATGATAATGATGATGATGATGGTGGTGCTGATTCTAATGATGATGATGATGATGATGATGATGAATACTGCTGACGAGAGTCAACTTCCGATGGGAGAGATCACGATGAAAGTAAATGATGATGATGATGATAATGATGACGATGATAACTGATGACCACGATCAAGATGATAAAATTGCTAATAACGCGCCCTGTGGTGATGTACTAATGATGGTGATAATAGGGATGGGCGGCGCCCTAGCACCCTGAAATAGTAAAATATGGATGAGGTGCTTGCGCGCTAGCCAACTTACCTTGTTTCCAATACTAGTAACGCAATATTACTGACAAGCTGCTCGCGGCCCCAGTTACCCCTTAATGATGATGAAGAGCATCACCCTGATGATATTGGTGGTGACGATGAGCAGCCCTAATGATGATAACGGAACCCTTACGTTGTTCCTTTGAGTCATGCTCAACAACAATGATAATGGAGAATTGATGATGGCAATGACAAACAGCCCTGATGATGATGAGGAAACCCCACCATGTTCCTTTGACTTACGACCGATCCCTGATGCTGATGAACGAGAACGCTGGTGATGATGGGTAGCTACTTCACTCGCACTTCAGGTCACCCAAGGCTCACTCCGCTGAACTCCACAGGCATCCCCAGAGACGACACCTCACAGGCTCTATGCCACGGGCAAAAACGCAGCAGCAATGAAGTATGAACGCGGAACTCCCAAAAAACCCCCGGGAGTCAGTCTATTCTCCCTATCAACTTGTGACACGGTATAGACAAGCACCCTCGCTCCCCACGCGTGGGCAAAACGCTTAACAGGCAGCTGCTGTAAGCTCGACCCCCAGCCCTGCAACACCTCGTCACCCCATCAGCGCCTCTGTCACGCCATCACCATGCAGTACTTCGTCCGTATGAATGCGCAAGAGCAAAGCCGGTTCTCGCCAGGCGCCCTCCCGCTTCGCCGCCTCACTCCGCCGCCGCGGTCCGTACCGGGGCGCAGCGCTCTCGGAAGCGCTGCGCCCCCGGCGACCTGATTAAGCCCTCCTGCCCCCCCCCCCCCCCCCCCCTCCCCGCTGTCCCTTAGGATGCCCCCGCATAGCATCCCCAGATCTCTCTACAAGGCCTCATGCCCTCACCTTCGGCAAGTAACAGGGCATCACCCCGGTTCCGGCCAACGTCGTTCTGGCATTGAACAGCCTCGGGTCCTGAATATAACAGTCTAATTCCAGTGCAGCTTTGTACAACCCACCAGCAGACCCTCAAAGTCCCGAGAGATTCTTCAAACTACTAGGAATAACAAGGGTGCTTGTTTTGAAGACTCCAAAAAGAATCAGGAAAAGTCCCAACCAAGGATATAGAAATTCCCCTTGTCCGCCTCGTCCCCCTGCCCCACCTCTACCTCCACCAAACAGGACCGCCCCTGATCGTGGACACTCCTCATCGGCCCCAGCTTGGGACAGACCCGTTCCCCCCCCCCCTACTCCCACAAAGGCATCCAGTTCCCACCCAAAGTATGCCTTTGCCGACCCTTTGCCCTTATCTGCCACCGCTGGGATATGATGCCGACCCATACATCTCCCCCAGCCCCAGAATAGAGCATCCCCCAAAATCTGCCCCGTCTCCTTTGAGAGCTATCACCTCCCTCCTTGTGAAGCCCTTGCAGAGTAGACCTCTCCCCTTCAGAACCAACCCACCACCCCACCAAAAATAATTTGTTTGCGCTTAAGAGGAGAATCAGAATTCCGAACGTTTTTGTAGATGATTCCCCCCCCCTCCCCTCCATCTCCCCCTGTCCCTCCGCAGCCTCCACCGAAAAGGACTGCCATGATCACAAGCTCTCCTTATCAGCCCCAACTTGGGACATACCTACTTCCTCCCCCAACTTCCACTAAGGCATCCAGTTCCACCCAAAGTATGCCTCAGCCAACCCCTCACCCCTCTCTGCCTCCACCGGGATATAATGCCGACCCATACATCTTTCCCAGCCCCAAAATAGTGCATCCCCCAAAAATCTGCCCCCGCAGCACCATCATCACAGTAATGGTTCGTCATCATCATCAAGGTGCTGCTCGTCATCATCATCAGCATCATCATCATTATCATCAACTGCTTGTCATCATCATCAAAGTGTAGGTCTTCACTGCTGTTCGGCGCTAGTATCATCATCATTATCAAAGAGTCGTTAGCTCATCACTCATCGTTGTACTACCATCATCAATATTTCATCATCATAGGGGGCGGTTGGTGAAGCTCGTCATCATAGGGCGCTGCTCATCCCTATCATCATCATCATTATCATCGTCTGTCATCACAGGCTGCTGTGATCCATCATCATCATCATCATCATCATCATCATCAAAGGTGCTCGTGTACTACCATCATCAATAGTTCATCATCATAGGGCGCGGTTGGTGAAGCTCGTCATCATAGGGCGCTGCTCATCCCTATCATCATCATCATTATCATCATCATCATTAGTTTATCATCAAAGGAGCTCGTCATCAGCATCATCAGCATCATCCTGTTTGTCATCACAGGCCGCTGTGATCCATCATTATCATCATCATCTTCATCATCAACATCATCATCATCATCATCATCATCATCAAAGGTGCTCGTCATCAGCACCATCATCATCCTGTTGTCATCAAAGGAGCTCGTCATCAGCACCATCCATCCTGTTCATCACAGGCCGCTGTGATCCATCATTATCATCATCATCTTCATTATTAACATCATCATCATCATCGCCAAAGGTGCTCGTCATCAGCACCATCATCATCCTGTTGTCATCATAGGGCGCTGCGCGTCGTCATCATCATCATCACCGACATCATCATCATCATCATCATCATCATCATCATCAGTTTGTAATCATTGGGGCTGTTGGTGCTGCTCTTTAGTAGGATCAGCATCATCACTCTGTTTTCATTCTCATCATTACCATCATCATCATCAGTTTGTCATCATTAGATGCTGCTCTTCAAGGCATTGTTTGCCTTTCACACCAGCAGGTGAGTTGGTCGTCACCATCATCCTCATCATCATCATCATCTTCAGGATGTTGTTCATCGTCATTAGCGAAATAAAAAAATAAAAAAACTCATCTGCCTTTTCGCCATCGTAATTTTCAAGAATTTCCGATTCTTCCACTCATATCTTAGGAATCCTATTTCCTAGTAAATTCCCTGTTTTTTTTTCTTTTCTCCATTATTAATTTCTGATTAATGGAGAAAAGAAAAAAAGTAAGGAATTTACTAGGAAATAGGATTCCTAAGACATGAGTGGAAGAATCGGAAGTTCCTGAAAATTACGATGGCAAAAAGGCAGATGAGGTTTTTTTTTTTTGAATTTTGTTGATGACGATGAACGGCATCCTGAAGATGATGATGACGAGGATGATGGTGACGACCAACTCACCTGCTTATGTGAAAGGCAAACAATGCCTTGAAGAGCAACATCTAATGATGACAAACTGATGATTTTGATGGTAAGACAGAGTGATGATGCTGATCCTACTAAAGAGCAGCACCAACAGCCCCTATGATTACAAACTGATGATGATGATGATGATGATGATGATGATGATGATGTCGGTGATGATGATGATGATAATGATGATGATGGTGCTGTATCTGCGGCAGGTTCATTTTCCGGTAGGCGCTTTTCCCCAAAGAGGAAACGTTTGGGCGCCCTTTACTGAAAAGGTTTCCGCTTGGGCGCCTCCCACCAATTATCACATCCGCATTGGCAGACCCTAAAAAGGAAAAGAACAAGAGCATACCTCCTGACTTGCAACTCCGGCGAGTCCGGCTACTTG
Source organism: Chara braunii (assembly GCA_003427395.1). Lineage (NCBI taxonomy): Eukaryota > Viridiplantae > Streptophyta > Charophyceae > Charales > Characeae > Chara > Chara braunii. The sequence continues at coordinate 5,301 of BFEA01000062.1, forward strand.
ATAAAAAAGAAACAAACAGACCTCCTGACTTGCAACTATGGCGAGTCCAGCTACTATGGGCCTCGCCACACCACTCCCGAGTTCACAAAACCATTTGGGAGTGCTCCCGAACATGAAATCCCGCTCGGGAGTGCCTTTTGGCACACTGCACTCTCGAAGGGGCCACTCTCCAAGTCTGAAAATGACAGGCGCCACAGCGAATTGTTGCCAAACTCACCTCGTTCAGTGTGAAGCAGTGCGACCGAAGTCTGCTTGTCCCATTGAGCTCCACTACCGAATCTGGGATGAAACTCGAAGGACCACAGGAGCTCTCCCGAAAATGCAGCTTTCGGGAGTGCTCTCGGGAGCTACATTCTGACAGGTCCTGAATTCAATCTGACAGATCAAATTCGGGAGCTGGTGGGGCGACGCTGCACTCCCGAAAACAGCCATTTTTGGGAGTAGTGTGGCGAGGCCCTATGTGCAATGTACTCGTATGACACAGCAACATTGAGTTTTCGAGGGGTGGCTGTGTGCTACCCAGAAAGCTGAAGGTCCAAATAGGTTTGTGCAAGATCCAAAAATCTCTCTAACTGAGCATCTCAGCACCCCTTGTTAGTAAGCAGAGATTGCCAGGCCAACTGTACAGCACCTGTTCTTCAGCAGTGTTTCTGAGTGCAGCGGCCCGACGCTCCGATGCTCCGATCCTCCGTCGCATTGCCAACACCGTATGCTATGCTCAGGGTCCCATAGACGGTTCTGGATCTGCGACCCGCCAGTCTATGCCCTGGGACAAAGCCACAGCCAGTTTTGTCCATGCATGTACTGACCTTTAATTGTCGCCACTAGAGTTCCCAGTTCTTTTTTGTTTTTCCCCCCCGAAGGGCTCCCAGTTTTTCTGTGTCGTTTACGCCAGGCTTTCGGGACTTCAATAAGCTCACAGGCATCATACATGTACCTTTTAATTGCCACCGCTACAGTTGATGTGTTTCTGTGTCACCTATGCCAAGCTCTCAGGCCTTCAGTAAGCACACAGTATCTTGATGGGGATGCCTGGACGCCATCATTGCCCGTTCTCACCATGTTTTTTTTTTTTTGGGGGGTGGGTGGGGCCGGGACAATCAAACATTGCATTACCGAAGGAAACAGAGAGGGCCGGGACTCCCTCACAAACAACCCGGTATAAGTACTGGGGCCAATACCCAGCTTAGGCTTCTGGAAACCGGGTCCAGTGTCCCATGATGTAACCAAGCTCCCAAATGAAAAAAAAGAAGGGGCCAAATCCCCAAGAATCACGACCCAGACAATGGGCACGAGGTTCAGCCTGACAGTGTGTCTTTGAAACAACCATGCGTGAATGGTCCTCTCAGTCTGCAGGATCTTCCGCTGCTCACTGTGCCTATGCCAAGCCTGCAGGACTTCAGTATGCGCTTAGTTTCTGCAGTGGGACTCTGTCATTGCCCTTTCTCACCTATTCTCACCCGTTGTGACCAGAGCTCTCAGCACAGGCTCAAGGCCCTAGAATAAGGATATTTTTGCAAAAGGTCGTTCAAGGGCGTAGTCACACTTTTTTTCTTTCAAATTAGGACCATTTCTTGATTTACGCTTGGCTAATCTTCTTCTCTGTATCGTTCCAATTTTAAACTGCCAGTATGTTTCCCTGCCATGTTTCCAAGACGCAGAGCACATGCAGCCGCATGTGGCGGGATGTACCAGGGGGGGAGCGGGGGGAGCGGGCGGTGGAGCGCTACCTGGAGCGCTCCGCCGCCCGACGTTTTGACGCGACGGCAGGCTCCTTGGTGAGGGTGGGAAACAAAGAACGGTCGGGGCGCCATGATGGCAGTTTCGACGCGAGGACGAGAGTGTGGGGCAAGAGGACAGCAGGTGGATGATGAGGCGGGAGAGGGATCGTCGGGCATGGAGGAGCAGGCTAGTGGTGTCCGGGCGTTGCTGAAGGCTCTCTTGTTCGCTGTTTCTGTCATGTGCTTTTGTGCTTGGGAAGAAGAACACGGGGGCAGCGTGTCTCATATCATGGTCTCGTTGGAGAGGAGGAATGTTGCGGGGCGGAGTAAGGGGAGGCAGGTAGGGTTTCATGTGCTAGAGGGAGAGTATTACAAGAAGGAATGGAAGGAGGAACGTGGGAGTAAGGATGCTGAAGACAGGTCTTCTATAGGCGGGCGACGTCTGCGACGATGACACCCCTTCATCTCTTTGGGCTACCTGCGAGGGGCGGCTGACAGGCTCAGCGGTTTAGTCTCGTGACGTGGTTTGGATTGCTGTGATGGTAATCCTAGCTGCGGTCCTGTTATCTTCATCGTTCGGTCCTTTGGGATGGTTGAATAGTTGTCAACCACAGGCGGCCGAGTTGCTTGAGAGCCGATGAAGGAGGAGGTGAGGTTTGGAGAGAGGGGGGGTGCGTTTAGGGATTGTCGAGGGTAAGCTGTGTTCTTCCTCTTCACGTTTTGTAGTGATGATTATGTGATGACCCTGATGACACTCTTAACGATGTCATTCTTATATAGTTTTGTCTGGTTCAATACTTATTAGTCTTTCTAACCTTTAATTCTAGATATGTAACGAAAATATAACTAAATAATTCTGATTCTGAGGTTTGAAAATCAAGATTAAAGCAAGATTAATTCTGACCTAGGTAGCACTGTCAGCAGATGTTAAAAAAAATAAAAATAAAAAAATAAATAAAAAGAGGTCCTGGGAAAGACCTCCCCATTTGAGTGCAATCTCTTCACTTGCATTCAGCTGGCAATCTTAAAGGAGCCCCATAAATTGCCCTCATTACAACATTGACGACTTGCTCAACTCACATGAGTTCTTTTGAAGGCCAATTAGTGCTTTTGTTTTTTTTTTTTTTTTTTTTTTTTTTTTTGGGAGCACCACGTACTGGAAACCGGGTCCAGCGTCCCATAAGGACATTTACAGCTTCAACAAGGATCTTTTTTTAGAAAGTTGAGAGGACCTCCCCCTGCCAGCATTGATTACTCTAGAATCTGAGGATTAACTGAGCAGGGAACGTCATTTGATGGTAATGAAAATGAAAAGGACTATGCTATGTCAACAAAAACCAGGATGGGTCAAATTTAGAAAAACACGTAACCCCTGAAACAGACAAGCAGAACAATCCTGCCTCCATCATCGAAAGGAAGAACCTCAAGCTGATCTAGGTGGAGTTAGTGGCTAGTGGCCGGTACTCGCCAAGATACTCGGCGCCAATCGCATCCACCACCAACTTCCTCCATCCAAATTTCATCCGTCCTCCCAAACTTCGTCCTCCTAGGGAACTCCAAAGGGCCTTGTCTCAGCAGGGGCCGAGCACCATCATCCCCTGAAATTCCTTGCCCCCACAAAAATTTCAGTCTCCGTCGTCAAGGAGGTGAACCAGCACTGCCCAACGCCAATCGCGCCAGAGTTCGCCCTCGTCAACCGGTACCCATTAGAAAACCTAAGCTACCCAACGCCAATCGCATCTGATAAAAGCTCCCCCTAGACGGTAGCCGTCGAGCAGCCCTATAATTGACCCCTATTTCATCCCCCTCCCCATCCTTGCGAAGAATCATTTCTTGCCCCTTGCCCCTTACTTCAAAACAAGTCTCCCCAAACTCCACAAGATGCTTCACTTGGCCATCCCACGAGACCCATGTTCAAAACTCAATCACCCTCAACAGCCAAACTACGACTAAAACCAAGATAATTATAGAATAATTCGAGAATACCATTGAATTTTGTTTTTCAATAATATTACCCCAGAAGGGATTAGAGAATTAACACAGGAAGAGATCAGAAAATTTCAAGTAGACGAATAAACATTAAAACAAGTAATTAGACCTCAGAATTAAAATATGACTTTTGAACCTTGGAACAGGAAGATCATCCACGAAGTAAATTTCGATTTTACAAGTTTAAGATGATTTATCCGAATTTAGTATATTTACTATATCTGATTTTGAATTCTCAAAGTTCTCGCAGATAGATCGAAAATAGAATCAACCAATTAGGCAACTAAACTAGAAAGAAAAAAATACAGTAAGGACCAAAACAACAATTCAAGATCAGAAAACGAAATGAGTTAAAGGATCCGGAATCTTATCAAGATATTGGACAGGGAGTCAAAGGACGAGATAGCACTAGCTTTGAGCTCATGAAAAACGTTGGAAATCCGTCAAAGTCAAGCTTTAAGGGTCATTGGGACTACAGTAGGACTTTTAGTAGTCGAAACACAACAATTTTAGATGGGTACAAAGAAGAAAAACCTTACCCTAAACAAAACAATTACCTCCCCCTCTCCCCTCCAAACCTCACCTCCTTGTCCTTCATTGGCTGTTAAATCACCAGTACACCCGAGGCTAAATGTACGAGCCAAAGTTTTGAATTTTCTCGAGCCTGAAAGCAACAACTACCAACTCTTGGAAAGTAGAGGTCGGTAACGGTACCGGCCCCGCTCGGATTGAGTGCTGGACCTGCTGCCACTGCATTGGGTTTGTTAGTTTGCTGGTTGGGTTGTTTGTCCTTCCCTTGAGGGGGGGGGGAGTGATTTGGGATCCGGTCTTTGAACCTACGGGGTCTTGGGGGGTTGCATGGTTTTTTCAGTCCTTTTAGAAACCTTCCTTGGGGGTGGGGTCCAGTCGTTCGGTGGCTTTGTAGCTCGATAGGGGTCCCCACGCCCTTCCCAGGTCCAACCTTGGTCCCGGCCTTCGAGGTCCAGGTCCTCCAGGTAAACCCGCCCCTTATAGACCCGGTCCACTGTGTACCATCTGTTGGGTCTACACATGTCCTATTGGAGTCGGCCTGCCTTTAGGCCTCTCTTGTTGGGGTGTTGGGGGCAGGCTGATTCGGTGCTGAGATGTTCATATGCTCTGCACTTAAAACACCAAGGTCGGAACTTATGTGTAGCACCAAGGTCGGAACTTATGTGTTGTAAGGATTTGGTAGACCTTTCCTCCCATTCTGTAGGGGATTATGTCGGCTATTAAAAATGGTTGGTCCTTGGGGAGGTCGAGTGATAGCATCATGTAGTCATCCCGTTTCGCCATGTAGGATGGGAGCGGATCATTGTTGTCCGGCACTGACAGTGGGATGGCTAGAAAAGGGGAGACACATGAACAAGGAAATTGAAAGATACTAAATGAACAAGGAAGCCCCCAGGGCCAGGACCTGGTAAAAGGAGAGCCGCAAGTAGAAGATGGTAAAGGGCTAAAGGGGACAATCGCTAAAGAGGGCTTATGTCTGGCACAATCATCCTGGGAACCAGCTACTCCAAAGACATCCACCCCAGCTCGAACCCCTTCCCCCCCCAAAGCCCCCAGAAGCCGATCTCACCAGCAGGAGACAAAAAATCCGACACTTATTAGAGATTGCGCCCTTGGGTAGGACGCCTACAAACAAAGGCATAATCTTTCTGCCGGTAAGGTAAAGAGATGGGGTGTTGGAAGCAGGATTGTCAGTGCCCCCTGGGGCAGTGCAGGGAGAAGTCTTTCTTCAGGGCTGCTTCACTGTCTTCCTCTCACCGACATCCTGGACCGGGAGCCCGGTGCTTCGGAAGATGGACATCCATCAACTGACCCAGAATCGGCTCCCAGCAAGGGCCTCCGTGACTCTGGTGCTCTCCCATGGGCAAGAGAGATTAAGAACCAAAAATATATTTATGTGTTATGACCACTTGAAAACAGACGAACTGCACCAGTTAGATCAGGAGACACTCAAGGACCTGCAGCTCCTAAAAATCAAGTCATATGACCTATGATCTGCAAAAGAGATTGAAGATTTCCTAGTGAAACTACTTAGGATTGGTATACTGCAAAGGCAATCCCTTAGACACAGAGAAATGACTGTCTCTGTGAAAGCACAAAAACAAACTGGAACAGAAAGTTAAGGGAATTAACAACAAGAAATGAATGTGGTTGATGCCCTGTACGGCAATGACAAAACTTGGAAACTATGCAAACGACAAACTGACCTTGACCTACGCTCACTTAATGTGAAATTGTGAATGGACTCGCCTCTGCAAAGCACCCCAAAAGACAAACAATACTGGACCGGCTAAAAGGGGTAGAGGGGAGGGATTGGCCAGACGTTGTATGCCTGTAGGAAACCCATCTCATGAACAAACCAGAACACAACCACGCACACAAAGAAATTTGGACTCACCAAGCCTTTCGAGCCCATGCCCCACGACCAGGAAGCGGAAGGGTTGCCATATGGCTCCCACTGGACTCAAAGGTAGAAATATTTAACTGGGAAGCAGATCAAGAAGAAGGTAGGGAGCCTATCTACTGGCGATGTTGGAATTGGAAGTAGTAAATATTTTAAATGTATATGCCCCCAACGAACCGATGGTACGTCAAAACGTTTTTGAGTCCCTTAAATCCAAATTACTGGTAGGTATCCCTACGATTTTAGTAGGCGACTTCAATGTAGCCCCAAACTGCTGAATGGATAGATGGAAAATCCCTATAGCTTGCCCAATTTACATTGAGAATGATGAGCGACTAATCGCGAATCCCTCACAATCTCCTAACCTCTTCGATACCTTCCAGAGACAATTCCCCACCGCCCACCGTTTCACATGTTTCCAAAAGAACAATACAGAAAGGGCATCCAAATCTCGTATAGACCTAATACTTACCTCAGAGGAGCTACAAGGGGGTCTTCAAATGGTAGAGATATTCCCTCGCAACCCCTTCCCGGGCCTGGATCACGCGATGTGTCTTGCGATCTTCTCCTTCAGGAGAAAACCAGATCAAGGTAGGATATTTTATACGCTAAATACATCCATTTTAACTATCGATCGCTTTAATACCTACCTCAACGAAGTGTGGTCCTTCTGGCAGGAACAAAGAGACTAAATTCAAGATAAAATAGTATGGTTCAACAATGGTCTGACTTTCTTAGGCCGCAAGTGCAATGAATATTAAAAATTGCTCGCAGCATGTCGCCACGCCGAAGAAACAAAATCACGACATCAATTACAACACCTGCAACAACAGGAAAATGAAACAGAAGACCATCAAGAAGAGCTAGCTAGAACCATTCAGAGCATGGAAGCCCGCCTTATTGGTTTTATGGAACATCGATGGCAGGGCGTGAGAATTCGGGGCAAACTCTCCAAACATAACTTGGAGGAAGCTATGGATGCAAGGTTCTTTGCCATGGCCAAGGCCAAGTCAGGGAGGTTTGTAATTGAAGCCTTAGAGGACCCCAAGTCTAACCAAGGACCTTTGCTCACATCTACAGCTGCCTGCACAAAAATAGCAAAGGACTTCTATCAGACCTTGTTCACATCAGAATGTGGGAACCAACCTAGATCACAACGCTTTGAGGAATCGACGACTTCTTGCATCCACTCAACAAAACTCTCACAGAGCAACAAAGAGATCGTTTAGATAGGCCCCTACCGAAGGAAGAAATATAGACAACATTGATGCAAATGGAAGAGGAAAAAACTCCAGCTATAGATAGACTCCCCAAGGAATTATGAGAATCGATGTGGGCAAGCATCTCGAAAAACCTTATGGAATATTACCATGAGGTTTGAGCCACATGACAAACAGGGGAGCTGGTGGAGCAAGGAGTGTTGACGCTCTTTTACAAAAAAGGGGAACGCACTAATATAAGAAACTACCGACCTATCACCCTGCTCACGGTGATCTACAAGATGATGGCTAAAGCACTGGTCAACCGCATGACATTAGTAATGGTGGATATTATTCACCCTCACCAAACTGGATTCATTCAAGGCAGGAATATTTAGGATAATATCCTCCTGATCAACGAGATGATCAAGCTATCCAGACAATCAAAGAATAACGCAACTATCATCTTTATCGATTTCGAAAAAGCATATGACCATGTGGACTGGTTTTTCCTAGATAGGTGTCTGGAAAAACTCAACTTTGGACCAGATTTTAGACGATTGATAATAATTTTTCACTCAAATGCAACAACTAGGGTCATGGTGAACGGCAACCTGGCCCCCCCCATCAATCTTCAAAGATCAGTCAGACAGGGGGACCCCATAGCCCCATACCCTTTCACCATAGTTATGGAAGCATTAACAACCAACCTGAGAACACACAAGGATATCAAAAGAATCCAAGTATCTTCGATACCTGAGGAGATAATCCTAGTCTGTTCATTGTTTGCAGACGACCTGACCCTGATGGTGGACGCTTCCAAGGAATCAATGGAGGAGGTACAATACATAATGGATCGTTTCTCCAAACTGTCAGACATGAAAGTTAACTGGGGAAACAAAACCCAAGGATGGTGGATCCACCACCAAGGAGTGAGACCTCCAGAACAACCCAAGCTCAAATGGCTCCTTAAGGAAGCCCTCATTAGAGTGTTGGGCATATCGATGACGACAGAAGGCAGACCATCCACCAACAACGAATGAATTACAAACCCACCACTAGCAAAAATGACGCTCTGGAAAGACAAAAACACCTCATTGTTTGGGCGTTCCCTGATAATCAACAACGTGGTGCTGGCCTCGTTGTGGTACAAGTCGGCAATCTGGGCCCTGGATAGGAAGACCTTTCGCTCACTGAAGCGCCAAATAACGATTTTTCTGTGGAGAAGCGACCATGAAAAACTAAACGTGATCAATCGAGTGACATGACATTCTATAATTCAACCCAGAACAAAAGGAGGCCTAGGCATCATCGACTCGTTAACGCAGACCAAAGCACTAGCGATACAATGGATCAAACATCTGCTTTTCAATCCCGAGACCCCCTCGAAAGGGTTAGCCCTAGAACAAATATCCCGACTAGCACCTCAAACACCGACAGGGATTGACCCGCGGATGTGGTTGGAGAACAGGGAATGGCCCATCCTAAGAACAAGACCGACACAACGGGACCCCGACCTCGATACCCTCAGGCAAGCGGCAAGGGCTGACCTACGACAGGATCCCTTCTAGCCTTCTCTCCTCAACAAATGGAGAAGCCTCCCCCTACCGGACAAAACCCCGCCAGACAGATGGGAAAAGGTAGCACGACAACCTCTCTCTGGCAACAGCTGGGTGGTAGACGCGAGAGGACAGACTCTCCATTGCACGAACTCTCCCTGGTAGGGATGGATCAAACGAGGGATAACAAGGGTGATAGACATATGAGATACAAAGCATAAGGATTGGATCGGTCCTAACCAGCTACGGGAGAGACTGAGGTACTGCCACCGGCCCTATGAAACTTTGAAGGCAATAGTGGAAAAGATCCCCCTAGCTTGGTGGAGGACCCTTCGCAGAGGCCCCACCCTACAAGAATCAGACTGGGTGGCGTTTCGGGGGCGACAAGGAGATGTGGGCAGTGTGGTCTGCTGCATCCCGGAAGGAACAGTAGTAGTAAGCCTCTTCCAAGTAGGACGGGACAACATAATCCAAAGGAGCAACCCAGAAGAAACTATAGTATGCCAAAAAGAGGAGTTGTTCAGAATCAGAGTATTCAAGGAGAAAGAGCAATGAATATCCTACCTACCCAGCTCCCCGATCCACCAACTAGCCCTGGACCCGTCGGAATGGACATGGACAACCCAAATGGGGAAGGGTAAGAAATGGATTAAATCACTATATGGCCTAACAATTAAGTCAACCTCCGAGACCAGGTAGAGGAACGTTGGAGGAACCACTTAAATGTCAGTAAAGAGGATCTAAGACCTATCAAGTGGTTTATGATGGCCAAGGCAAAACCGGCCAAGATCGCCTCACTTCAATGGCAGCTTGAACACCGTTGTCTACCGACCAATAATTGGTTGATAGACAGAACATCCCTGGAAGAGAGAGGGCGTGCTCTCACCTGGTGCAAGCTGTGTATAAACGCGTTCCCACCTAGAAAAAGACCGGAAACTATTGAGCACATATTTCTTCAATGTCCAGGTGCTTTCTGGCTGTGGAGATGGTGGGACAGAATTTGGGAGCAACTAGAAACAAACGCCTCGTGGCCCTGGGACTGGAAGCTGCTACTGTGCGAGGCCTGGCCCAAAAGCCAGCCGGACCAACTTAGTGAATTCACTGAAAACATGTTTAGAGTGGGGCGAAGGGCGGTGCTCTGGGTACTCTGGAGATGACGCTGTACTTTGAAATGGAGGGAGCCAGACTAGAAGGGCCTGAATTCACAGAAAACATACAACAGCAGATCCAAACAGAAATAACCGCAAAATGGAATGGGGTCCAAACACAGATCAAACTCTTTGCCAGACAAAAAAACATCCAACAAAAAATTCAGGAATTTGGCTCAAGCTGGCTTGGGGGACCCAACAGGGGGAGGATACGAAAGGCAGAATGGAAAGGAGAACATCAGGAATTGGGGGAGGACCAAGAGAGATTGGAGATAGTAAGAGATTACCGACTGATATTTCATGAATGGACCAAAATTGATACAGCTATCCCTCTAAAACCCCCGGAAGAATTCCCAGACTTCTTTCCCCCCCCCGAAACTGTCTCGTAGAAATGCAGTGGTATGCGATGGCTGGATGAATTCAAGGAGAGTGGCCTGAGGATAGAGATCTATCTTAGGGCCTCGTTAGACACTCCTTACGAGTTCCTTGAGCCACAAGGAAATATCCTTGTGGCGAGGATGTTTCCTTGTGGCTTCCCCACGGCCATTTTCATACGTAAATTAGCGGCCGCGGGGTCGGTCGTCCTTGGTCCAACTTCTTTTGTCCGTGTGGAGGCGGCGTGGTCCAGTGACGCGAGGCGGGAAACGGCAGACGGCGGGCGACGCGAAAAGAAATTTAACCCCAGGGGCGTGGGCATTTGAAATTCGAATGACTGCTGCGACGACGATGACGATGTGTGGCTGGCGGCGCGAGGACGGCGTTCTGCGGAAAGGGGCTCAGCGGCGGCGGAGGTTCCGTCCCGAGGCCGTTGCGAGTGCGCGGGCAGCGTGTGGTGCGTCCATCGTCGTGGACCTTTGCACACGTCGACTGCGCCTTACTCCTCGTTTCCGTGCGCGGGACTGTAAGCAGAGAAAAGGGGCCACCTTTCGACGGATGTCTTCGGCTTCTTCGTCGGGTGCAGAAGGACGACACAGACGGCAGCGGAAAGAAGGGACCGTGTCTCAGGAAATGCGACGACGCGAGCCGCAAGCGGGACGAGGCCGACGAAACACACGTGGAAGAAGACAACGACGAGAAGCAGCATGACGACGAGGAGCAGCAGAGGCAGCCTGTGCAGCAGGTCGACCATGTAAGGGCCGTTCAAAGGGCAACAAACCGATGACAGCGGTCGACCGTCCAACGAACAAGCCCGTGGACACAAGAAAGATCGGTGGAAGATCTGTGCTCCAACGTGCGAGGCGTGACGACAAACGAAGAAAACGACGATATTCTGCAATGAAACTGTCGTCGTCGAAAGGGGCGCCGGGTGGGAAAAACATTTGAATTTCGGACCGTTGTCGACTATCGCCCGCCGCAGCAGACCGCAGGACGCCAGCCGGCAATTCGCGTAGACGGACGGAGGCCTCACGCCGACGGTTACCGTTTGGAGCCGTTGGGGCGCCGTGCAGATTTTCGATGCAGGGATGTCCGTGCTCCCGTTCGCTGGACCACGTCTGGACCACCCACGAACCGAAAGTGTGCGTCGACGCATGCCTTCGCCGCTCCGAATTTTGCGCTTCCTTGTGCTCCGAGGGACCTCGGGAGGTCCCTTGGGGGTTAGGAAAAAATGGCTGTGGCCACAAGGAGGCCACAAGGAAATCTCCTTGTGGTGTTTTCACATTTTGTTTCGAGAATCGTCCCCAAGGACAGGTGGAACGATCATTTCCTTGTGGATTTCGGGTCCACAAGGAGTGTCTAACGAGGCCCTTAGTGATAATATTCCAGACGGATAGCAGTCGGCACAGTATTTCAGACCCAAAAAAGGAGAAGTGACAGTTCGGACTGGGCTGGTGGGGGTAGGGAGGAACTAGTGTGTTGCAGTAGGTATCTGGTGCCAGTTCCAAGGTGAAGAGGTTCCCCCCCATCACCACCTTCCTGCTCAGTCAATCCCCTGGATACCAGGGTAATCAATGCTGGCAGGACTCTCCCACAATGTTTTTTTCTGACATACTTCAAATTCAATCTGTATATGGGACGCTGGGCCTGTTTTCCAGCAGGTGATGCTCCCCACCAATAGATGGAGCCTCTCCCCAGGTGTTAGTGGTGTCTGCTCTTATCAGCACCACTAACACTGGTGGGGGCGTGTTAAAAAAAAAAAAAAAAAAAGTAGGGGCCACGCCATCCCCAAAACTGTGGGCACATGTCTAYGCATGTGAGTATTCATGTCTTAATTGTGTCCAGCCTCTTTTCCGAAGGGCCCCTACAACGAAAGACTTGTTTTCAATATTGAATGTTATCATGGGACGCTGGACCCGGTGATGCTCCCCACCAATAGACTGGAGCCACATGCAAGGAGAACTAGGGGTACATGCTTTCACCATTACCCCTTTCTGTGCCTTGCGAGTGTTAAAAAAAGAAAAGGAAAGGCATGATCGGGCAAGATGACCATCTGCACCCATTTAGTACCCCTCTGAGACAATATGGGGACGACTAAGTCTATATGTGTCAGGTGTACCACGTGTACTATTTGTGTGAAGGCTCTCCAACGTACATCCAATGGTCTAAAGCATTCAACCTTGAAAGTAATCTTTTTTTTTTTTAAGTGCGATGCTGCGATGGCCTTGATAGAATCAACTGACAAGAAAAAAAAAAATAAAAAAAAATAAAAAATCGACTGACCAGCCATAGGTTATTCAGAAATTCATTCGTGTAGTTCCATCTCTGTTCGAACTCAGGTCTGTATTTCATCTGCTCATCTTTTCATTTCTCTTTATTTATCCGGTTTTTTTTTTTTTTTTTTTTTTTTTTTTTTTTTTTTTTTTTTTCCTCCCATGATAGGTTCAGCGGACCCTTTACCCATTACAGATGGCTGAAGTACATTTGCTGTGCGTTGAATGTCACAGTTATGTACATTGACAGGCCAGGAGGACCTGACTCCAGGAGGCCCCACCAATTCGCAGGGGATGACAAAAGTGCTGGGTCAGCAAGATGCCAAGGTCACTATCAGATATACCAACAGGGCTTGAACCAGAGAAAGGGCCTTTGTCTACTGCACAACACTCTACATGCATCTGGACCTCGTAATCGTCCTGATACGTTCAAGATGCTGACAGAAAGACGTACAAATGCAAGTACAATGCAAGGCCCAAAGACACAGTTACGGCAAACATGGTCAGCACACTGTCAGGAAGAATGGGTCAGATGCATGGCATCAGTGGACAGATGGTCCTTTCCTTGTTCTTTTTGTAATGTAAAGAAAAAAGAAGGGCGGATGGTCCTGTCATGTACCCATGAAACTGAAAGGGGATTTCAAAACAAAACAAAAAACAAAAACAAAAACAAAAACAAAAGTGAAAGGGGACGACACGCAGAACACGGCGAAGTAGAATTTGTCGCAGACTTCACGACGACTGCTGGCAGGCGCCACAGATGACGACACCTGTGACTTGACCTGCAGCTGGGCCTTCTTCTGTTATTATTTCCAACAACGGATCTGCAGCTGCGCTTTGATTTGCTGCCGGGGTTATACCTGGGCAGTGTGATGCAAAGCCAACCAGTCGGATATGTATAGGGAGCGCCTGGCCAACTCGCACTTACCCCAATTCTCAATTCCTAACCAATTCGCTTACCCTAACCAATGTATAGGGAGCGCCCAGCCAACGGGGGTTGCTCAGTTGGTACACCCATGAACTATTGAAATACAGACCAGAGTTTGAATCTGGACATAATCAGATGACCAGAATACAACAGCGGGGTTATTGAACAGGGTGAGAGAAACCACCGGTTGTATAATTGGTTTCGGCGTCGTGGTGCTCAGCATTATGTAGCCTTACCGATGTTCTGTTGTGAGATGAATGATATGTTGGCATTGGAGAGGATGCTAATTCGGAGAAACAATCCTTTTCTCAATTGTCGTGACAGACCGGTTAGGTGAAGGACGTGTAGACTGGGTAAAAGAGAATGGGAAAGGCTGTGGCACCGACGGTTTGGGAATTTAGTTACCAAAAAGACTAACGATGTTTTGACTAAACACAGGCACCTGGTTTTTACGAATGAGGAAGGAAAGCGGTCGGCCAGCCTGTTGAACTTGGTGTCCGCGGACCGGGAAAAAGGTAAGTCAGAACTGCGGGTATCTTGTTCTGGGGGCGATCTCTTGCTGGACCCGTGGAAGGTTGTCAAGCGATGCTTTGGCGGATCGATTGTGAAAACTTCTTTTGGAGTTGCTCTCTTGAAGAAAAGTAGGGGATGGTTGACTGATGGTACTGTGATTTTCTTTCGAATGATTACCGTTTACTCTTCGACGTTACTCTGTCATAAACCATTGCTGTTGGATTTCCTCTGAAATCCGTCAAGTCGGTCTCTGTTATATGGATGGAGTCTTGAGCAGATGGTTGGTTTGTATATGGCCATGGTTGTTTCAAAGGAAAAAGGACAAGGAGTTCCCTGCGCTTTCTTTTGTCTAGTGCCATCCAGCGTAAATTTGCAATCAATGTGCGGGCGAGGTTGGTGGTGCGAATAACATATGATGAGCGCATTAGTAAAGGTGGCGTGCATTCGATGTGCGCAAGTATTGTTAGGACGATGAGTTTGCCGCCCGTTGTCGGAGAGATGGTGGTCCGAAGGACGAGGATTGTGTGGTTAAAGAATCAGAGTGTGGGGAGTATTTTGTTCAATTTCAGCGCTGCCAGCAGACGATCGGAACATGTGTGTTGCTGCGATAGGGGGTTGAGTAGTTTTCCACGGATGGGTGGTCACATCTGCTTCCGTGTGTCGGTGGTGGATTTCCTTCACTCTTGTTTGCAAAATTCAAGGAACATCCCGCAGCCTTCCCGCTCCACGTCTGGTAGGAATTTGATGAAGCAAGTTGTGGATTCCTTTGCCAAACTGCAATTTCTGCCGAAACTGGGCAACGGTACGTTTGACGAAGGATTGTTGCAGGACTGTTTCAATCAAACCAGTAGTGTTACAGGAACACATGGTTTGGATGTGGAAGGCGTATTGGCCTGGAAAAGAAAATTTGGGGATTTAGTGATCAGCCCGGTGGATCATAATGCAGGCGATTCCCTCGTCTGTTGTCCGATGATTTATAGGCGAAGCATGGAGAGTTTGTTTCTTGCAAATGAGGGTTTTGAGTTGGGAGGGAGAGAGGATGAGATAATAAGACGGTGTGGGGACGAGTACAGACTGGGGGATTTTCAGTGTTTGAGTAGATGGAATGCGCAGGGAAAGTTGGGGCATGCATACTCTGTTCCTACGCATAAGGACATTACTAGGTGGCGACCTATCTGCCCTACCTATTCGGAGTGTGGTGTGGCTGCTAGTAAGAAGATTGCACGAGCAATTAATCAACTCCTGTGGGATCTGCCGAGTGAGATGAACTTCAATCTTAAGAGTATGGCTGACCTGGCACCATCCTTGCTCCAGGTCAATAAGCAGCTGGCGGCAAGGAAACGTTTTGTGTGTGCTGCATTCAACATCAAGGAAATGTTTTGTAACTTGCCCCATGAGTCTATTTAACTCTATTATGATGGCGGCAAGGTGGATAGTTGATTTTTGGGCTATCAGGGGCTGTCAGGGTGTGCTGATTCAGACAAGGGGGAAAGGGGCCAAACTGAGATTTGGCAAGGTAGATTTGGGATGTCTATCCATATCTCTTGATGTCATCGTCAATTTTTTGTGTTTTTTTAGCTGGGCTGCACTTACTTTAAGGCCTGCGATCAAGTGCTGCAACAGAAGGTCGGTATCCCAATGGGGAAGGATTCTAGTCCGGCTTTGGCCTGTCTCCTCTTTGCATATAACGAATTCGTTTTCCTTTCATCTTTAGGCTGTGACTGTCGATTGATTAGTGGCATTTGCATGGTCGACGATGTGTCCGTATTCATCCGCTACAAGGAAGATGATGTCTCCTTACTCTTGACAGCAGAGGGGATTATCAGGAAATTCCGGGATTGCTATGATACTCCAGCGATGGGGGATGTGCACGTTCGCGTCGTGATTGCTCATGCTGTTGTGGATACGCGCATCGGGCAGCGCATGTGGCCGCAGCTGGCAGGCGCATTTGCGCAATGAGTAGGCGAGTGAGGCCAGCAGGGCATGCGTGAGAACTTGGCAGGATGTAGGGTTGGTGGAATGGGCGCAGGCATCCTCTACAGCCTGCCGCCATGGCTGGTGGCAGGAAGGGATTTACCAGGGTCTCACGTGACAGCTGCTGGGCCATGAGCGAGCGTGTCACGTCGATACTAATGTTGCATTGAGGTTTTTTGGTCCTGGAGCAGGTGCCGGCACGTGGCGGGAAGGCTATTTTACAGACGCAATGAGGAAGATTCTGGAAGGCAGCAACGGGCTGGTTCCTCTACACTTGTTTCCCCCTGCCTTTTGAAAGCACTGGTGTACCATCTCTCTGTTCCGCGCACCATGCAAGTAATGCTGCAGGCTAGCATGCCGTACGGAGGGGAGTATTGCTTTTGTTGAGCTTTGCTTCAAAAGAGATCACTTCTACTCTTTGTCTTGCAAATTTATGGTGGAGGAGGTCGGCTAGCCGCAAGAAGAAGAGAGGCACCTTATATGNAATCGATCGATCGATCAATCATACACAATCAATCAATCGATCGATCGATCGATCGATTAATCAATCAATCAATCAATCGATCGATCGATTAAGATCTGTCTCTTATACACATCTAGATGTGTATAAGAGACAGATGTGAATGATGCTGCAGGCTAGCATGCCGTACGGAGGGGAGTATTGCTTTTGTTGAGCTTTGCTTCAAGAGAGATCACTTCTACTCTTTGTCTTGCAAATTTATGGTGGAGGAGGTCGGCTAGCCGCAAGAAGAAGAGAGGCACCTTATATGTTGTGTAATAATTCATGTGGGACGCTGGACCCGGTTTCCAGCACGTGCTGCTCCCCACGAATAGATTAAAAAAAAAAAAAAAAAAAAAAAAAAGTGTGTCCCATGGGGTGTAAGGATGGTTGTTGGGAGGAAATGAGTGGGTGGTTATTGAGTGAAGTCCAAGATCTACTCAAGGGTTCATTACAAGAGCGAGGGCTTCTACTCGAGGTTACTGGCCGACTTATCGTCTTCCTGTTCGCTTCATCTACTGAGGATCGTCATCACTGGCAATAATCTTCATCATCATTGTCTTCACCATCGTCAAGACATGTGAGTAGGTATCTTTATCATCATCATCAGCAGCAGCAATCAGCATCATCAATCATCGTCATTATTAGTTTTATACAAAGGTAAGTTGCGCCATTATTAGTGTCATCATCATCATTATCATCTTCAGCGTCGGCATGAGGTGGGTGAATAGGGGTAGATTTAGGGTGGGGTGTCTCTCTTTCTATTTTGACTCTACTCTCCTTCGCTATACCTTTCATCTTATCATCTCGACTTTTTCCTCCTTTCCCTCCTTTCTCTCCTTTCGCTCCTCTCTCCTGCACGCTGTTCTGGCTCGCTACGCTGCTTACTGGCTCGCTTTGCTGGTTTGCGGTGCTGCTCGCCGGATTCGCAGTGCGACAGTGCTGGTCTAGTGGTACTACATGTCAGTTTGCGGTGTTGTGAGCTGCCTTGTAGGGCTGCATGCTGGCTTGCAGGGTCGTGCTGGCGTGTGCTGAGGGAGAAGGGGCAGGGTACGAAGGAGGGAGGGAGTAAGGGAGGGGGAAAGTTGGGGGCAAAAATCGGGGTACAGGGAGGTCGACATAATAATTAAAAGATAGAAGGGG
>BFEA01000062.1:53273-63373 GCA_003427395.1 Chara braunii
CGGTGCTTGAAAGTTTCCTTGCAGGGAAACGAAGTGAACATGTGGGAGATTCCTCCGTGTCCGGCTCTTTGGACGTGAAGAAGGAGGTGCAAAGTAGTGAAGATATTGAAAAGAGAATTTCAAACTCTGATTCAATCATCGGTCAAAAATGATTTGTTGGATCAGCTTTCCGAACTTAGTAATAGAGTTGACACACACATGTTGCAAGAGTGTGAGAGTTTACATCGGCGACTGCAAGAAGCGGAGATTGCAATAAGAAAAATGTTGTTGGCTGGTGCATTGCCGCCCATTGATCTTTCTTTTGTCTCCAACCTATTTGGAATTCCATCGACTGTGACTTTGGAAGGTCTTCCGAAATCGTCTCTGATTGCAATGTTACAGTCACTACAAAGTCTTGGTTCCGAATTGGCACACAGGAATGCGCTTTTAGAGGTGCAAAGCGCAATGAAGTTTCCAGTGAGTGATGGTCAATTGAATTGTACGGTTATGCTACTTGGAGATTTATACAAGCAGACACACGATGCATTGATGGATTCAATGTCCAGGGATAATTTTTCCGAGTTAACTGGTGATGGATTGGGGAATAGGATGCTGTGATGTTACAAAGAGCAGTTATACACGATGATTGTTTTGTTGGCCAATATCATTCGTACGTACTCGCCAATGGGATTTAGGAAGGATATGGAGAATGTGAAACAAGAATTGAATGCTTTGGCAAGCATTAATAAGCAACATGAGATGAGATTGCATGAGTTGGTGCTTGCGTTAGTCGAAGCGCTAAGGCGTCAATGTCCCCCTTGTGGCCGTATGGGTCATTATGCAATAGGGGACTACAAAAAGGTGAACGATTTAATGGTTGTTCGACCTGGCTGTGATGACAACACAAACCTTTATGCTTTAGGAAACGTTGTCATTGATGAGCAGCAACAGTTAGCAATGGAAGAAAGGAGAAGGCAACTTCGCGGGGATAATGATGTACACGAGTAGTGAGTAGAGCAGAATAGACAATAAAGAGATAGACTGGAATAGTATTGGAGAAATTAAGTTCTTCAGTTCTTAGTTCCCTGTCTTTCTCTATCTTTACATCTCTTTCTCACTTTCCCTCCTCTCGCTCTTTCTCTCTCCGCTTCTCCGTCTATGTATGCATCTTCATTTTCTTCAGTTCGTTGGGTACGATAGCTATAAGAATGTTTTGCTTCAAATAACATTGATAATGATTTTTTAAACATTTTGTAAAAAGAACATTTAAATTTGGTTCTTTTTGTCGCTTGCTCTTCCATTAAATTCGACTCTTTATGTTTGTTTTTCCGTCTTTTTGTCCTTTTTTTTTATGTCTCTCTCTTGAATTCGACTCTTTAAATTTGGATCCTTCTTTTATGTTTTTGTTTTGATTTTAAAGTTTTTTTTTTTTTCCTTCCGACATTATCTTCCCTAAACAGGATTGAAATTATGAGAAACTATTATTCCTATATTAAAACCGAATCTAAGCTTTTGTTGCTAACTTTGTTGAAATTTTGTTTCTTCATGTTATATGGTTTTCAGTATGTGTTCTTATATTATTCTACTTATTGGTATAAAAAAAAAAAAAAAGACAGGTGAGTATACTTCAGAAATATTGAGCCGAAAAAGAAAAAAAAAATTCAAATAATATATGATGCCCCCTTCACCCCTACCCCCCCCCACAAAAAAAAAAAAAACAATGTGAATATTCCGTGTTATAAAATTCTAAGTCAATTAACAATCGTGAAAGAAAAACACTGATAGTTAATATAAAAAAACAAACCAACAAAATCAATCATTGCTGCCGATGTCTTCATATTGTTGAAGGAAAGCGAAGCATATTTATTCCAAAACAAGGTACGTATAATTATGTTTCATTCCACGTTGAAAATATTAAGGCGCTTACATGAAGGAAAGTAAATAGTATTGGGAGGGTTGGGTCACACTGTGTAATGTAAGGAATATCGGAGAAGGAACCCGTCCGATAATAAATAATGAAAGTAACAATAAACGTAACCTTTCTCCCAAGGCACCCATGCTATCCCGAACGATCTCCTCTCATGTAAGCCTGTTCCAAAAAAATCATGTTCTTTACCCCCTTTGCTCCTATTTCGTCTAAGTTACCCAAACAAGGGAGGAAAGGAATGGTGAGGTTATCAACAGTTTGACCGACCTCAATCGCTAGGAATGACTCTTCCTGGAACCACGACCTTCGAGGCTGGCTGGGGAGAGGTGCGGTACGCCGCATAGACCCATTTATGGGGGTGGTGCAATGTTGTTGTGGTGGACCCAATGCCTACTTCTGAGATCCAGGCCTCGTGCCTGGGCGAGGAGGACGGGTGCCACAGACTACATCCTAGCGGTTGGGACTCGGGCAGGTTAGGGAAGACTTTTACCCTTCTTCGATTTTTTTGTGAACGGTGACTGACTTAGAATACCCAAGGCTGGCCGCAAGTAGGAGCTGCCTCTACCGAATACGATTGGAGTAAAAACAAACTTCATTCCCAATCACAAACTTATACGAACAGGAAAGTGAGCCCTGTCGAGGAATGACAAAGGGTAAACGTGGATAAATGAGGTACGTATGACTCGATCCCATGGAGCCCTGGAAAGACTAAGAGGCGTATAGGGAAAAAAAAAACATCTGAAAAAGAAATTATCGTTTTTTTTACAAACACATAAAAAAAACATCTGAAAAAGAAATTATCGTTTTTTTTTACAAACATATAAAAAAAAAATACAACGCACGGATAAAAGAGACAAAATGCAATTGGTCATCAGTTGCTTAACCTTCATTCCCCTTGACATAAACATTTTTAAAAAAAATAAATAAATAAAGAACATCAACTCAACGTTTTCCTCCGTTCGTTTTTTGTTTTGTGTTTTGCCAACTTCGTTTATCCTTTGACTATATTTTTTTCTTTTTTAAAATGCTTAACCCTACATCTTTTTTATTACTACCATAATTACATCTGTATACAAACATTCTAGGATATATATCATCCTGCTGATTTTTAGATCTTCCATATTCCTCATAACCTTTTATTTTTACGTTCTAATTTTACATTATAGCCGCCTTAGAAGAGACGCATGTACGCCCGTTCAGATGGCAGGGGATGAAAGCATAGATAATGATTCACTCGACATTGATTTGTTTGCCGCTCTGAACTCTGCTTCGTCTGTCGACAAGTCATCGCACGTTCCATGGAAGCGTCGAAGACGCCTTCGCCGTTGTGAAAGACCTGTTATCGCTCCTTTGTTGTCTTCTCCAACGATACCTAACTGCAATAACTTTCCTGCCATTGATTCCACTCGAGTTCATTTCCCTTCAGTACAAAATCCTTCTTTTTCGTCGAATGATGGCTTGAGATTGCGTGTACGTTCGGATATTACTCACTGTCGCTTTACGACTGAAACACGGGTATCATCAAAAGATGAACACCGCAAACGTGGTCGGCCGCCTTCCCAGAGTCGGCGGACTCGAAGGTCTTTACTACAACCACTAGGTGCTGTGGGTGATGTGATTACTGACGGAAGGGGCAAACAACCTATAATAACTCCTGATCGCGGCCTTGATTATTCTGTGGAAGAACAATGTAGTGATAAATCTTTATCTTTCCAACAAACAATTCCATTGTTGGATGGTATCCCAAACCCTCAGTTTTTTGTCCGCAGGAGTCAAGAAAATGTTGATGTTGGTACGAGTCAGATTCATTGCCAAGGAAACCTGCCTATCACCTTGCGAAGTGCACGACCTGATGAAAATTTTACGCATGATGCAGTCCGTACAAATTTTGTTCGTACGATCGAAACAACCTTTCCAGTTCATGATTCTTCCTTTCATTCGCCACATGTAGAGAACAATTCGTCGTCCACATTCATAGAAGATGTGCAGCAAAGATGCGTGCAACCTGATCCTTATGCTTCCATCGCTACTGGTCATACACAGGCATGCTCTTCTCTCGGAAACTTGCCAAATTCCCCGAACACAATGGTTAGGAAGTTTGTTGGATTTCATAATCGTCGAAGGAGATCGACAATATTGAAACCGATTCGTTCGAGTCGCAACAGACGATATCGTATGTTGTGCCTTCGGGCACTGCGCACCGGTAAAGTCGCGCGTCGTTTGAACCTTGGATCGTTGTCGTCCGCACGTCGGCCTGTCTTCCCCGACTTTGATGCACATGCGGTAGTTGTTGAAAGTAAAGTGGCCGGTGGCGGTGGAACAAAACAAGTCCATACGACGAATGGCGATGAACCGAGGTGTACATCGTATGAAATTTCTACTCGAAAGAAGAGACTCCAAAGACTGGCAAGCTATCACGTTAAACGTATGCGTGCATTGAGAGTCGTGATTAAGAATCGCAGGAGGAAAGACGATATGGATGCTCACAAACGTTTTTTGCGGGGTGTGCGGCAAAGTTTGGCCCCTGTAAACATCCTTCGAGAGATTCGAGCAACCGCCTCTGGCCAGTCGCGGGGTGCATCTTCTTCTTCGAAGGAAACGCATCGTCATTGTTCTCGTCCGAGGCAATGCCGAAGTGTGTCGGGGAGAGCGGAGCAGTCACACAATCCGTCCGTTGTGATTCAAAATTCAATGAACAGTCAGGAACATGGTGAGCCGGATAATCAGGATGAGGAAATGAATGATTTGGATGATGATCCGCCTGCTGATATGAATGCACTCCCGTCCGTACCCGTGGCAACACCTTATGCAGCGGTTGAGAACACCGTGGCTATTGTTGCGAATGCTAGCACGGTTCAAGCGTTCGGCATTCGTGGTCGAGAACCGTGCAGGTATTGTGGTGCAAAGTTGTGGAATCATGAAAAAAATTAGACAAAAATATGTTGCAGAAAAGGTACGAGACGTTGTCCTCTGTGGGAATGACCTCGAGAAGGGTCCCCGGAGCATGAGATTCTTTCTATTTGGACGTCTCAGACTCCCGACGACCGATTCGTTCGAAACAATGCGAGGATAATCAATAACAGTTTATCTCTCGCATCCTCGCGGTTGAAGCAACCGAGCGATGACGTTCAGGGATTCTAGGGCCAACTTCGGGCTCAGGGTCCGATCTATCATCGTGTCGGTGCATTGGCTGTGGGGGAAGGGGAACGTCCTCGGTTTGCACAACTTTACTTGCACGATCCTCACCGTTTGGATGATGCGATTGATCAAAGAGTGGATTTCCTTAATTTGCCTGCACGCACGTCTGATGCCACAACTTCACCGAATGAGACGAATGTTGAAAAGGTTTCACGAGTTGCTACAACAGTGTAACAACTATGTGAAGGACTTCATGACCATCGCCGACCTTCCACCTGGAGCGTTGAATGGAAGGAAGTTGGTCATAAATCTGAATGCCATGCCCGCGGAGGAACATCGGAGGTGTTACAACCGTCCGACGGGGCTACAGGAGGTCTGCGTTCTCATGGCAGATGACCTTCTTCCTCGTGAGCTTGAGATTCGTTTGCGTGCTCCTCTTCCGGGTGAGCGGGCAACAGTTGTCGTTCCGGAGTGTTCCCGAGCGCACGACTGTTTGAGGTTTGTTTTGCTTTTCCCAGAAGGAATTGATAGTTGGTCTGTCCACCGTGCCTCGGAAGCTGGATGGCCGTCAGGGCTCAGTGCAAAGGAGTACTATGCGTTTCACCTGCACGAACGCGATGGTGAAAGGCCTTGCCTCCTTTATGCGGCACGTCTTTTCCACCAGTTTTGTTGCATGGCTTACGCTAAGGTTGAATCCCTTCGCTTAAAATGGGTAAGATTCCATCAGAAAGACTTGCGGTCAGAATATTATCAGGACCTGCGAGACGTTGTGCAACAAAATCAGCATGGTGATGGTGTCGGGACAAAAATACTTATGCCCTCCACCTTCACTGGGGGACCACGGTATATGACCGAAAGATATCATGACAGCATGGCAATCGTGAGGCGGTTTGGAAAACCTGATCTTTTTATCACTATGACGTGTAACACAAACTGGCCGGAGGCGAACGCTTCTATCTCCGTGTGTTGCTACATTATGAACACTCTCGTGGAGCACGCTCTTTTGCAGAAATTCGTACCGTGGATGGAGTCGAATACGATTCGTTTCAATTGGTGTGTCTTCGATTAGGACTTTTGCAAATCGATGATGCATATAATTAATGTATAGAGACGGTCGCACTCCATTATATGCCTGCAGAGGTTCGTAAAGTGTTCGCTATGCTTCTACTGTTTGGCCCGGTCAACGATCCTGTTCAATTCTTTCAACGGCATTGGGACAAAATGTGTGATGATTTTCAGTATCGTTCGGACTCTCTAATTCTTCCTCCAATCGTTTTGCAATGCTTGGTGCTCTTTGATCTTTACCGTATCTTACACGAGTCTGGCAAAAACATTCGCCTGTTCGGTCCTTATTATCCGACCCCTGATGGAAAAACGGTTGCCGACGACATAAACAGGCATTACGAGAACATGATTGTGTCGTCGATTATAAATGACAAGTTGTCGTATGATCCGATTGAAATGCGAACTAGATTTGAGTATAATTTTCGTTGTCTTCGACCACGTCAAAGAGTGCTCGTGCAAAGAGTTGTTCGGGCTATGGAAGAGAAACAACCGCTTTATGCTTTTGTAGATGCGCCAGCAGGAACAAGAAAAACTTTTTGCATAGAAACGATTTTGGCGGGGATCAGGTCGCGTAATGGTATTGGACTCGCTGTGGCGTCCAGTGGGATAGCGGCGACTCTTTTGACCGGTGGTCGAACATTTCACTCACGATTTCGAGCACCTGTGAAACCTGATAACACGCGTCCCTTCAATATTTCGAAACAGGGTGATCTTGCCAAACTTATCCGTCGTGCCGACTTGATCGTTTGGGATGAGGCTCCGATGAGTAACAAGTTCCACTTGGAAGCTCTTGACATTACGCTTCGAGATTTCTGTAACAGTAACCTCCCGGAGGAAAGGTTTTGCTTCTTTCTGGGGACTTTCGGCAGGTTTTGCCCGTTGTGAAGCACGGGTCTCGAGCGCAGCAAATTGATGCCTCTATTAAAATGTCTCCTTTGTGGAAACTCTTTGAGGTCCATTGCCTGACTGAGAATATGCGGATCTTAAGCTTAGGGGATGATCCAATGGCGCAAATGTGTGACGTGTTTTTGATGCGTATTGGGAATTGGGATCATATTCGTTTTCTTCCTAATGAACCTGTCGCGGTCAAACTGCCACATGAGATTTGTACTGATAAACCTATTCGTGATTTGATTTCGTGGACATTTGACGATGTGTGTGAACACGTTGGGGATGCTGACTATTTTTATGCTCGATTGATTCCTTGCGCTACCAATGACGATGCGGGGTGTGTTAACGATATGGTTATCAACGATTTCCCTGGCGAGATGCGTGAAAGTTATAGTGTTGATTACCCTGCTTCTGATGATCACGAACTTGCTATCCAACATGAGTTCTTAAATTCTCTCAATGAGTCTGGTCTTCCGCCTCACAAACTGCGCTTGAAAATTCGTGCGCCTGTGATGTTGTTGCGCAATTTGTCGCCCAAACAAGGACTTTGCAATGGTACAAGGTTAATTCTTAAAAAGATTGTTGATGATGATTTGTTGGAAGTGACCATAATGCGTACCGGTGCAACGACACTGATCCCCAAAATCGATTTAACAAGTGATGGTGAAACCACTAGGTTTAAATGGAGTAGGAGACAGTTCCCCATCTGTCTTGCGTTTGCTGCGACCATTAACAAGTCGCAAGGACAAACTGTCTGTCGTGTCGGGGTTTGGTTGCGCAAACTTGTTTTTGCGCATGACCAGTTGTATGTTGCTTTGTCGCACGTTTGTCATCCCAAGAACATTCGTGTTGCGCTGCCCGACAAAAAAATCATCACAAAGAATATCGTTTATTACGAACTATTGGAATGATTTCTTCTCCTTGGTCGTATATATCTCATTCGGACGAGTTGCCAGGACATGCGCGTTACTTTTTGAATAAGTTCTTCTCTTTTGTCGTATATATCTCTTCCGACTGATCGGTGTTGAATTTTGGTAAACTTATTTTCTTTTTTTCCCCGCAGGCGACTTTGAACTGCACCATACCTATGGGATATGAGCTCAAACGAAAAAGAGGAAACAAACCGTCAATAGCAATACAACTGATGGTGCTGTGAATGTTACATCTAGACAACAAGGAGCCCAGTCAAGGCAATCAAGGAAGAGCAAAAAACAAGATACATCGGATAATGAAAATGAACATGCTGGTGACCATGATATTGTGCGCGATGAAGTTGAAGGTGCCCATCAACAAGCGAGCACCCTCGAGGATGCTGAAAAAATGCATGTTGACTGTTATGACGATGATTATGATCGGCGTGACAAATCTGTGCCTAATTTTTCATTGGGTTTGGCCGGTAAGTCTCTGCTCGATGATGACAAAGATTATAGCAATACGAGTGATTCTCAAGCGATTGATTCTACAGCCAAGCGTAATCGTGTTCCTCAGGAAAAGAATCTCGTGGGTTCAACTCCAATTGGTGAGCTGACCCTCCGAAATCATCACAATCATGAAGATGAATTTGTCACTCATGGAGTTGTTGGAGATGTGCGTGCTCGTGATTCATGTTCGCAATCCCAACGCTCTGCACAAAGAAAGAAATCATCCACCGTTGCGGCAACTACAGTTCATGGGCATGCGAGTTCAACAAATAACACAACTGATAATGTGTGTTTAGCTGAAATGCTCGAGCGTGCGTTCGCTACGAATAGGGAGGAACGACAATCGGTTGTTAGTGAAACGGCAACTCAGGTTTTGAGAGCGCTGGATGACATCTGTACCGATGAACTTGCACCTCTTCTGTTTCGTGGACGGCTCCCTGGACGTGCACGTGTTCACGATTTGTGTTCGCAATCTCAACACAGTTAACGCGAAAAAGATATTTGCACCACATCACAACCACAAAATCCTTCAACTGTTATTGTGGTGCCTCATGATAAGGATGCACCCACAATCGACACTCCGAATCCGCACGCTTACCTTGGCAAATGGTTCGACGATGCGAAGAAGGTTGGCCTGCAAAAAGTCTTGACTGAGGTGCTTTTTGAAATGTTTGTCCAAACTGCGAGCGTTGCAAAGGATGAAAATATATGAGAAACGTTTTTGGACTGGGAAATAAGCAAACTCACAGATATGCGGTTGGAACGAAAATCCCCTGAGACTCTTCCTTCAAACTCATTGAATGTTTCAGATTTGGAGACTTCTTGGATGTTACAATCCCTTTTGCAGGACGAGTTCATTGCTATCTCTAATGAGGAGATCACTAGGATGACGTTTGATTTGCCATATTGTCCGACAGAAGGGCCTATTCCCCAACCTTTTTTTCAAATATGTACGGATACAACGCCTTTTAAAAAGGATTCCTCCGATGGTTCCTTCTTCCGCTCCTCATTCCGCTCCGGTCCGTAGACTCCCCCTTCCAGCAACATCTCCTCCAAATTTTCAAGGTCTTTCGGATTATGCTCCCCCATCCACTATGTGAACGCCGATTGTCACTACTTCTGTTGTTGTTTCTGCTTCGCCTGCCGCTACGGCTACTCCGTCTCCTATCGGTTGTATTGTGCCCGCTCCCACGCCGTCGAGAGACCATCTCCATGTCTATACAGGACCCTTGGAACAACCAAGTTCTTCTAATTTTAACATTGCGATCTATGACTCTCTTGAATCTATTGGTCCCAAAAAGACACTTGCACGCCTGTCCTATCTTGACAGTTCTCGCAGGGTGGAAGATATTGTGGAAGCAGCAGTGCATTTGAATACGAACATGAACACTTGGAGATGTGTGGATGCTGCCATTCATCTCGATTACAATCGGCAAAGACAGACTCGATTCAGAACTTTTGAGGAGTATCGTCGCAAAGTGTTGCAATAGGTTTCTATTCGTGAGCTGCTGCAAGAGTACCGTTCCAATGAAGGAAGTTGATATCTCTACTAAGAGAGATAGGAAGAGAGAGGTGTTGGTTGGGCATTCGTTCATACGTTGCCTTAATCATAATTTTTTTGATGATCAACTTTTCTTTCGGTTAAGTAATTGCCCTTACAAGACAGATATAAAGAGAGA
>BFEA01000062.1:64960-84957 GCA_003427395.1 Chara braunii
AGCTTGCCCAGGAAGGTACATGAGGCCAATGGGGATTGAACCCAAGACCTCCTGAATGCCACTTGCGTGCCTTACCAACTGAGCTAGGCCGCTGGATATCGTCGTCTAAGTTTCACAACCACTGTCAATTCTTCCACTTCATTATTTTCTTTATTTATAATCATTAGTTCCTCTCTCTGCGCTTCTATGTTTTTTCTAATGATTGAAGGATAATGGTAGCAAGGGAGAGGTCCACTCTGCAAGGGCGACACAAGGTGGGAAGTGTCGCCCTGGAGGGAGTGCGGACAGAATTAGGGGTTGCCCTAGTCTAGGGTTGGGATGGGGATACTCACCACAACGGGGGCAGATTAAGGTAAAGGGTGGGTAGAGGCATACTTTGGGAGGGAACTATATGCCTTGAGGGGATAGGGGAGGGTATTGTGGGTCTGTCCCAAGTTGGGGCCGAGATGGGTTAACCATTTCGGTGGAGGCAGCTTTGGGATAGGTTGGTAAGAAGGGGGGAGGGAGGAGAGCCTCTTTTCCAATCTTTTGAGTAACAACGCTACGATTGTGACTGGGAGACAGACAACTGTCTTTAAAGATCCAGGACAAGAGTAACCAATCATCATCATCATCATTATCATCATTATCATCATCGTCATCATCATGAAAAAATGGGTTATGTCATGCTTATCTGGTCGGCTTACATTTTGAGGCAACATCTGGTTTTCTTCTCATATCCAATGTAGGATTTTTACAGATGGTAGAATCCTATCTGATGTCTTACCAAGCGTTGGTGTTTTGTGCTCTCGCTTTGCTGACGCCAGAACGACGCTGGCTGGTGCTTGGGTATAGCCCTGTGACCTGCGACTTGGGATTAGTCGAGGAAGAAAGACAATCCAGTGGTGAACCGGGGAGTGCTGTTGTGGCAACCTAAGGGGTCGGGTTTCGTCTAAGCAGTGAGAACATATCAGCTATGGTGAGTGTTGGAGGGGATGGTAATGTCTTGGAGTGTTGCATTTGGTAGAGGGGAGAAGCTAGAAGTTGGGCATAGAGTGTGAGGCCAGGTTTTGCTGATTAAAAAAAAAAAAAAAAATCCCATAGTTTTCAATCATCTTATATCAAGCTTGCTGGTATTCTATAATTATTGGCAGCATCTGGCCTTTTTCCTCATTCGGGATATAGGATTTCAGAGATCGTCGAATCTGGACTGATATCTGCAGAGTTGCTTTGTTCTGTGCCCCTGATTTGCCGATGCCAGATCGACGCTGACCGGGGTTGGGGCGTTGCCCTGTAACCTGCGAATGGCAGGAGTGGGAGGCCTTGTAGAGAGATCTGGGGTTTTGTTGAGGGAGGAAGGCAATCCAGTGGCGAACTTCGGGGGGGCTGCCTTGACAACCTATGGGTCCGGGAATAGTCTAGGTAGCGAGAACAGGTCAGCTATGGTTGATGTTGGTTAGGATGGTATTGTCTCTGAGATGTAATGTCCTGGTACAGGGAGGGCTAGGAGTTGTTCTAGGATTAAGAGGCCAGAATTGCTGATACAACATAATCTTCTATATCTTTTACATACTAGGCATCATCATCATTAGCATCATCATTAGCATCATCATTAGCATCATCATTATTAGTATGATTATCTCACACTTTACATAGAATCAGCAGAAGTTCATCATCATCATCATCATCAATGACATCATTATCATTATCATTATCATCATATCAGGGATGCCGAGCCCTATTTTCAGCAAGTTCGGTTCGGTCACTCCGGGTAGACTGTGAGGACCCCCACCTCAGTCTTCATATTGGTAATATCAGCCTTGGGCCCTGGGTCCGTTGTTTAAGGGGGAAAAAAAAAAAAAAAAAAAAAAAAAAAAAAAAAAAAAAAAAAAAAAAAAAAAAAAAAAAAAAAGGAATCTGGTCTTGGAGCAGACCAACACTGGGGACTGTTTGGACTTTTTGGGTTGCATGATTAAAGCGTTGTGTTGGCCAGGGGGAGTTCAATGTGTGGCCTTGCACAAGAATCAACGAAATTATTAGGAGGACGGTCTACGCTTCCAGAACTTGCAAGACTTCGACTCCTATTGCGGGAGACAACATAAACTTTCTGTTATTAGTTCTTGTTTGCGTAGTGCGAAGGCCTACACGACAATGAAGGGTATGGAGGTAGTTTTTCTGTTTACTCTTAAGATTGCGTTGCGGAAACGTGGCTTTCCTGACGAGTACTTTGACCAAGCACCGACGACTTTCTCAAAGAAATTTGCCGGTGTTTGGGACCACTGGGTGGAAGTGCTGACCGGCTGGGACAGATACTCAGGGGTATGATTACAAATGTTTTGGTCCGTGGACAAATTGGATGACGAATCCTGCCTGAGGCTTAGTTATGGGCCTCGTATTGGATGGATTGCGGGTTTCACCCACTTTTTCGACAAAAGTAGGACGTAGGTTTGTGATTTTACCATGGTCCTGTTGGGCTTCACGGGTGCTCATTGCTAGCGTAGGGCCCCTTAGTTTTCCTTTTCTTTTTTCTTTTTTTTCTTTTTTTTTTTGTTTCTTTCCTTTTCTTTTCTTTTTCTTTTTTCTGGAAAATGTTTCCCGAAGCACTAGTGGGTCTCAAAACTTTGTCTGGTGATTGGACAAGTGGCTGACAGAGAAGTCAGCTTTGGGGTTTTGTGTTGCTGGACTGGCGAGCTGTTACGTCTAGAAAACTCGATCTCGGTCTCTGGTCTGAACCTGTACTATCTGTGGGTAGCAGGTACCTTTTCTATTTCTGAAACGATGTTAACCGGTAGAAGTGGTCTGCCGGCAGGCCGATCGAACCCCATGTGTCTCCCCGTGTCTGTCACCCGTGGGAGGAACGATCGGGGCTCCTGTAACCTGTAAGAAAAATGGTTCGTCCAAATCCACACAATAAGAACTGGAGTCAACCATAGACACAACAATGAGACGCTCATAGTCCACCGTTTGGAAGGAACAAAAAGTGTGTTTCCATTTAATCAAAGATGATGGGATTCATAGCGCTACTCCCGAGCCCAGAGATACGTCCCGCGTCCTGGTCAGGGAAATCGGTATGAGTCCCGACCGATCTTACTATCAATCTAGGGCGAATCCTTTGCCTGATGGGGTGTGACCGATACCGGGCTCGTTGGTCCCATGGAACAGTGGTTAAACTTTCCGTGCCAGAAGTAGAATCGAGGGCCCATTGAGGCCACTGCTCACGATCGAGTTTCACCATGAGTCAGCCTTGTCTCTTGACCTCCTCAAAAAAAAAAACAGCGACCGGGCCCTGTTCCCGGTCAACCGAATCACCAGGCCCGTTTCCCGGTTAGTGGTATTCCCTCGTTGAACCCCGTGAGGTCCGACGTCTTGGTCTGTCCAGACCCGGGCCGGTGGTCCCCTTGTCTCGGCCTTGCCCAAAAGTGCTGGTCTGGCCTGAAGTCTTAGTCTGCGCCCAATCCCGGTCTGTGCACATTGCCCTGATATGCTCCCAAAGTCCCGGTATGTGCCTGATGCCCTGATCTGCACCGGTCTGGCCTGAAATCTCGGTCTGTGCCTGATGCCCTGATCTGCGCCCAAAGTCCCGGTCTGGCATGAAGCCTCGGTCTTTGCCGGGTGCCCTGATCTGCGCCCAAAGTCCCGACCTGGCCTGAAGTCCCGGTCTGTGCCTGATGCCCTGATCTGCGCCCAAAGTCCCGGTCTGGCMTGAAGCCYCGGTCTTTGCCGGGTGCCCTGATCTGCGCCCAAAGTCCCGACCTGGCCTGAAGTCCCGGCCTGTGCCTGATGCCCTGATCTGCGCCCAAAGTCCCGGTCTGGCCTGAAATCCCGATATGTGCGTGATGCCCTGATCTGCGCCCAAAGTCCCGGTCTGGCCTTAAGCCCCGGTCTGTGCCTGATGCCCTGATCTGCCAGTGCGCCCAAAGTCCCGGCCTGGCCTGAAGTCTCGGTTCGCAGATGTCCCCCGACCCCGTTCAAGCCAGAAGTCCCACTTTGTCCCGGGACCGTTCACGTCACGGGTGTGTGTATCCGCTTGGGTGCGCGGCTCCGTGCGATGCTCCCTACTAGCGCGTGGCGTGCGCGAACGCACACGAGTGTGTGCGCAATGTGCATGGGCGTGCACACGTGTGTGTGTGCTTGGGCACGCGGCTCCGCGCGTCGCTCCCTATCAGCGCGCAGTGTGCGTGAACTCACGCGAGTGCATGTGCGGTTGTGCGTGTGCACAAGCGCGAACGTGCGCGGGGGCGCGCAGCTCCGCCCGTGTGGTATGCGCAAATGTGCGCAGCGCCGCGCATGTGCGCGCAGCTATTCCCATGACCGATTCCGATTGTGCGCGAGTGTGCTCTGACGTGCGCGACTGTTCCCGCGTCCTGATCTCAATTGCACGCGAGCACGTGGTACGTGCGTGACTGTTCCCGCTTCCCAATCTCGATTGCGCGCGGGTGAGCGTTAACGTGCACGACTGCCCCCTCGTCCCGATCTCGATTGCACGAGGCGCGCGCTGACGTGCGCGACTGTTGCGTCTTCCAATCTCGATTGCGCGCGGCGCGCACTGACGTGCGAGATTGTTCCGTATCCCGATCTCGATTGCCCACGGCGCGCGCTGACGTGCGCGATTGTTACGTATCCTGATCTCGATTGTGCGCGGGCGTGTTTGCACCTGTCCGTGCGTGAGGGATGTGCGCAGCTGCGCCCCCGTGAGCGTGGTTATGGTGCGGGAGTGGGTGTCCACACATGACTATGGTGCGCACGTGCGATCCTGCTCCACGCTCTCCCCCCGTACCTCCTTCCTCCGAGTATCCTTCTTGTGCGCCTGCATGTGAGCAAGTAGGAAGTGTCGGTTCTAACTCTCCCTCCCGAGCTCCCGTAGTACGCCCATAAGTGCGCATGTGAGAAGTGTCCCGAACCTGGGCCCAGTTGGGCTTTTATACTTTGTCGGGCCCCTTTCGGAGTGAGCCTCAGCCTTCGCATGCTCCGAGGCTGCCGACAAGTTGCAGCGCCCCAGTACCGTAGCTTTCCCGAGCCTATGCCCGGGCCTATTCGGGGCCCCGAAGGGTTTTTGGTGAAGGGAGCATTTCGTTGTGTACCGGGCCTTTTGCAGTGCCCTGGTACCAAGGCTCATTCCATACCTAGGTCTGAGCCTGCTCAGGCTCTCGTGGTCCCCACACGAAAAAGTACCAGGGCCTTGCCCAATTCCGCAGGGCCCAGCCCCCGAATTAATAAGTTCATGGCCCAAGGACCCCTTGTTCAGCGTTAGGCCTCCGGGCCCTTTTTGGGGCCCGGGTGCAGTAGTGGTATATGCAAAAGATGACAGCTCGAATTCGTGAGTGGGGTATTTCGCAAAGTTTCTCACCTGTCATAGGGGCATTTCACCCTACCCATGCCATTTAGGGGTATCTAACGAAATACCCCAACTTTCAGGGCCATTTCAACAATTTTCCCAAGAAGAAAATGGAAGGGAAAGAAAAAAAACAAGAAAAAAAGAGCTCCCTATGACAGTGCTTTTTTTTTTTTTTTGAAACAACGGCGGACGCGGCATGTTTCGACACCCTAAACGCAAAAAAAACTCGCGGCGGCAAGGAAACCACACGCCAACTCGAAATGAGCGATTTCGGTCCAAAAGTATCCGTTGGGCACTTTCTTTTTTATTTGTTTTCCCCTCTGACACCACGGCCGACCCCTATAAATATGACACCTGGTCGGACACCACAGCCGTCGGTACTTCCATCACCTTTTCGAACTCGGCGCGGTTTCTTTGGCGATGGGTGTTTTTTTTGCCCATTTGATACTCAAAGGTGACATGAATGGACTTACCTCTTTTTTTTTCACATCTGCCTCTGGTGCTACCGGTTAATAAGAAGAGCGACAGTGGTCTCTTCCGGGGAGGGAGGAGGAGGAGGAGGTTGGCTACGGCCTACACCAGCACTATGGGCCTCGTTTGACACCACTAGAGAACCCTGAGTCTCAACTGCGCCCTAATCTCCATATTGCGATCAATTTCCACTACAGTTTTTCTTGGGTCCATGTGCACTACACAAAATACTTGAAAGCACTGGCATTGAAACGCAAGCCGCTTCTGCAACCCCTGTTTCATGGTTCCAGGAGTGCACAAGGTCCTCTCGTCGGGGCAGCCCCAAGGGTCCCACACTTGAACTTGAGGTACCTCCATTGGCCATGGGGTCCCTGAGGTACCTTGAGGTCAAGTGTGATTTTGCCCCGGCGGCACTTGAGTTTCAAGGGCACGCACTAGAGAGCCTGGACGTGAAAACAAACCGTTGCCATCATCATTAGAGGGGGGGGGGGGGGTGGAACGGAGATTTTCGCTCAAAAACTGGAGTGCAAGTGGTGTAGAACGAGGCAAGGATGACAGAACAGGAGCAGTCTGGCAGTGAGGGGCGAGCTGCGCTAGCGCTAGCGCCCTGAAGCCGGCGGACTGGTAAGGCCCAGTCCTCCCGGCTTGACTAGCGCCCGGGGAGAGGAGCTCCTCGGCTGCTAGGCCTGTGGGGCGCGCCCGGCAGATGCGTGTGGCTCCTTGATTGGCCACGTGGCAGCTGCTGTTGGTGACATGATCGTCCTTGACGTGCGGGCAGGGGTAGCGCCAGCCGTGAGAAAGATGAGGAAACGTATAGGGGAGCAACTATCTGGGTTAGTGATGGAGTCGGTGGGGGAGACACAACATGGAGATACGACCTTTGATATTGATGATGATGTCTGGTATGGAGAGGATGGTGGGCAAGACGAGGTGGACGTGGTCAAGTATTTTGCAAATCTTTGCGCAGTCCACGTGGATGGGCTAATCGATGACGATGAGCAGGATGAAGTAGACGTCGTCGACTGCGAAACTGGCGAGCAGGAGGATGAAGACGTCGTTGGCTACTTTGCAGCCATCAATGCAGTATGCGAGGAGCGCGCATCTGAAAGTGATTATCAGGGCGGTGAGTGGGAGTGTGGCCTTGGTGATGCAGGTGGGTGGGACGTGGAGTGGGGGCAGATGGCAACAGTGATATTACCGGCGACGTCAACAGCACACACAAAAGCGACGGCAGTAATGATACCGACAACAACAACAACATCTACAATAACATCTCCCATTCCTGATGACGACCCTCACCCTCAGCAGGACACTGAAGAGAGG
The DNA here is from genome assembly GCA_003427395.1 of Chara braunii. NCBI lineage: Eukaryota > Viridiplantae > Streptophyta > Charophyceae > Charales > Characeae > Chara > Chara braunii. Next base: position 72,069 of record BFEA01000062.1, read on the forward strand.
GAATATACTGCCCTCCATGAGGCAGGCGAGTGGGTGGGGGAGGTAGGGCTGATGGTTACCACCGAGATGTTGGACACGGGAGCGAGCGATGTCAGTAACGGCAACAAGAAGAACAACAACAACAACAACAAAGACGGTGATAACAACGAGATGGTTGAGATGGGAGAGAACGATGACAACGACCCTCTGCCTCAGCAGGGTATTAACAAGAGGGAATATGCTGCTTTTCATGAGGCGGGCGAGGGGGTGGGGGAGGTAGGGCTGATGACTATGGCTGAGATGGAGCTGATGGGAGAGAACGATGTCAGCACCAACAACAACAACAACAACAACAACAACGAAGACAACAACAACAGCAACAACAACAAAGACGGTGATAATAACAAGATGGCTGAGATGGGAGAGAACAATGGCAACATCAACAACAACAGTAATAACAACAACGACGGTGAGCAGGGATGGCGGGGAAGGGGCGAGGAGGGTGAGAAGAATGACATTGACAACAACATCCATGGCGATAACAACAACAACAACAACAACAACAACAACAACAACAACAACAACAACAACATGAATAGCAACAACAACAACAACAATCACGATAACGATGGCGGCAGCAACCGAGGGAGCAGCGGGGAGGAGAGTGGTATTTGTGTATCTAAGCTCCTTGTTAGCCTTATGGGAAAGATGCCGCCATCAGCACAGTGGGGAGGAATTCGTAACTTGGTGAGGCTGGCAAAGTGGGGTTTGAGATTGAATGTAAGACTTACTGTTCCCCCCCACCCCTACCCGGTGTTTGCTTATGCTGATTCATGTCTCTTTTTCAGGCACCAGGTGGGGATAGGATAGATGTCTTCCCTGCCAATATTAGGGTTGATTGATTGTCTCTCATCTTTCAACTCTTAATCATGATCAGATTGGTTGATAATTACTTCCCTGCTAAGATTAGGGTTGATTGTCTCTCATCTTTAAAATCTTAATCATGATCGGATTAATTGATAATTACGTTTGTTGTTGCTAGTGAGCATATGACATCTAGATACATTACTGTATAGGGGATATAGGGGATATATGTTTCAGGAGTATGAGGTCAATCCTTCCCTTGTCTAGGGAAGTAATCAATGCCTCTGTTCCTTTTGGTGATACAGGCGAGTCAAGCGCATCTACAATCTGACTGCACACATCATAGTATAGAGGTGCTGGACTCGGTTTTCAGTTCACATAGAGTACATCAGTTCTGGGGTTTTGCTCCAGATCTGTGTTTGAGCTTCATTTGGTGGAGGCTCCACTGGTGCCCCCCAGTGGGTCCCCCCCAATATCCGAGCCTGCTGCAAGATAGGTATGGTATAGTGGATTGGATGGGAGGCTGGACCCAGTTTCCAGCGCAAAGGCGCCACTTTTTAAAAAAAAAGTATTGGAAAAACAGGCTTGGAAGTACGGTAGGATGAATGCTCAGTCAATCCCCTGGGCTGCTGGGTAGTTAACGCTGGCAGGCCCCACAATCCTCACTTTGCTCAGATATTCTAATTTTGGTATATGGGACATGGGACGCCGTGAGGATAGTAGGTGGAGGGCAGGAGCTAGGGGAGGGAGGGAGATTCCACTGGTGCCCCCTGGTGGTTCTCCCCCCAGTACCCGACGGGGCTGCAGGTTAGGTGGGAGGAGTGAAGTTCGATTTGGGACGCTGGACCCGGTTTCCAGCCCAAGGGCGTCCTCCTCAAGGATGTACGGTTTTGTACTGTTTTGTACTGATGTATCCATGGGACGCTGGGCCCGGTTCCCAGCAGGTGAGGATCCCCACCAGAAGACGGAGCGGCCCGCCAGGCAAAGCCTCAATCCCGGTGGTTCTCTTACCACCACCAGGATAGAGGCCTTGTATAAGGGCCTTGCAGAAAAAAAAAAAAAAAAAAAAAAGAGCTTCATTTCTCGCATGAGTGATAGAATTGGACTCGACGCCTTGCTTACTATGGTGCTATGCTAGGGTAGGGGATAGGGTTTTCCCTTAAGGGGACATGTATTAAACGATGAATGAAGACGGACAGATTGGATGTTGTCTTATATGGATTGCTGTACATATACAGACAGTGTCTGACTGTAGGACATAGTCTCACACCACTGTATAGGGACGTGGACCCAATATCCAGCTGACATACATCACATCATGGCTCGATGCCTCAGTTTGTTTTGGAGACATGGCAGATCAGATGGATAGGGGAAAAAAAAAAGAAAAAGAAAAAGGACACACTTCACACCACTGTATAGGGACGCTGGACCCAATTTCCAGCTGACATATATGACACCACTATAATACACATCACACCAAGGTTAGACATGAATCCCCCCAGACAAGGGAGATGGACCCAGATGATCGGGTAAAAGATCATCGAAATACAGACCAATCACAAAAGCAGTCTTTTCTTAGCACAGTGGGGAAAGGTGCCCTCTCGAGCTTCAGAGAAATAATTTCTGATCTCACAGGCGAGAGAAAACTTTTGTTTATCTCTCAACATCAGCACCATTCCACTGCTCAAAGGAAAAACCCTCACAAACTATTGGAATGGGACCCTGGGTCTGAGAGCTCACACTCAGTTCCTTCATCTCCTACTTCCCATTCACAACTGTCTGTACCCAAGCCCAATCTACGATCTGAACTGTTAAAAACGACAGGAATCGCTGTTTGTGAAGCGGAACTTCCCACATCAATAGTCAACCCGCTTTCAAATTCTGTCTCAGAAACTGAACAACCCACAGAGACAGGGGAATTGGACTGTGGTCCCGCACTATCTATTGCAATCTYAGTAAYTCCTGAGGAAGGCRGGGARCAAGATTATAATTCGGAGATTGATACAACCCGTCAACAATCACACGTCCACAACAGTGTTCACAACAGACAGGAGAATATGGAAAATAGACATCAAGAAGTTGTTCTTCATGATACCTCCCGAATTGAAGAGGTCCAAAACAGGACACAAATCAAACATCAGACTTTACACGTAGTGGACCTTACTGAAGACCTTCCCGGAAACCAACAGCAGGACACCACTGAGGTGTCCCTAGAAGTTGAACTTACCATCAAAAGGCAAAGGTTAAAACATCGCCTGGCAAAGGGCCAAGGGTTACTATTTCCTGAAAAAGGAGGGATTCTCGTTTTGCCAGTAAGGCAAAGAGAAGGAATCTTGGAAGTAGGATTATCAGTTCCTCAGGAAGCATTCTACGGAGAGGTAACTATTTTGGGAACCTCTTTTCCCTCCATAGCTCTTCATACTGAGGACGGTAGTTCGGCAGGTGATCCCCCTATCAGACAAGAAGTAATCAGATTCATTAAGTCTGCCCTCCCTCCTGGAAATATCGCATCTTTAATAGTAACGACAGGAGAACAACGATTGGCAGAATGGGATGTTTTTTTCCAATATGAGATAAGTAAACAGACCAATCTTAAATGGCTCAATCAGGATCTCCTCATGGAATTACAACTCATAAAAATCAAGGCAAGTACCTTCTGGTCTGAAACAGATGTAGGTACTCTCTTGGTACGCCTTTTAAATCAACGAGCGCTAGCACATGGGGGCACGTTGGATTTGGGTCAGTGGTTAAGATCCGACAATAACCTAACCAACTAAGCTATTTTAATTTATTAATTTATTATTTGATTTATCATGTTATATTGTTGTTGATTTATGATGGATAAGTACCATTTAATTGACACCATATATAATAAGGATAGAACATTTAAAGCTACCAAAAGGCAAGCTGACTTAGACCTAAGGTCTCTCAACGTCAATGGTCTGGCCTCTGCCAAATTCGAAAAGAAGCAGGCCATTTTTGACCAACTTAAAGAAATAGGTGGTAAGGATTGGCCTGACGTGATCTGTATTCAGGAAACCCACCTGATGGACACAACTACCCATAATTACTACCATAAACAGATATGGCCTCATACAGCATTCCGGGCTCACGCACCTCGCCCAGGGAGTGCTGGAGTGGCAATATGGATTCCCCCAGGATCCAAAGTCGATCCTGTTTACTGGGAGGTTGACAAGGAAGAAGGGAGATGGACTTTCATATTGGCTATGTTAGACCTGGAGATTGTAGTAATCTTATGTGTGTATGGGCCAAATGAAACAGAAAATCGTCAACGGTTTTTTGGGTCTCTCATCCCCAAACTCCCTATTGGCATCCCAGTCATCATTGCAGGGGACTTCAACGCTGCCCCAGATAGATCCTTGGATCGATGGCGTATTCCAGACCCGTTCCCAGATTATATAGCAGTTGATGAGGCAATGATGACTAATCTTACCCAATCCTTTAATATTTTTGACTCATTCAGAAGACTAAACCCAACACTGCGTACCTTCTCATGTTTTAGGAAAAGCCAGTCAAGAGCAATTTCTAAATCACGGATTGACCTGATTCTCTTATCAGAAGGGCTAGAAGGTGCACTACAAGCAGCTGAAATCTTCCCTAAAAGTCCTCTACCAGGTCTAAATCATGCCATGTGCTTAATCCTTCTTTCGTTCTCCAGAAAACCTGACCAAGGTAGAGGCTACTACAAGCTCAACACATCCTTGCTTAATATAGAGACATTCAAAACTTACCTCAAGGATGTTTGGATCTTCTGGCGACAACAGAAGAACCTCATCCAAGATAACATAACTTGGTTCAACAACGGTCTACTTTTTTTAGGTCGTAAATGTAATGAATATTCAAAGATTCTAGCAGCAGAACGCCATTCCAATGAATCAAGACTGTACCAACGAATCCAGGAATTGCAAGTACTAGAAAATAATCTCAATAATGAAATGAATGATGATTTAATTGCACAAGAAATCAAGGAACTAGAATATCATCTCCTATCCCTCATGGAATATCGATGGCAAGGAACTAGGATCAGGGGAAAGCTTCGGAAAATGGTCACTGGAGGTGGAATGGATGCAAGGTTTTTTGCCATGGCACGAGCAAGGACAGGGAGAATAGTAATCAACGCTCTGACACATCCTCTACGCCAAAATGAACAACTGGCAACATCCACGGCAGAATGTACCAAAATTGCAAGAGATTTTTTCAAATCTCTCTTCCTATCAGAAACAACAACCACACCTATCAATCAACGAATCAAGGATATTGACGATTTTCTTAAACCCTTGAAAAAACCATTATCTGACTCTCAGAAAAACATACTAGAAAAACCAATAACAAAAAACAAGATATGGACTGCCCTCATGCTTATGGAAGAAGAAAAAAACCCAGGTATAGATGAATTACCAAAAGAATTCTGGAAATCATTCTGGGATTTCATTGGTCAAGACTTAATGGACTTTTTCCACGAAGTATGGGCTGCAGGCAGATTAGGAGAAATAGTGGGGCAAGGAGTCTTAACTCTACTGTATAAAAAAGAGGATAAATGTAATATTCGAAACTATCGCCCTATCACCCTCCTCTCAGTAGTATATAAGCTTATATCCAAAGCACCCACGATCCGTCTGAATAAATATATTGCAGATATCATCCATCCAGCGCAAACCGGCTTCATTCAATGAAGAAATATCCAGGATAACATCCTACTCATTAATGAGCTAGTCAAGCTATCCCGCCAATCCAAACATAATGCTGCTTTCATCTTCAGCGATTTTGAGAAAGCTTATGATCATGTGGATTGACTTTTTCTGGATAAATGTCTAGAGAAATTTAATTTTGGCCCGAATTTCAGGAGATGGGTTAAAATCTTACACGAGGATGCCTCTACAAGAATCATGGTAAATGGAAACATAGCCCCGACCATAACATTACAAAGATCAGTTAGGCAAGGCGATCCTATAGCCCCGATCCTCTTTGTAATCATTATGGAAGCCTTAGGAGCTAACATCTGACACCATAAAGACATTAAACGCATTCAAATTACATCCATACCAGCGGACGCTATACCAGTATGTTCCCTCTTTGCTGATGATCTATCTCTTATGCTTGAGGCCTCACATGAAAATCTTGAGGCAACACAACGGATCATGGATGAATTTTGTAAGATATCAGATATGAGGGGAAATTGGGGAAATAAAACCTTAGGATGGTGGATTCACTATCAAGGAGTTAGACCACCAGAAAGACCAATAATCAAATGGCTACCCATTGATTCCCCAGTGAGAGTGCTTGGGATTTCCCTCTCAGCCTTAGGCAAACCAGCATCTAATAGTGAAGGAATCTTAAAACATGCAACCTCAAAACTAGAATTATGGAAGGATAAACATACCTCTTTGATAGGAAGATCGCTAGCAATCAACAATGTGGCCCTTGCCTCCATTTGGTATAAATTTGCTATCTGGGCTCTTGACAAAACGTCCATTAAAACTTTGCAGAGACAATTGGTAGCATATCTTTGGAGAGGCAATCATGAATCCAAAAACGTTCTCAGTAGAGTGGCTAGGCAATCCATAATTCAACCTAAATCAAGAGGAGGCCTTGGAATAATTGACCCTACAACTCAGGCAAAGGCCCTCTCAATTCAATGGATAGAACGCCTCCAATTCAACCCCCAAACTCCATGGACTACTCTAGCTTGCGAACAGATTAGACGCCTGACTCCTACTACCCCAGATGAGGTTGACCCTTTAATGTGGTTAGAAAATCGAGCATGGTCACTCCCAAGGACGTCCTCAACAGAGACTCCTAATCTACAGTTATCTGATCGTCAAGTAGCCAGAGAAGACTTATTAAGGGATCCCTTCTGGATAGACCTCCTTAAAACTTGGAGGAAATTACCCATCCCGGATAAAGTAACCCCAGAAAGATGGGAAGAAGTCTGCCAGCAACAATTATTCAACAATACTCTAATCAGAGACTCCCAAGGCTGCACACTAAGTTGCACGGACGCTCCGTGGAAAGGATGGATTAAAAAGGGAGTAACGCGAATCAAGGATATCTGGAATAAAGAGACTAAGTACTGGATCGACTTCCCGAACCTCCATGAAAAGTTGAGATATTGCCATCATCAGAAAGAAGCCTTGGACCAGATAATTGATATTATCCCCTTGGACTGGGCCAGGATTTTGAGAAAAGGCCCTACCCTCTTACCAAGCGACTGCGTATCCATACATGATCAACCAGAAACGGTGGGAAAGATTACTGAAGTACACTCGAATGCAGATGTACTAATGGAAGTCTACAATATAGGAGAAGATGGTTTCATCAAAACTTCTCCTCATCAGAATATGGGACTAATCCATAAAGATAAATTATCCAGGATTAGAGTATTAACGGTGAAAGACAGGTTGCTGACTTTCAAACCTGACACACCCATATCCCATCTTCCCTTTGATCCAATAAGTTGGACTTGGTCGTCAAAAGTAAACCAAGGTCGCTCGTACACTTGGTCTCTTCACACCTTATCGGTAAAATCAACATATCGGATGTTGCGCCCCAGAATTAATATCAAGGAAAAAGTTGAAGACCGATGGATGAGACAACTGAATGTAAACAAAGAAGAATTGCGGCCGGTTAAATGGTTTCATTCAATTAGGGCTAAACCAGCAAAAATAGCCTCCCTTCCTAGGCTACCGAACCTGCCCGGCCGGGCGACCGGGTCCGGGCAGCCCGGGCCCCCCGCACGGGGTACCCCGGGCAAGTGATTTTTGGCCCCATTTTATTTTTTTTATTTTTTTAACTAAGGCGGGGCATTTATGCGCTCACCGAGTACTGCTCAAATCCGCATCAATTTTTTTTTTTCAATGTATGGCCCCCAGGGGGRGGGGGGGGGGGGGGGGGGGGGGGGGGGGGGGGGGGGAGTTGAGGAGGGGTTGAGGAGGAGGGTGGTTGCCACTGGTTGGCATATTTATGTGCAGCCCCATGACTCCTCTCTTTTCCTTTTTTTTTTTTTTTCTGCCATCAGTCTGACCAACCATAAAGAAGGGTTTGTGTATCAGTGGGGCGGCCCACAAAGAAGTGCTTGCTGGGTTGTGGGGGGCGGCCCACAAAGAAGTGCATTGATGGGATGTCCTCGGTGTCTTTTGTGGATAATTTCTTTTTTTTTTCTTTGTTCGTGGCCGCAGTCGATGAGACCAGTTCACAGTTGTGGTGTCAGCCTGCATGGACATTAGACACCGTTATGAGCTAGAAAATGCCAACAATGATTGCGAACCACTTTCCGGTACGGTTTGAGGCTTTCAGCAAGTGGTGCCTGAAAACCGTCACTCTGCATGCAACCACCACTGTTTACACACACTTGGAAAACTGATATTTATGAGTCAAGTTTGAACATTCTGTTTCTGATACCAAAACCAGCACACAACCACCTGCACGCAACGACCAAGTTTGGACATCCAGTTTCTGAAACCAAAACCTTCGATTTTTGCGCCAAGTTGTCCCTACAATCAATCGTAACGAAGATTCAAGGAGAACAAAGGCTAACTCAAATGTTAATCAGCCCCCGGTTCGGACTTCCATGACAAACATCTGACAATGTCAAGTACAGTACTTTAACTGCTGAAATTGAGCGACACAAAGGGGCAGAAATCAAGGTACGAGAGCTTGGCATCCACAAGTGTGCGTTTGTGCGAGTCATTTGTATAAGTTCTCAAGGAATGGAAGAAAACTAAGATCATACAACAAAATGAAGGGGGAGGAGAACACGTAGACGATGAAGAACAAGAAAAAAGAAGGAGAGGAAAGACGGACAGGACGAAACACAACAGCTAGAGGCGCTGGTCGTCTAGACTTCCGTCTAGCTCCATTCCGGGTCCGACTCGTCGTCCCCCTCCCTGTCGCTGCTGTCCTCTGCCGCAGTCGGATCGTCCTCGAGGACCCGACTGTGCCGCTTCTTTGTCGCTCGGGYTGTGCGCCTTGGACGTGTTGATGGTGGAGGTGGTGCGGYGAGGACARATTTTGCAGCGTTCACGRCAGTTTTCCTTGGTCGTCCCCTCCCAYGCTTCACTGTTGGATCAACARCAGGTTCAATGTCATTCTTCCGCTTCCTCCCGGCCCTGCTGATCTCCAGGTTGTCATGGACGAGACTTTCATCCAAGTGGGGCAACGGAGGGGGACAACTCGCGGTGTGGAGGCTGAGCGGTTGCTGCAGGATGTCTTCCGGCTCCTGTTGTGGGGCTGTTGTTGCTGGTTCTACTGCTTCTGCTGCCCCTTGTCTTCTAGTTGCTAAGTCTGTTGATCCTCTTCGTTGTGCTCTTGCTGCTGCATGTCATGCTGCTGCTGGCCCCGACCGTCTTCCTGTCGTTGCTGCTTTCGTACACCTTCCCCCTGCTGCTGCTGCTCCCCGTCGTCCTCCTGCTGTGGTTCCAAGCGATGCTGCTCCGCTTGGTACTAATTGTCCTCTTGGTGCTGTTGCCGCTGCTGCTCTTCAAGTTGCTGCTTCTCGTGCGGCTGCTGCTTTTCCTGCTGTTGCTGCTTCTCCTGCTGGTGTTGCTCCTCCTCTTGCTGTTTTTGCTCCTGTTGCTGACTCTCTTCCTGTTGCTCCTTGTGTCGCCGCTGGTCTTCGTGTTCCTCTTCCTCCTGCTGCCCTTGTTGTGACTGCTCCTTCTGCTGCTGCTTGTCCTTTGGGCCCACGACCCGAGCTGCTGGTGGAGGCATGCTAAGCCCCGAAAGCGACCCCGGACGTGGCACTGCCAAGCGCTTTGCATTGTCCTCCTCGATGCGTTTCTGCACTTCTGCCCAGTCTCTTTGTGCAAGGGCCTTTGCCGCAGCCCTTTCCCGGTCATCATGTGAGGCTCCCTCGGCCTCCAAGTCCACGATGCCAGTGGTTGGAGGAGGGGGAGGACAGTTATGAACACCGCGTACCCTGTCTTGCTCGTCCTCCTCACCGAGCCCGCGGCTGTAGAATGCATAGTCTGGGTCATCATCATCATCATCAACATCCCCATACGCCTCCTCGTCCACCTCATCCACCTCATCGTATTCTCCCTCCATTGTCATCTTCTCCTTGCCCTTCACACTTCGTGGCGGCTGTTCTTTCCTCTTCCCACTCCAAATGATCTCCTCTTCGCTCGATGAGTAGTCCGATTCGTCCGAAGACGTACCGATGGGAACCCTTCCCTTGGGGGTCTTCCTCAATCTTGCCTGTCGCAACACCTCCTCCTCATCCAGCTCCAAGGGTCGTGGAAGAAYAGCAGGATCGTTGGCGGGCGRAGCCTCCRGGTCATCAAAGAAACATGCCCAGACATCAACGAAGYCGTCCTTCATGCTCTTCGGGATAGACTGGAGCTGCATGTTCCAGTGTATGTATACAAGCTTTGCGAGGCTCTCAGATGAGAGATTGTTCCTCCTCTTCGTATGGATGAGGTCRAGGGAGRACCAATTTCRCTCGGATGGTGTTGCCGTGCTCCACATCGYAGTGAGACGAGWAGCAATCTTCTGCAGATCCTTGTGGTTCCCACCATATGAAGCCCACCATTGAGATGMTGTCTTACGATCAAGACAGCTGTCTGCAAWGCCAAAGCCATCCCACATGGGCTCCTTTGCACGCTCCTCCTTCGTCGGAGGCTCGCAATGAAACGCCCACAAGCTTTGCCACACGTTAACGTGGGACTGCTCCGACCCCCACGTCTCCCCTCCGAGCTGCGTCACRAAGTACTTGATGGCATTTTGCACCAAAAGACTGTCCTTGTCCAACACCCAGCGAGGGTCCCTCCTGTTCGGCGCCAGCAAGAAGTTAGCAGCATGCGCAAGCTGCCTCATCATCTTGCATCGATCATGAACAATCGCCATGACGTCCTGCCGCTGCTCCTCCGTGAGGCCGAAGATCATGCGCAACCGCTTCTCCAAAAGTTCCCCAAACCCCCACAATTGTGAGGGTGCAACGCCGTCGCGGTCCATCCTACGCAGCAACTCGTTCACAGGCCGCATGACACTGACTATTCGCTGCACCTCGATCCACCATTCGTCGGAACGGACCGTGAGGAATATTCGTTCCGCCTTTCGACGGAGCTTCCTTGTGCTCCAATGGATGTTGTTCCAACCCCTCTCCATCATCTCCTTCAACACCCAATCCCTGTCACACAGCCTCTCAAGCATTTGATACGTTGAGGCAAACCTAACTTTTGTGGGCATGATGAGGGTCTTCATTTCCTCCAATGAACATGCTGAGAACAAAGCCACTGTGCAATGGTGGTTCCTGATGAACTTCACCATCATCTTCACCCTCTTCACAATCGTAGCAACCCACGAGAGTTTCGCGATACCCTTCAGCAGCAAACTCAAGGTGTGTGCAGCACAGGGGACCCAGGGGATCCTTGCAATGTACGGATCCTTGCAAAGAGATAGGATCCTCGTTGCCCGTTTGTTCACTTGTGCATTGTCCGTGCAGATGGCATTCACCCTATGGACCCCCATCTCCCGGATTACCTCCTCCCATAACTTGGCAATGGCAGCCGCATTCGTCTTCCTATGGCTCATGTCAACCACCTTGATCAGCACTGCTCCTCCTTCCCCGACGCCTATGAAATTGATGACGGGTCTCCACCTTCGATCAGTAGTGCCGTCTGTGATGAGTGTGCAGCCTGAAATGTCCCACTTGTCCATCACGGGTCGCACTTCCTGCTTCACCTGGTCATACACAAGATCCAATATGGCGGTGCGGACTGTCTCGAACATCGACATGTCCACCTTCGCCTTGGTGGCCCCCAATTGCATGTACAGGTTATGGAGGGCGCGCRTCTCATCTTGTCTGACGAAATTGAAAGGGACCCCGGACCTGAACAACGCCCTCCCCCATTGGGTGTCCAACCTCTTCTGGGTTGCGTTCTCGGCCCACTTCCGGATCGAGGTCTGTGTGGTTCTCGTGGACTTTGACACGGATGTGGAGGCTTGGAAGGAGGGCCCCGCTGTTGGAGGGACTATTTTGTCTTGTGTGTCCTCCACAGGGGCTCCTACCGCTGCTTGCCCTTCAACCCGAACTTCTCTCCCAGGCGCAGGCGGCGGCCTGAGAAGCTCTTCCATCTCATTTGATTTGCCTGTCACCAATGCACCAGTCGGCTCCATCCCTGTATCCTCTGCAATCCCTTTCTGTACACGATACTGATGGACCATCTTCTTTGTAGCCTCCCCCTCAATCTTCCCTCCCCTTAGTGCCAGGAGATGCAGGATCTCCCCGTTCCTATATGGACAAGGCTTCCCCTTCCGCATGAAGTGTTTCATCGCTCGGGTGGAGGACGCAGTGAACTGCTGGTGGCAGAGCTTGCAGCGGACCCAATACTGGCCGTACCCTTTTGGCTCTGTTGCCTGCCCCCGCACTATCCACTTGTACACGATGTTCTCCTTCTGCAACGCCTCCTGCTTTTTGTCTGGTTGGGCCTCGAACGGTGGCTTATCTTTGGGTGCACCTGCCTTCACTTTGTCCTTGCCTGCACTGCTGCTGCTCTCGCCTGGTGCCACCATGATGAACTGAGAAGATAGACGAAGAAGAAGAAGAACGAAGAAGAAGAAGAACGAAGAAGAAGAAAGAAGATAGAGAAAGAAGAAGGAGAGAGAAAAAGGAAGGAGTGCAGTATTAAGAAACGGTACGACTGTTGGGGGCACAACAGACCGTACGCCTCCAGCTGGAAGATGGTGCTGCAAGTGCGGATCACAAAATGGAAAGCACACCGTATTAGAACAGATGCCACCGGTCCATTGCCACAACGTGAAGGAAAAAAGGGCACGACGATGTTAAGGAGGAGGTGGACTGATCTGATCTGATCTGATCTTGATCAAACAGATCAGATCTGATCTGATCTCGGATGACACGATCAGATCTGATCTGATCACGTCAGATCAGATCAGATCTGTTCTGATCAGATCAGATCAGATCAGAACAGATCTGAGCAGCGAAGTTGCGGACTTAAAAAAAAAAAAAAAAAAAAAAAAAAAAAAAAAAAAGGTCTACTTCCCCTCACCTCCTCCTCCTCCTTTGCTG
>BFEA01000062.1:93242-106976 GCA_003427395.1 Chara braunii
GGCTCCTGAAGAAGTGCAATCTCTCTCTCTCTCTCTCTCTCTCTCTCTCTCTCTCTCTCTCTCTCTCTCTCTCTCTCTCTGTGAACCAGTAGCAGGATTGCTGCGGGCTCCTGAAGAAGTGCAATCCGTCCTGGCCAATTAAATGTTCCGCATTCGGGCCTGATCCCTCAATTCGTTTACCTGAGTGTGTCATCTCCTTTTTCTTTTCTTTTCTTTTTTGCACATGGTATACTTCAAGAGCATGTTGCCCATGTCTGCCTTTCCACATTTTGAGAGAAGAGTTTTACTTGTCTGGCTTCTTTTTTTTTTTATTTTTTTTTTTATTTTTTTTTTCCAGTGCTCCATCTATTGGTGGGGAGCATCACTTTCATACGTTTTTGGAAAGTTTTCACCTCCACATAGTTGAAACTCATGCATCCCTTCTTTGTTGTTTTAGGGGCAATAGCCTTGGGATATCATTGTCGAAACTGACTGGGTCCAGGTAATTCAGATTTTCGAAACCACCAGTACTTGGCCCAGCTATCGATGCCTAGCCTGGAATGCCCCTGCGTGCCAATTTTTGCCGAAGCGCCGGGGTACCGTTTCAATTTTTTTTTGGTTGGCGCTTCCAGCCATTGTGGTCCGGTACTCCGAAGTCCTAAAGGGGGCATTAATGGGGAAGCGCAGCCGCCGATAGCTGGGCCAAGTACTGGTGGTTTGAACCACCAGTACTTCCTAGAGTCCTGCCCGTTAATGCGCCACGATTTTAGGAAACGTACGGGCTACTACAGGAGTGCCCAAATTCATCCGACTAGAAACGTTTCTACTCTATTTTTTTCGGCGGCCTATAGCTGGGCCAAGTACTGGTGGTTTAAGTTCTGGTCCCTCCGGTGGAAAAACCTGCAATGGGAGCCCCAATACGACCCTTTTTTTTTTTCTTTTTTTTTTCTTTTTTTTTTCTTTTTTCTTTTTCTTTTTTTTGAACTCAACCCCTGCCAGTGTTAGTGGTGTTGATAAGAGCTGACACCACTAGCACATGGGGAGTGGCTCCATCTATTGGTGGGGAGCAGCATCTGCTGGAAAACGGGTCCAGCGTCCCATTATACAAGCTGAATTTGGAATGTAACAAAACAGTGTTGTGTGAGATTTCTGCCAGCATTGATTGCCCTGGGAACATGGGGATTGACTGAGCAGGCAATTGGAGAGGGGGGGGGGGACCTCTTCGCCCTGAACTTGGCGTCAGATCCCTGCTGCAACACCCTAGTTCCCCCCTCCCCCTATAATGAGTACTTTGGAGGCCAGCCAAATGACTGAGCAAGAAATGGAACATTTTGAAGGGATGATTTACTGAGCAAGTTGCTGACATCCATAGTGTGGAAAATCAAATCACCTATAACTACTTACTAGGAATTTACCTGACTCTGAGGTGCACCATTGATAGCCTCTTTCCCAGTCTTAGGAGGACTGGCCAGGTGGGGAGGGGGATGAGGGGGGCAGGGTCTGCATCCAGGGGGCGACTGGAGCAGGCAACCTGATACTCCTATACCCGTTCTCCATCCCGACTGGGCCCACTAAGACTGTGCTGTGCGGGTTCCACTGTGTCTCGGCCATACCAACTTAGCTCAACTAAGGTGTTATTTGGTGGTGGGAACAGGTCGGGGAAATCTGGGGTGGGGGGGAGGGGTATGTCGCTGGGGATCTCAGTCCACTTATGAAAAAACAAATGATAGACAATTGACAGCTGGAAAAAATTGTTCTGGGGGACATCACAAGTAAGAATTTACCCCTGGGAGCCGAAAAAGGTTAGTCCAAAGGAAAAAAGAGAACAACTCATGAAAGAATTTTATTGGGTAGAACTGAGACATGTACCAATCGAAGTGCAGGCTGCTTTCGTACATGATTTTGGGCAACAGTTCAAAATAGTCGACTTTATTGATCCGCTCCCGTTGCATGTGGCTAAAAGAGACGATTACTTGATGCTCGCTCTTGATCTCCAGAAGGAACAACCCTTCTCTCTGGATGATATAATTCCGTACAAACTGGGAGGAAGAATTTATCAAATACATACGGCTCATAAATTTAGACCTTGGTGTTTTAAATGCAGAGCGTATGGTCACTTAAATACAAAGTTTGCTTGCCCAATGCATCCCCAGCACATAATGCCAACGGAAAAAAAATTGAACAAAGACCCACAGCGGCCACCGATGGACCCCAGGGGTGCCGGGACACGAAGGCTGGGTCTTTAGTGATGAAACCAATTCTGCGGGAGACACGATTGGCTGGCACTGGGAAGGGAGAAATGACCACCGTAAAACCCCACGCCCCCCAGCAGAATGGGTTCCACAGCATATTAAGCAGCAAAGCCTACAACACAAATCTCACAAACCTCCGCAGGGTAATCAAGGGAAGCAAGGGGCTAGCAACAACCTGAAGCGCCAGACTCAAAACAAACAGGGTAAACCAATCCCAGGTAGCCAAGAACCTCTGAATCCGCATAAGCACTCAGACCGTCCTAAACAAAGCAGCCAAGAGACCCTGAATCAACAAAATCTTCAAAATCAGTTGGATCTCTCAAAGCAAGTATCTCAGGAGTATGTGGAGGTTCACACGGAGTACAGCGGATCCCTGGGACCAGCCCCGGAAGATTACTTAAAAAAAAACCGGTTAATGGCCAACCTCGAATGGAAGGAGGTGAGAAGAAATCCACAAAACGTATCACAAAATGACTCTACGACGGTTGGAACACAACAATCTCACCAGCTATCTCTACCACAGCATCAGTCCCTACAAACCCTCCAGATACAGTCAACAGAGACGCAACTGGATCACTCATTTCAACAGGAAGAAGCTGTCTCTTCTATTCCATCACAGTGTTTGAGGGGTGAGAGTTCACACACGGACTATGCGGAATACATGGAAATAGACCACCTAATGGAAGCCTTCTCGCCTGAACTGATGGAGGTGGAAATAGCTCCGGTTGCACCCTCTCCTTTCTCGGTAATGGGGGTCAATAAAGGAGGGGAAGACTCACTGTCTGATCTGCAGTCCAGTGTGGGGAGGATGATCATGTGGATTCTAGCCAACCTAAAATTCAAATTGGCGAACAACACAGAGATCCATTGGTCGCTGATCCAACAGACATCCTCCCTACTAATGCAGAGCGACAGCTTGAA
Source organism: Chara braunii (assembly GCA_003427395.1). Classification (NCBI taxonomy): domain Eukaryota; kingdom Viridiplantae; phylum Streptophyta; class Charophyceae; order Charales; family Characeae; genus Chara; species Chara braunii. Next base: position 96,395 of record BFEA01000062.1, read on the forward strand.
GACGATACTCCAATTTGGACCACCACAAAATTCAGATTGGCCCTCTATGTGCGACAAACTCCTCCACATTGTGCTACAGAAAGTATCTTTACAAAACTGCCCAACACAGTCAGGAGACCTGAGCCGGGGAGGAGAGGAGGATAGGGATATTACCATGGAAACCAAGATTACTAGAGGTTCAAGGAGAATAAAGGAATTGGCGAGGAGGAAGCCTGGGCACACGGGGGAGGATACCAAACAATCCTTACGATACAAATGGAATTCCCTCTGTACGAAGCCAACAGGAGGTGTATACCATCAAAAGATATTGAAACACCTGGCACTGACTCCAAGGAGGAGGCTCTTAGGTTCAAATAAGCAGAAACAACTTAGAGAAAAAAAAAAACCCATTTAAGACAGAGACTGTCTCTCTCCTTCTGGTTAATGAGTCCCAAACCTCCAATCTGGACCAACACGCCACCTTCTCCAAAGGGAAAGATAGTACGAAGGTTTTGGTCCTTCAAGAACAGGGCACGTCCCTCACAAACATGAATGACAGTACTCAGGATCTGGATTCACAAGAACAGGGCACGATAGTCCAAACTTTGAATCTAGACCAACAAGCCGACACACAGGAACAGGGCACGTTTCTCACCAATGTGATAGCTGATACTCACGTCGTGGACTGGCAGGAACAGGGTACGGTAGTCCAGACCTCGAAACCAGACCAGACCGCTCTCCGACACTTTACTTGAGAGACAGAGGGACAACAAGTAGTACCAAAAGTCCGTGGCCTGCCTCAAGATGAGGAGATCTCCAGCTCAGCTCTGGTCCCCTTCCAGCAATTACATCTGCTAATAGCTGGAGGAAGAACTGCTCAGAACTTAGACTCTACAGAGTGAGATTGCATCCCCGACAGAGATAAATAAATCACAAAAAAAACAAGTATCTCACCCAAGCCTACCACTGAGTTCTCCACGTCTGACTGATTCCACCAGCAAAAGACTTAAACTCGGTTTTCACCTTTCCAGATCAGCGGCCCAACTCCCCTTATCTAAATCTGGTACATTCTTCCTCCCAGTCAGACTCAGGAATGGGGAATGGGAAGCAGGGCTCTCTGCTATTCTACCCTCACATTATGGCGAGATAACCCTGCAAGGACTTCACACACCCTTGCTGAGAGCCGGAATCTTGGAATTTATAAAGGTACACTTCCCGACGGGTGCTTGGATTTCCCCCACTTTGCCAGCAGGACCGGAGAGAATTGCAAACAACGACACTTTTATTAAATATAGACTATCAGACACACCTGATCTAAAATGGATGAATGCGGCAGCAATCAAAGACCTACAAACCCTTCAAATCAAACCCAGTCCATTTTGGACGGAGGAAGACATCACCATTTTACTCCTCCGCCTACTTAGCAGGGCGACCCTGGAAAAAGGGAACATCCTGGACACGATAAATTGGGAAGAAATAATATAAAATGCCTAGTAATACTGGAGAAATTAATTTGATTGACCTGCTTTACAACAAAGATAAAAACTGGAAGCTCATCAAACTTAATGCCGACCTGGACCTAAGGACTTTGAACGTGAATGGTCTTGCGACTGCCAAAATCCCCAAACGCCAAGCTATCTCTGAACCCTTCAAAGGGGTTGGGGGTAGAGAGTGGCCTGATGTTATATGCATTCAAGAGACACATCTAATGGACACCCCATCTCATAACTACATACAAAAACAATTCTGGCCTCACACAACTTTTCGGGCCCATGCGTCAAAACCTGGCAGTGCGGGAGTCGCAATTTGGATCCCCCCAGATTCCAAGGTTGAAATACTAAAGTGGGAAGTGGACCAGAAAGAAGGGAGATGGATTTACAAACTGGCAATGCTGGAATTGGAGGTGGTCAGCATACTAAATGTATATGGCCCAAACGATGTTAATGAACGTAAGACTTTCTTCGACTCCCTCCTCCCTCACCTACCAGTCGGCATTCCCGTTATAATGGCGGGATATTTTAATGCAGCCCCGGACAGCAACCTGGATAGATGGAACATACCTAGGCCATGTCCCTCAGAAGATGAACAAACCATATCTGATTTATGTACATCCTTCAACTTATTTGACTCATTCCGAACATTAAATCCCTCCACAATGTCTTTTTCCTGGTTTACCAAGAGGCATTCAAATAAACCAACCAAGTCAAGAATTGACCTCATTCTGGTCTCAGAAGACCTTCAAGGGGGTCTCCAATTTGCTAGCGTCCTCCCTAGAAGTCCTTATCCAGGCCTAGATCACGCAATGTGCATGGCTGTTTTTTCCTTCCGAAAAAAAACAGATCAAGGCAAAGGGTTCTACAAACTCAACGTCTCTCACCTCAACAGTCAAGACTTTCTACAATACATTAAAGACGTGTGGGAATATTGGAGAAGTAAAAAACCCATCATTCAAAATGACATCACATGGTTCAACAACGGTCTGGTTTTTCTAGGACGTAAATGCAATGAATATTCAAGAGCCCTTGCAAAACTGAGACATCAAAAGTAAATAGAAATCCAAGAAAGAATTCAAGAACTTCAGAAAACAGAATTAACCTCGCAAAACCAGCATAACCTAACAACTGCTTCCATAGAGATCCAGTCTCTTGAAGACCAAATGCTCAAATGCATGGAGTATCGATGGCAAGGCATCAGAATCCGTGGCAAACTGAGAAAACACCAAATGGAAGGAGATATGGATGCCCGATTTTTTGCCATGACCAAAGTCAGATCTGGTCGTAGCACAATAGAAGCACTAATCAACCCCTTCAATAAAAATGAGCCATTAACCATCTCCACTGCGGCCAGTATGAAACTAGCAAGGGATTTTTACAAGGACCTTTTCACGTAAAAAAACTCATCGATCCCCAGAGCAGAGAAAGAAGAACAAATCAAGGATTTCCTTCCGCCTTTCAATAAAACAATCACGGAAGATCAAAAATAGTTGTTGGATAAACCTCTAACGAAAGAAGAAATTTGGAAGGCTCTAATCTTAATGGACGAAGAGAAGACACCAGGCATAGACGGTCTCCCAAAAGAATTCTGGGAATCTATGTGGGACACTTTCTCACAAATCCTAATGGATTTTTACCATGCGGTCTTGGAAGCAGGAGATATGGGTGAAATAGTTAGTCAAGGAATTCTCACGCTTCTTTATAAAAAAAGGGATGAAATGAACATCCGTAATTATCGTCCCATCACACTACTTACGGTAGTATATAAAATGGTCGCCAAAACTTTAGAGGACAGAATACTAAGAGTCATAGCAGATATCATTCACCCTTCTCAGACTGGATTTATCACCGGGAGGAACATTCAAGATAATATCCTCCTAATTAACGAACTCATTAGAGTCACACGCCAGTCAAAGCTTAATGCGGCTTTTATATTTATAGATTTTGAAAAAGCCTATGACCACGTTGATTGACTTTTCTTAGATAAATGTTAGGAGAAAATAAACTCCGGCCCATGCTTTAGAAGATGGATCTCTATTATGCATCAAAACGCAACAACTAGCGTTATGATTAACGGTAGTATGGCCCCGCCAATAAATCTTCAGAAATCAGTCTGACAGGGTGACCCCCTGACTCTGTTCCTCTTCATTATTATAATGGAGGCGTTGGCGGCCAACCTCAAACATCACAAGGATATTCGAAAGATTCAAGTGTCATCCATACCGGAAGAAGCCATCCCCATTTGCTCTCTTTTCACAGACGATCTGTCCTTAATGATTGATGCAACACACGAGAACTTGGCAGCAATACAAGACTTAATAAACAGATTTTGTAAACTAACAGATATGAGGATCAATTGGGGAAGCAATACGCTAGGGTGGTGGATTAATCATCAGGGGGTTAGGCCCCCAGAAGAGCCAAAAATCAAATGGTTACCTCAGGAAGAGCCAATAAGAGTGTTGGGTATCTCGTTGGCGGTGGATGGTAAACCCAAGATAAACGATGAGGCTATTTTCCAAAGCGCCCAGTCCAAATTGGAACTATGGAGAAACAAACACACATCCATCATGGGCAGGGCCTTAGTAATCAACAATGTAATCCTTGCCTCCATCTGGTATAAGTCTGCAATTTGGGCCCTAGATAGCAAATTGACAAAATCTCTTCACCAACAACTCAGAGCTTTCCTATGGAGAGGTAACCATGAACTCAAGAACGTTATCAGCAGGGTGGCTTGGTCTGCAGTCATCCAACCAAAATCAAGAGGCAGACTGGGCATTATTGATCCAACCCTTCAAGCCATGGTGCTCTCCATTCAATGGGTAAAAAGATTACTATTCAATGGAATGGCCTAGCGTGGGAGCAACTCAAAAGACTAGCACCTGAGACAAGGGAGGACACAAACCCTGCAATGTGGCTTGAAAACAGAGCATGGCCGATCCCCAGAGGAACAACTAAAGACGTGAACCCAAATCAAATGACCTGTAGTGAGACAACCAGGAAAGACATAAGCAAGGATTCATTCTGACCTACTATCCTTAGGACCTGGAGGAAATTACCGATACCGGATAAACACTTCCCTTATAGGTGGGAGGAGATCAATCAACAACCCTTTTTCAACAACACATGAATTAGGAACCATCAGGGTACCACATTATACTGCAACGATGCCCCCTGGAAAAACTGGATCAGGAGAGGGGTGACCAGGATCAAAGATATTTGGGATGATGAGAACAGAGACTGGATCGCGCCCCACAACCTTCAAAAGAAGCTCAAACATTGCCATAACACTAAAAAAAAATTAGATGAAATCGTGGAACTCATCCCAATCGAATGGTTTAGAGTACTCAGGAAAGTGAGGAAATTCCAGGAAAGTGATTGGGTTTGCCACGAGAGATGATCCGCAGAGGGTTGGTAAATATTATCATAATATCCCAAGATAAAGAAGCTCTAATTGCCCCAGGTGAATTAAAGGAAGATAACTCATTAATCCTCAATAAAAACCAGAACCCAATCTGGATATCAATGGAGATCATTTTTCGAATCAGAGTCCTGAGACTAGATGCACAGACTTACCTCGCCTTTAGGCCGAATACTCCCATCTCTGAATTGCCTTTTAATCCGGCATACTGGTCTTGGGGTTCAACAATCAAATCCAACAGGAACTTTCGAAGAGGTTTTCACACCCTATCAGTCAAATCGACATATCGCATGATCAGACCGAAGTTTAATTTAAAAGATAGGGTGACAGAAAGATGGATGAAACATCTGAGAATTAGCAAAGGAGACCTCACTAATATCAGATGGTTTAAGGGCTCCAAAATAAAACCATCAAAAGTTGCCTCGCTCCAATGGCAAATAGTGCATCGGTGCCTCCCCACAAATGATTGGCTAGCAGATAGGACTTCTCAGGAAAAAAACAGAAAATCATCCCCTTGGTGTAAATTATATAAATCTGCATTTCCAAGCAGAAAGATATTGGAATCAATTGAACATATCTTTTTAGAATGCCCCGGCTCTATCTGGCTTTGGCGGTGGTGGGATCGCATTTGGGATCAACTAGAAACAAACCACGATTGACCGTGGTGTTGGAAAGCATTACTATTAGAACATTGGTCCCCCTAACCAGAGGACTTGTTCACCCTGAACCTCTTTTCTTTGGGAAGGAAAGCGGTTCTCTGGGCGATATGGCAGAGAAGGAACATATACAAATGGGAGAATGTGAGACTTGACGGTCCAGAATTCACTGATACAATCAAACATCAAATTCAAACTCATATACAGGATAAATGGATAACCCTAAAAGAAGCAATCCAATTTAATTCTAACAAGACAAAAATTTCCAACTCTCTCAAACAATTCAACAGTAACTGGCTGGGGGGGGGAAAGGGGGGGAAAATAAGGAGGGTGGAATGAGAGGAAGATGGCAAGAGTGATGACAAAATCTGCAACAGGAATTTCGAGTTGATTTTTAATGACTGGACCCAGGTGGAGCCTTCAATCCCCCTACGCCCCGCCAACGAGTTTCCAAGTTTCTTCCCAATTCCCCAAGATGCATTGGTTCCTCTATCTTGGTATGGGAGGGAGCAATAGCCCCCTCTGTCTGAGCTCATACCTGTGTTTTTTCCTGATCAAGCTTTTTTGGAGCTTAGGCAAGCTCAGCAATCATCTTCATTCCTCTGCGGGCGCTCCTTCTCTCCGCAGATACAGAATCGAAAAAGCAGGTAGAGAGTTGGGGGGAACGATCCACACAGGAAGAAAGAGGTACTCTGAGGGTATGCCAGATTTCGGCAAACACAAAAATAGTGAGTCGTTGTTATACATAGGAAGAAGGATGTGTTTTTTTTCAGATTTCGGAATGTTAGGAGTGCTAGCTTTTACCTCAAATCAGGCGCCCAGACAGGGTGAAGAAGCACAGGTCCTAGCAGATCCACAGTTCAAATACCAATCCTATTCATCTACTCCTGTTGACAGATGTAAGGGACGCTGGACCCGTTTTCCACCAGGTGTAGCTCCCCACCAATGGAACGGAGCCATCAACCAAATAGGAAGGTAGAGGGGGAGTCTGCTCTTATCAGCATCCCCTCTACCTCCTATCATCAATGATGTTTTGTTTAAAAAAAAATAAAAATAAAAAATAAAAATGATTACAGTCGATCATTTCCCTCCAAATGCCAACCGTCCCATTGTATCCATGCAATTCATCCTCCTCGTTCCCCACCCAACCAGTTCATGCAGAATTCGTGCAGTTTCTGAACAATATCTGATCTTCTTGTGAGAGCCTTCATCCCTTGTACCGTCTTTTTCCAATGGGCTCTGATTGCGGTTTCGATCATTTCCTTAAACCACCAGTACTTGGCCCATACATCGGCCGCGGGCCATTAGCGTTAACGCTACGCGTTTCCCGCGCCTCGGCAAAGGCTTGGCATGACAATGGGGCAGGGAGCTGGTGGCCCCATGGAAACGGGGCAAAAGGACTACACGATGTCCTGGTGGTGTGCTATGTGGAAACGCGCGGACAGTGGTAGAAAGGAGACAAAAATACAAAAAAGAAAACGAACGAGGAAAAAATAAAGATAGATGGTTGATTTCCTTTCTTTTCATTTTTGTTTTGGGAGGGGGGAAAGAATGTATCTGGCTTCACTTCTGCACGGAGTTATATGAATCTTAGGGCAATCACGTTCAGATGCTGGTTTCCCGTTTCCCCCTTCTCGTTTTTTTTTTTTTTTTGGTAAAGATCGTTGGCTGTTTCTGCACTTGCTCCCCGTGAGAGACTGTTTCTGCACTTGCTCCCCGTGAGAGACAGGGAGCATTCAATGCCTCAGGTCCCAGAGGCAGTGTGACGTTGCAACTTCGACGCATGTATCTGGCTTCACTACTGCACGGCGTTGTATGAATCTCAGGCCAATCACGTTCAGATGCCTGTTTCCCGTTTCCCCCTTTTCGTTTTTTTTTTTTTTTTTTGATAATAAGATAGTTGGCTGTTTCTGCAGTTGCTCCCCGTGAGAGATGGGGAGCATTCATTGCCTCAGGTCCCAGAGGCAGTGTAACATTGCAACTTCGATGCATGTATCTGGCTTCACTGCTGCATGACGTTCACTTTTCTCTCTTTTTTTTTTTTTGCCTTTTTTTTTTTTGGAAGAAGATCCTTCACGGGAGCATTGAATGCGTGAGTGGAAACAAGAAAACGACGGCCTGTTTACGTTCCATCTGCTGGCAGCAGGTCTAAAGGAAGGGGCGGTACCTGCTTGCAGTAGCAGATGTCCCGTGTTTTTTCCCACTCCCCGCAGACTCGACAAAAATTGGCGCGCAGGGCATATTCAGGCTCGGCTTCAATAGCTGGGCCAAGTACTGGTGGTTTAATCATTTCCATTATTTCCCCACTTCCGACACATGCACCTTCAAGTGCTAGAATGCATCTGCAGCGCCATATAGCCCATAAAACTGTTGCCCTCCCAATCCTAAATAGATTGGCTGTGAAGGACGAGGTTTGGGCCGACCAGTGACCTGTTAGTAAGGCTCTCCATTCCCACGGCCAGTCTCTGTCCGCATGTAGTCCGTTCCAGATCCGGACCCAACCACGCCACGTAAGGATAGAGGTTGGGCACTGTAAGAAAAGGTGCTCTATTGTCTCGTTGCACTTTCGAGAGGGGAAGCCCGCCACACACGCTAGACACCAGGGGAGAGCCAACCCTTTCTGTTCCAGTTGCGTATGGTCTATGAGCCATGCGTTCGTCGGTAAGCATCGGTGGGGGATCTGCAATTGAAGCGAAGCGGTCTTGGCCGGTCTATTCTTCACTTTTTTAAACCATTTGATAGGTCTCAGGTCAGCATGTGGGACATTTAAGTGTCGAGCCCAGCGTTCTACTATACGGCCCCTCAGATTCTGTTTAGTCCTGAACATTCGATAGGTCGCTTTAACACCTAGTGTATGGAGGTACCGGTATTTGGGTCTTTCGTTCTTTGCTGGAATCTTCCATCTCCATTCTGCCACATCTGTTGGGAGATCCTGGATTGGTACTTCCAGCGAGAATACTACCCAGGATTCTTTTTCCTTTAACACTCTCACCCTGTGAAGTTGTGTGAAATATCTTGTCATCAATCCAAAACACTTCGTCAGGCTCACCCGTGATTAAGTGGTTTAGTTATGTCCGATAGAATAAGTTCACCAACAGCTCCCCCGGTCTGACTGTAAGTACTTCCCCTACCCGAGTTGCATCCCCACTTAACACCACCCAGTCCCCTTCATGTACTGTTGGCCCCCGTCGTAGAGTCCACACCCATGCAAGGGGGAGGGCAAAGAGTATTTGATCCAACCTCGCCCATATCTTTTGGCAATGGGGGAGTTTCTCTCTCAGTTGCTCTTCTGAGAGCCAGTCATTCCTTGTTTGGTCCCATAAGTGTCCCACCCTTGTGACCCCTTTCTTCACCCATCCATTCCACGGACAATCTGAGTTGAGCAGTACCCGCCCCTGCCGGTTCGTTATCCAACGGTTGCCGAAGAGCGGTTGGCGGGCGACTTCCTCCCACCTTTCGGGGAATAGCCCATCCGGGAGTGGGAGCCGCCGTCAATCTTTAATTAGATTGGCAAAAAATCCGTCTTTTCGCAGGTCTCGACGGGCTGCAGCGCGATCTGAGTGTGGTTGGGGCCGGTTGGGGGGTCTGGGAATTGACCAGAAAAGGTCATCTAGCCAGGCAATAGGGTGTGTGGTGGGTGTAGCCTCCGGAGCCAACCTCGACAATTGTTCCCAGGCTAGGGTTTCCTAGGTAATACCTGGGGAGCAGATAAGCCGTTTCAGCCATTGGAGTGAGAGAGCGATTGTTTGGGTGGCAGGGTCGAGTATGCCCAGACCCCCTTGTACCTTTGGCTACACCACCGCATCCCAGGCCACCCGACTGATAGTGTGCTGGGCTTCATGGTTGCGTCTCCATAAGAAGGTTGCCACCTGTTGTTTCAGGGTCTTTGACGCTTCTTTTGAAAAAAGCCAAATTGCTAACTTATACCAGATTGACGCCAAGACCACGTTATTTATCACCAAGGCCCTACCCAATAATGGCGTATGTTTATCTTTCCAGGTTCCCATCTTTTGTAGGGTTGGACACATTATCCAATTATCATTGCTAGCAGCCTAGCAGACTTTCCTTCGACCGAGAGTGGATTCCTAGGACTCTTATGGGGTTTCCAAGGGGAGCCACGTCACATGGGGCTGCTCTGGGGGTCTTCCACCATCATGATGCATCCACCATCCTAATGTCTTATTGCCCCAGTTAATGACCATGTCTGAGAGGGCGCAAAACCGAGTCACTAGTTTTTCAATTTCCTCCATGTTTTGTGTTGAGGCTTCTACCATGAGAGTCAGATCGCCTGCAAACAATGAGCAAACTTGTATTGCCTCTCGTGGATAGAGGCCACCTGAATCCTGCTAATGTTTTGGTTGGCTCTAAGATTGGCTGCAAGGACTTCCATCACTACCACAAAAAGATATGGTGCAATCGGGTCCCCTTGACGGACCGATCGCTGCAGAGGGAAGTCCGGGGCCAGATTCCCATTAATCTGAACCCGAGTGGTAGCGTTTTGATGAAGTATCCTCACCCATCTCGTAAAGGTGCTTCCAAAGTTCATTTTTTCCAGACATTTATCCAAGAAATGTCAATCCACATGGTCATATGCTTTCTCAAAATCAATAAAGAGGAAAGCGACATTACACTTGGACTGTTTGGATATCCTTAACAACTCATTTACAAGTAGGATGTTATCCTGGATGCGCTGCTCCTTAAGGAAGCCTGTTTGTGAGGGGTGGATGATTTGTTGTAATATCGGCGTCATCCTGTTTGCTAATGCTTTGGATAACATTTTATACACCACGGTTAGTAATGTAATCGGCTGGTAGTTACGAATATTCATTTTGTCACTTTTTTGTATAGTAGCGTAAGAACCCCCTGACCCACCACTTCCCCCATCCCTCCCTCTTTCCATACTCTGTGGTAAAATGTCATTAAGTCATTTGCCAACAACACCGTTGTCGAGCGGGGATCCCCGGGGGCAAAGCCGGTGTTAGGCTGCGGACCCCGGACCCCCGCCGCGGGGGCCATCCAACCCCGCCACCGCCGGA
>BFEA01000062.1:115857-186155 GCA_003427395.1 Chara braunii
TTTTTTCCCATACAGGGGGCCGGGGTCCCGGGTGCCGACCCCCGGAACCCCGGAACCCCGGCGGGGTCCCGGGGCCGGGGGTCGACAACCCTGGCCAACAAGGTCCAGAAGGTTTCCCAAAATTCTTTTGAAAAACCATCTACACCTGGGGGTTTCTCTTCCTCCATCTGCATAAGAGCCATCAATATCTCCTCCCTGGTGAGCGGATGGTCTAAAGCCTCTTGCATCCGCTAAGGGAGTGATTTAGTAAGGAGGGTGATAAAATCCTCTATTTCTCTGTTTCTTGTGGCGGTATTTTCGCCTTGGGTGCGAGAGGTGAAGAGGTTTTTGTAGAAATCCCTAGCCACCTTCATGATACACTAAGGCGTGGAGGTTGCTAGCGGCCTCTTTGGTGCAGTGGGATCCATGAAGGCCTCAATGGTCTGTCTCGTTGCCCTGGTCCTTGCCACTGTTGCCAAGCCAAAGAAGTCAGAGTCCATGACCCCTTCAGTGATGTGTTTGGCGAGTTTACCTCTAATCCTTATGCCATGTCATCTATAGGTTGCGAAGTCCAATAGTTTATTCTGGAGTGTCTGAAGGTGAGGGGTGGAATGTTGTTGTTGTAGGTTTTGAATCTGGTATTGAATCTCCGTTTCCTCTTGATAACGCTTGGCTGCTAATTTTTTGGAGTACTCTTTTATCTTGCGGCCCAAAAAAAAAAGACCATTGTTGAACCATGTGACATCAGAATCAAAGTGTGCTTTCTGTTGGTGCCAGTAGGCCCTCGTGTCTTGAACCAACTGTGTAAAATCCTGCTGGTGTAGGAGGGAATTATTGAGTTTGAAGAAGCCTGAGTCGTGATCCGGTCTCTGGCGAAAGGTGAGGGTGACTTCGCATAAGGCGTGATCTAGTCTCATAAAGGGGTTGCGGGGAAGCAGATATGCAAACTGCATTGCACCTGCTAGGTTCTCTGACATAAGTATCAGGTCGATTTTGACCTATAATAGGTCTCTGCCCCCGTTGTGCGGAAGCAGGAGTACCTTCTTTCCGTGGGGAAGGATCTTCTAAAGGAATCAAATAGGTGCAAGGTAGAGTTCAGTTCCTCAATGATCCTTTCGTCAGATTCGATGTACGAGGGGCAGGGGGTGGGGATCCTCCATCTATCCAGCGTCCGGTCAGGGGCAGCATTAAAGTCCCCAGCTAGGATCACCGACACTTCGGCGGGAATCTGTTGGCGCAGGGTCTGAAAAAATTCTCATCTGTCCCTTTCAGAATTTGGTGCATATACACAAATAATACAGATCAGCTCAATCTCGAGCATCACAAGTATCGAGACCCACCTACCCTCTTCCTGATCTATCACCCAATGGACCGGTGTCACCCTCGAGGTCGGTGGTATCCATACGGCCACCCCCGCACTGTCTGGTCTCGGGGCGTGAGCTCTAAATGCCTGGTAAGGCCATACCGTGTGATGCGCCCGACGGTGTTCCGGGGTATCCTGTAGGTGGGACTGTTGTATGCACAGCACATCTGGCCAGTTTTTACCTGGGACCTCCTTGATCAGTTCCCAGATCGCCTGTCTTTTGTCACGTGTGGCCGTTGCTAAGCCATTAACGTTTAACGTACGAAGATCAAGATCCGCCTCCCGCAGACCCTTACTCCAAGTCGGGTCTTTACCGTAGAGCAAGCGCTCCGGATCCATTTTTAAGTGTTTACACCCCCCCCTATAATCGCAGCCACGTTGTGGTGTCCAACTCCGTCATGACGGTGAGCAGCTGACTCTTTAGGATCCTACACAAACAAGCTAGTACCTCCTCTTCATTCCACAGGTTGTTGGATTTTACCTTCATGCCTTGTAGGTCTAAAAAGGCCTGCCTGTGGGAACCATTTGAGGCCAGCTTCCTTTGTTGGATCCATCCGGACCAAGATCTCTCATTGAGCTAACGTGGGGGAGGTGCGTATGAACTTGCCTTGTGCACCAGGTATTAGGTGTCTCTGAATGTGCTGATTCACCTCATCCATTAAGAGGCTGTCATGCCTATGCGTGGGCACCAAAGTGAGGAACGGGTCGATTCCTGCCAGAAAGACTTCCCCATATTTCGCATGTTTACGGGCCATGGCCATGCTGAGTTCCCATCTGCCATCCTTCTTTCGCACCGGGAGCATCAGGACACCGTTCAGCGTAGGTTGTTGTAGGTATCTCCCTGATCCCAAATGTTGCCTGACCTTACTGCGCTTGTCCAGCACCCTGGCTTAGCTTGTTCTCGTGTCCTCTTCCCTCCCATCCTCTTGTGCCTGATTATTGTTGCTGCATTCTTTTGTGGTCAACACTTCCAGAACAGTCAAGGGGGGCAGGGGAGAGGGGGTCTCCTTCGTCGGTTGAGGTCTTTGTTGCGGACCTGAGAGGTCAGGACCTGTAGGCTGTGGTGTGTTTGATTCGTTTTCCAGTGTCTGGTCTTGCTGAGAGTCTGCTCCTTCCGGTGTGGCGGTCCCATCTTGGTGGATCGACACTATTTCCCCTGGAGAAGGGGGATGTGTTTTCCATTCTGGGCTCAAGGGGCAGAATCGGCTGGCAACAATACAGTAAATACGTTGTAGGATCTCTGGCCATTGGGTTCCTTGCGGTGGGCCATGCTCTAATGCTGATCGTAGTGTGCCACTTTCCTCTAACATCGGGACTAAGTCGTGGAATGTGGTGTCCCAGAACTCCGTGGTGTGGCCAGGGTGACAGTCCTGCAACCTCTGTAACAACCAGTGTGCCACAGATGCCATCTTAGCGTGTAGACGTTGTTCCTTTGAGTGCCTCTGCTCTGGGTGCCCCTGTGACGTTTCAACATCGGTCATGATGATATCTGGGGGGGGGAACTCTCTTTCATCTTCCATGGTTATTTCCACAGTCTGGGCGGTCTCTATCTCCATGGGATAGGGGCCAAAGACATTATGAAACGGATCTTCGCTCTTCTTCTCACCAGTTTCCCCGCCCTTCAACCCATCCCCGACGAACCCCAATGTTCCAGACTTGGGTTGTGGGGCAGTCATCTTGTTCCTTTGAGTCTCAGGATTTTCCTGTAACTCTTTAATTCTTTCACCCAATTCTTGTGCATCGTCGGGGATTGCCTTGCTCTTGTCCCCCTAGGATTTTGTTCCTTCCATCCTGTCTTTATCCCCGGGAGAGTCTGCTTTTCTGATCATTAACCATTTTGGCTGCTCCGTCGTCTTTGGGTTCGCACGCTTGTCTCGCCATTCAACGGAAAATTTCCCAGATCACCGGTTTCTTGTGTCTGACCGGGGCCGGGGGGTCATTGGTCACCCCCGTCCCTGGCCCCAATCTCTTCCACTTTGATCGCACTAGGGTCCAATCATCCCCCTCCCCCTTGTCATAGTCCGTGGATTTGTCGACCTTTTTTCCCCTTTTTTTTTCCTCTGGGTGCCCCGGTGTCATTGATTCCTTCAACTTGGTCTCAAGGGTTTTGGGAGGGGCCCAAAAATCAGGGGGACGTGTATCCACATTCGGTTCCCCTTGCTTCTCCCACACCCATCCTCGCGCTTTCTCCTCCCTATCAATTTCCTCTAAGTAGGCCCACCCTTCATGTCTTGGGTCAACAGGATGCCAACGTGCTGTGTTGAAGGGGTCTCTCTGCAGTCGACCCGTCACTCGTACCGATCTATACGGGTGAGATGGACATGATTCCTCCATGCACAAGTGGCCATAGGCTTTACATTTGAAACACCATGGCCGCAGTTTGTGGGTGGTGTGTATCCTGTATTCTTTTTCCTTTATCCTAAACAGGATTACATCATCCATAGAAAAGGGGAGGGACTCCGGAATATCTAGAGCAAGCATGAGGTAATTGTCTCTTTGTGCCACAAAAGGGGGGAGAGGGTCAATAAAGTCGATGATTTTGTATTTCTGACCTAATTCCTGTAGAAAGTTGGCCTGAATCTCAATCGGGATGTACCTGAATTCAACCCAAAAGTGGTCAGTCATCATTCTCAGTCGTTGTTCTTCCGGACCAGGTTTTTTTGGGGGGACCAGGGGTAGATCCTCACCTCCGATCGCTCACACCGTAGACTCTTCCATCTGTCAATGGTTTGTTTATCCTGTTCATACATGGCCAAGACTGTGAAGGTCGTGGATGAGAGGGGGTGAATCAGGAAGGAATCCCTGGTTGCCTGGGCATCCCGTTTCAAAACCTCCAAACGATGTTTGATCCATTTTACTTTGTCATTAGTAGATTTATAAGCAGAATCGTCATAAAACACCCAGGTATTTGCGTGTCTGAGGTATACATTCTCTCTGATACCAAGTCCTTCTTTCGGGTAAGTCCTCACCATTGCATTCTTCCCACTCTGATCAACCACCACCGTTTCTGGGGCACAAACGAGTTTGGAGAGAAAGAAGGTCCGCGCAGACAACACATTATATAGGGGGATGTGCTGCGTTGGCCCAGGGTCACCCGAGGTCCCTACCTCCCTGTGAATGGTCAGCGACTTCCCTTGAAAGGGTCGTTTAATCCTGTCTGCCCATGATCCCTGAGTGGCGGTCTCATTACCTTTCCCCCCTTGTGCCACGTTTTGATCGCCATGACTGGTTTGTACGTGGTTCGGCTCGGCTGCTGATTCAGCCTGTGTTTTTTCCTTAGTGATTGTAGGTTTCCCAGTCAGTGATCCCTCTATCTCTCCTGCTAAACCTACCCGCTGGTGTCACAGACATAGCTATCACCCTTCCCTCCCCATCTGTTGTTGACCCTCCCAACAATGGATGCTCTAGTATGCCTGTGCCAACTAGCCGCACAGAGTCAGGCGAGGGGAAGGCACCCAGACGCGCCCTCTTCAGGATCCCCCTCCCCCCCCCCCGGGGCGATGATGCCTCCTGCAGTGACCCTCGTGCTGTAGTTATGTTGGCTGACTGTTGAGGTCTTAGCGAGGGGGGGGTTCCCAGGGCAGCCCCTCCCCCCCACTTGGGCGTGTGGGTACCTTGTGTTATGTCAGACAGGGGGGGACCACATGCTGACTTCCTGAAGCCATGGGTTAATAAGGCACGTAGGTGGCAGTTCATGATCTGTCTCATCGCGCCCCTGTAGTATATCATGGATTCTAATCTCCGGCTGTTTGTTTTTTTCCCTTAGGGTGGGCGGCTCCATTTTGGGAGGGAAAAAAAAAAAAAAAAAAAAAAGGGAAGGGGGGGGACACCGTGAATTTTGCCGAGCCAACTATCCGTGCCAAGCGCTTCTTCCCGCAAGTCAACGGGCACAATAATAGTCAGCCGTGTGTGTATGTGGCGTAGTTTCCCTGGAGCAGCCTTCCTGTGCGGGCACAGTAATAGTCAGTTGTGTGTGTACGTGGCGTAGTTTCCCTAGAGCAGCCTTCCTGTGAGATGTCGAGTGATTTCTTTACTTAAATTTATTCTTGTTTCCAAATTCCTCCTGGCTCGACTTTGCTTTAATTCTATCTTTCACAAAATTTAATTCAGAAAAGGTAGACGAATCCTATATGGCTGGTCTTTTAGGGGGGGGGGGGAAGAGGTGGACCAACAAGATGGTGAAGGGAGATGCGGAGGGAGATGCGCCCGGTACCTCTCTTGTCCCTTATTGTACTTCTCGCAACTCTCAGGAGGGCTATCGTACCTCAGCCGGGCGCCCCACCCGGATTAGAGGACGTCCACCCTCCCCTTGCCTCCCTCCGGATTTGGAGCCGTGTTTTATCCTGCCTCTGCGTCGTTCATCTACCTCCTCGCCCCCACCTTCTCACTCTTCCCTTGTCTTGTGATGTTGTCTACCTCGCCATCCCTTGCATGACATCCTTTCTATGTAACGCCAGCGGCCGCGGTCATGACCGCGGCGACCGCGGAATGCCGCGGCCCACAGCGGCCAAGGGGAGAGGGGGTTAGGGGTCGGGGTTGCAGATTGGGGTTCCAGAACCCCGACCCCACCCTCTTGAAAAAAAAAAAGTTAAAAAAAATAATTTTTGGGGAGGTCGTTTTTCGTGTGTGTGAAAAAAAAAAAAAAAAGAAAACAAAAAATATTGATTGATTGATTGATTGATTGATTGATTGGTTGATTGATTGATTGATTGGTTGATTGATTGATTGATTGATTGATTGATTGATTGATTGGTTGATTGATTGATTGATTGATTGATTGATTGGTTGATTGATTNTGATTGATTGATTGATTGATTGATTGATTGATTGATTGGTTGATTGATTGATTGATTGATTGATTGATTGGTTGATTGATTGATTGGTTGATTGATTGATTGATTGATTGTTGGGGGAGATCCTCCAACCCTTCCCCCGGCACACACACACACACACACACCCGCGCGCACGCAGACACACACACACACACACACACGCGCGCGCGCGCGCGCACACACACTCGTGCACATACACACCCGCGCGCACACAGACACGCGCACACACACACACACACACACACACACACACACACACGCACACACACACACACACACACACACACACAATCAATCAATCAATCAATCAATCAATCAATCAATCAACCAATCAATCAAATCGATTGATTGATTGATTGATTGATTGATTGATTGATTGGGATTTGTTCGTTGATTGATTGATTGATTGATTGATTGATTGATTGTGTTTGTGTGTGTGTGTGTGTGTGGGCCAGTGTTTCGCCACCAGCCCAATAAACCAAAAATATGAAGAAAAAAAAAATCCATCACCGCTTTTATTTATTTATTTATTTATTTATTTCATTTTCGTTTTTTATTTTTTTCCCTTCCAGGAAATGTCACAAAAAAATATTAAAAATCACAGCCGTGTAGAGTTTTTTTTTTTTACACGCCCATATTTTTAATTTTTTTTCTCGAATATTTTTAGACCCCGAAAAAAATTTCGGGGTTTCGTGCCCGCAGTCGGCCGCGGGCGGCCATCACCACGGTCGGGATCCAGACCGTTGGTGGTAAAATGGCCCGCGGTCGCGACCGCGGGTGATACATAGCATCCTTTTTCTCACTCCTCAGCTGTGGATTCCAACCCCCTTTTTCTTACGTCCACACTCACCCCTTCGTCATTCTTCCTTCCTTCGTGCTTGCCTTGTGCTGATGCCTCCTCCTCCACACTATTTGTATCTTTTAACCCTTTCCTCCAGGGATCAGTCCTGATTGACCCTGGTCATGTGAGTGTCGATTCTTCTTTTGAACGTTCTTCTCTGAGCTATCGAATTTCCTTGACGTTGTATGCCCCTTAACGTCTCGTGCAAGTCCTCCTTGGTGTCGACGTGGCATGCACCCCTCCGTGTCAGTTATCGGTGACCTCCCATTTTTCACCAGTTATGGCTTCACCCATGACCACCGTAGTGCGTGTCAGATGTCCCCTTACGCACTAACTTCACATGACTTCCCGCTCTGCCTTCCCCCGTGCGCCTGTTGATGCTGTCCTCTAAACTGTCTTGACGATCCTCCTTTGATGTCCATGTGGCGTGCACACGTCTTCGTCGGCTACCCTCGTCCTCCCGCCATTTTCTGGCGTGCACCCGTCTGCGTCGGCTACCCGTGTCCTCCCGCCATTTGCCAGCTATGGCTCCACCCAATTTCGGGCGGGGCAGGATCGGGCGCCCGCGGGGCCGCCCCGGGTTACCGGTGTTACGACCCGTACCCTGGGGCCGCTCCCCGTCGTCGCGTAAACGGACGGACCTGCCTTCCGTGCGCAACGCAGCGCTAACTCCAACTGAGCTATCTAACTATTATCCCCCAATACGACCCTTGATCGGTAAAAGAGTAAAATTGCGGCAGTTTTTAAAAAAAGGACAGTACCACAGTGCACCCTCCCCGCAAGGGGTGCTGGTCTTACCAATACGCAAGAAGGACCAGCGATGCGAACTCGGCCTCATTGAAATGCAAGCCCCAAGCAAACATGAGGGGGTAACATTAGGTGGCTTTCAACCGTTTTTTGTTCAGGTACTCCCCTGCTGATAAGGGACCAAATTGTGGCTGAGGGGACTGAAAAATACATCACAGACAACCGCAGACCGGGAGCCCAGGCCATCAAGACTTGATGCCCTGCGTAGCTGGCATAGAATGAGGTGTGGGTCCTTTTCGATCAGGCACAAGGTGCAGGGCTTTAATGGTATTCACACACTGGCCTGTTAGACCTTCAGGCTCTCACAGTTAAAGCGAACCAGAACTGCAAGGAGGAGGAAATGCAAGCATGCTTGTTCAAGATCCTTAGGAAGGCAACTCTACACAACATGGCAGACTGGGACACGAGGACCAGGATACGGCTCTAAAGGAAGGAAGGGATCCACAAATCTAACAGGATAGGCAATCGTGAACAGTCTGTCTCTGCCGCAATAAAATGGGCAAAGAAAAGATGAATGCAATCAGAGCCCTCTATGGCCAAGATGAAGGGAGTGGACCCCGGGTCTAAGGACTGCAGACCTACAAACAGTAAATGTAAACGGGCTGGCAACAACCTGCCCAGACAAACGCCAGGCGATTTTGAAACAAACCAGAGGTATTGGCCAGCACGGATTGGCCTGACCTTATATGTATACAGGAGACACATCTCCTGGGTACACCGGAACACCACAGAGAGCATCAGCTGATCTGGCCTCACCCGGCCTTTAGGGCCCATGCACCAAGGCTCGGAAGCTCGGGAGTAGCCTTTTTTTTTTTTTTTTAATTTTAAACGCGCCCTCCAGTGTTAGTGGTGCTGGTAAGAGCAGACACCACCTCAAAGGCTAACCCGGTCCATTGGGCTGCCAATCTGGAGGAAGGAAGGTGGGTTTCTGTTCTCTCTATGCTTGAACTGGAGTTGGTGTGTGTCATATGCATTTATGCGCCAAATGGCTTTTTGTCAAATTTGAAATATTTTGTTTGCACAAAGAAACTGAACAAGGATTGTTTTGCCTCATTTTGTATGTTTTTCTAAAAGCTGGTCCCAATAAGTTAGTGGTAGACCACGGGTACTTCCTAAAGATGTGCCGGTTAACAAGCCACAATTTTAGGAAACGTACAGGCCACTAGCGCCCAAATTCATCCGACTAGAAACATTTCTACTCTATTTTTTTCCACGGCCGATAGCTGGGCCAAGTACTGGTGGTTTAATGAGTACCGCCTGCAATCAAGAAACCCAAGCATCTGGAAGGGTCAAAAGTGACAACTGAAAAATCCTTGTTCAATTTCGTCATGCAAGCAAAATATTTCAAATTTAATGAAAAGTCAGATCCCCTTCGGGCGCGGCGCGGCGGGGAGCGCTGCGCCCTGCCGGTACGATCCTTTTTTTTTTCTTTTTTTCTTTTTCTTTTTCTTTTAAAACAAATGCTCCAATCTATTTGTGAGGAACAGCATGTGCTGGGAACCGGGCCCAGCGTCCCATATCAAATTGTACAGATCATTAAGAACATTTGACAATATTTGAGATCATTAAGAACATTTGAGACCATTTGAGATCATTAGGAACATTTGAGAACATTTGAGATCATTAAGAACATTTGAGAACATTTGAGATCATTTGAGATCATTTGAGATATCGGGGCCATTACCCGGCTTCGGCTGAGATCAGTCTGTGAATATCTAATGACCTATTAAAGAAGTACTCATGCACAAAGGTCCTACGAATGCTCACAACCCTCAGGATTCCTAACAAGCCCTTCTAAGACTTTCCAACACAGTCTTACTCTCTGCTGACCTCTTCCAGGCCTCATGCCCCCACCCTGCTGGGTTACAGGGCAACACAACTCGCCCCAGCTCCGGCCAGCGTCGTCCCAGCAGCAAACCTTGGCTGTCCCTTGGGATGCCCACCCCAAAGCATCCCCATATCTCTCTACCAGGCCTCATGCTCCTGCATCAGCAGGTTACAGGGCAACACCCCAGCACCGGCCAGCATCGTTCTGGCATCAAACAGCCGCAGATCACTGAGTATAACCGCTTCAAAACCGCCTAGGATGGGTTGCTAAGAGTCCCTAGAGTCCTAAGACATTCATAAGAACCACCGACAAATCAGATAGGTGAAACCTATTCAATCCACCTACGACCACCACCAGCATGACTGTTTTCAGCACGAACCGAAGCTCTTCCAGGCCTCATGCTCCCATCAAGTTAGGTTACAGAGTTGCACCACCTTGCTCCAGCACCGGCCAGCATTGCTCCAGTTACGAGCCCCGATGACCACTGAGACTGCCCCGCACACAGCCCCCCAGAGCTCTCTACCAGGCCTCACGCCCCCGCTAAGCTAGGTCACGGAGTTGCGCCACCTGGCTCCGGCTCCGGCCAGCGTTGCTCCAACATCGGTCTTCGGCCGCCGGTACGATCCTGCCGGTGTGCTACGGAGAAGCCAGGTGACATCGGCGATGTAGCGGGCGAACGCACGAGGCGAGGGATGGCAGGGCGTGGCGACGAGCGGCGATGGGGAGCAACAACGAGCGGCGAGGCGCGGGGGAAGAGGGCAGGGCTGATGGTGGCAGGATGTGATGGAGGAAGATGAGGCAAGGGGTAAGGGTGGGTGGAGGCGCCTCGTGGGGCTTGCGACTCGTCAGTACGGTGTGGGAGTAATCAGGTGAAGCGGCGGGCGAAAGTGCGGGGGGAGTGATGGCAGGTGGTGGCAGCTCTTGGTGAAGATTCTAACAGCGGGTTACGAGAGATGGCGGATTGAATAGGTTTCTGCCACCATGGATGTTCTTTCTCCCTTCGGACTGCCAGCGAGGGGTCGTCGACAGACTCAGCGGTTTAGGCTCGCTACGTGGCTGTGTTGTGGTAAGTGTTGGCCACTTTCCGGCAATCTTCATCGTTCAACTTTTTGGTTAGATGTGATGCAGGCCACGAGCAGCTGAGATGCTTTTGAAGTCGATGAAGGAGGAGCTGGAGGTTGGGAGAGAGAGAGGACATGACATTTGCGGAGGGTGGGAATTAGGGTTGGTAAGGAATTATGTAGATTGTCCATTGTTTTTCCTAAGTGACAAGACTGATGGTTGAGGTGCTAATTTCCTTCTGATTACAAGCCTATAAAATCCCTACTTAGTGCTTATTTTTCTGTCGTAAAACATGATCTGGATTTTTCTAACGATGAAGCATTCTGATGCTGGCACGACCAGGAAATTTTTTCAGAGGTCGTTTTTGAATGATTTCGTTTTTATGATTGTACTTTCTTTAAAATCTGATTCATGAGATCTTAGGTGTTTTCTGGATGTAATTGATCCCTAATTTGAAATTCGTTTTTTCTGTTCTGAGCAAGATCCCTAATCTGAAATAAACCTCGATTGTCTCTCAATGATTCATGTAATTGGTTGATCTGGGAATTTTTTTATGAGTATGATTTCTAATATGAAATTCGTATTTTCTGTGCAAGATTCCTAATTTGAAATTCGTATATCGGAGTTTCACTCTGATTCCAATGAAAGTTTACAAAGTTTGACTTTCAAAAGGTTTTCTCAAAGTGGGATTGATGTTTTACATTTATTCAACTCTGATCCAATTCTAAATCCGATGTATTCTCCTATATTAGTACGCTCAAGCTTGGACTCTTATTCCTTGAATTCGATATTTGATCTCATTTGTTTGAGGGATTTAAAAAATAGGCCAATTGAAGTCTCAGGTTGTTTGCGCTGTTTGCGGGCCAGGTGTTTTGAGGATGTGTGGTACTTGGGTTGGGGGAGATGGTTTATGGTTGGTGGAATTGCGTCCTGCTGGTGAGGAGGGCTAGCTAGTGGGATTAGATTAAGGCATAACTGCAACTGAGATGGTGGCTTAGCTGTTATAAGTCTTATCGAAGTGAGGTAAGAGGTTAGTGGGTTTGGTGTTGCGCTTATTAGGGTGAGGGCGTTCACCTGATTTCTGCCTTTCCTCCTCTTGCAAACTATGAGTGGAGGAGGTCGGCTCGTCGTGAGAGGAGGAATGTGTTGAGGAAGGTGCCCGTTGTGTGGTTGTGGTTGTTGTTCTCACCCCGCGAACTATGTGGTGGAGGAGGTCGGCTCGCCGGGGGATGAAGAAGCGTAGGGGGCTGTAGGGAAGAGGGAGGATGGTTCCTTTGATTGTCGTTGGCTCGTTAAACCCATTCAAAGGTTATTTTGGGACTACTTCTATTCTTCTTCTTCGAACTATGTGGTGGAGGAAGTCGGCTCGTCGAAGGAAGATGAATAGTTGAAGTCTGTTTCCAACCATTATGGGATTGTGTTAGGTTGTTTGTCTACTGTTTTTATCTTCCGAGCTATGTGGTGGAGGAGGTCGGCTCGTTAGAAGATGATGAAGAGTAGGGGGTTGAAGGGAAGAGGGAGGATGATTTCTGATGGTTTCTGATGGTTTCTGATGAAGTGTAGTGCTACACTTATCGAGTGAGGGTAAGGATTGGTGAGTTCACCTGATTTCTGCTATTCCTCGTCTTGCGAACTATGAGTGGAGGAGGTCGGCTCGTCGTGAGATGAGGAATAGTTGAGGAAGGTGTCCATTGTGTGGGTGCATGCAGCTGTTGTTCTCATCCCGCGAGCTATGTGGTGGAGGAGGTCGGCTCGTCGGGGGATAAAGAGGAGTAGGGGGTTGGAGGAATGAGGGTGGGTTTGAGTGGTCTTGAAAATGCTTTAGGATCCTGGGTACTTCTTACAACTCACTTTAGGCTTCTTTGATGCTGTTCTATTCATGGATCTTCGGTTTTTCGATGCCAGAATGACGCTGGCCGGTGCTGGGGGGTTGCCTTGTAACCTGTTGATAGCAGGAGCGTGAGGCCTGGTAGAGAGATCTGGGGATGCCTTGGGGCGGACATTCTAAGGGAAAACCAAGGGTTGTTGTCGGGACGACGCTGGCCGAAACTAGGGTGAGTCGTGTTGCCCTGTAACCTAGCAGGGTAGGAGCATGAGGCCTAGGAGTGGCTCTTTCCTTATGCTCATCTTCATCTCGCACTCGGTAATGAAAACCCTTTGATTGGTAACGCTCGAAGCGGCGACAATCGCTGCACAGAGTGTTAGGCCAATGGGGCACTACTACCGACCACGGGATGACGATTAGCTCATTAAACGGCAATAACAATGAATAAGGCAGAAACTTCGCCAGAAAGTGTGTGTCCACAAAAACGAAACTAGCACCGACAAATCCAGAGCATCGAGTTTCAGGAGGGAAGTAGTATCTTCCGCCGATCTTGGTGATGGCTTCTCGTAAGTCCCAGTCGCATACACGTGTCCTCTTCTCGTTGTACCGGAAGGGGCGTGGCGGGGATACGGGAGGCCGACGCCCAGTTGGCTTGGGACAATCGCTCCACATGGCAATAGTGAGATCTTATCCAGCATCCATCCTATATGTTAATCACAACGATCTTAGTCAGAGACACATCCACAAGGCAATCGTCTCATCATGACATTATCTAAGCATTCTCATTCATCGAGGAAGGTGCAAAAATGGCAGCCACACAACACTCAGTTCTCTGTGTGCTTTGCACCCCTACCCCGCGACTGATTAGGCGGTAGTCAGAACAATCATCTCATCCCTTGTGTGCAATAGATCAACAAACATCCATAATCATTCATGTCACAGAGAGGGAGACAGTAGGGAGGAAAAGACTCAGAGTAGACAAGATAGATGAAAATTACACAAAGATTTGACGATGAAACATAGTTTTCGGCTTAACTTCCACCGAACTGAACTCACTTTAAGGAATAGATTCGAGACAAGGAGGCGCATCCGCCGTGAAGTCCAACTATGGCCCCGGGCCATTCATCCATTCAACTTTGATTACTATCCCCATGCATGCACTGACGATCCCAGCCGTCACGTGTTACTTTCCACCACTGCGATCGTCACCCCGCCAACTCAGTTTCGACTCAGCCTGCCCGAATCCCATAGTCCGTCGTGGCGATCAGGCGCACCGCCGGCCAGGCTACAATCAGCTCGTCGGGACTTTTTTACTCGCACTCCGCACATAGTTGCGGGAAGGGAGGTAGGTACGAGGGAGGATGAAGGCTAAGTCAGGGAAGGGTGAGAGAGGACTTGGGGATAATCGCCCGGTGAAAGCCATGTCGATCCTACTAAGTCCGATTGCAGCCAATCAGAGTTGTCGCGTAATAGGAGTTTCTCCTTACACGGCGCTTCTCTTTGGCTGGACGGAGTGAGGAGAGGATCAACCGGGCTCTTGGGCGCAGGACTCAGAGTGGGAGGGAGAAGGGTGCGCATGATAGCACGAAACGGATCCAAGATTCTGATGATCAAGAAAGAGAAAAGGTGCGCGGGGAGAGAAAGGGAGAGAGAGAAAAAAAAAACAAACCGGTTCCAGCAGGAGAGTGCACAAGAGCGCGAAGGGAGCGTCGAAGATGGCGAGGGGAGCGAAAAGTGGGAAGCTGGCTTTCATGGTGCCGATCACAAATGCAAAAAAAGGCACCAAAACAGTTACAGATTCCTAAGTCCTATGCTAATTTAAAAACTAAAATCGCCATATCCACACGTAAAGTAGATGCTCTTTAATAAAAAAAGGCATCTTTAATCAAAAACAGAGAAAGGCCTTGTTGGGCGGAGAAAAATTCGAAAAGAAAAAGAGAGAGAAGGGGTCCGAAAGATGGCGCAGGCCAGAAGCTGGTTCGTCACATATGTGACGCTCAGGGGGTTCCAAAATTATGCGATCTCCTGATTGCATGCAGAAAAGCTGGTTTACATGGCGGAGGAGGAAGAAAGGGGGCGAGAGGATGAATGAGGAACCCAGCGTATCAGGAGGGAGATCGTCTTCATTAGCACAGATGATTGAGCCAGAGTTCATGTTGACGCCAACGTCAATTGCAATATATTCGCGAGCCTGCTGGCTCGTGCTGCTAGGACCCTTAATATCCAGTCTTGTCATGAGCAACTCCCTGACTCCACGTGACGCCATCATGGTCCACCGTGTCCTTCACTGGTGCGGCTGCATCACTGGAAGTTTGCCCGACGGTAGTCGACAAGGAGAGGGTTGTGGAGGGGCCGCGGCCATTCGGGTGGGAGCGGAGGGAAGTAATCCGCAGCTTCGTCATCGAGGTCGACGAAGTGGACGACCTGGTGCGCGCAGGGGGATTGGACTTTGCACGCGCTGAAGGACGCTGGATTCAAGGTGGCTGTTGAGAAGTGTCAGTTTTTCCTCACCGAGATCTCCTTCCTCGGCCACATGGTTATGGACCAAGGGTTGCAGCCGGAGCCTCAGAAGGTAGCAGCTGTGAGAGACGCGCCAGTACCGACGTCTGTGACACAAGTGCGTGCCTTTTTGGGTTTGGCATCGTACTATCGAAGGTTCATCAAGGGGTTTGCGGCGATCGAGGGACCACTCACGAATTTGTTGAAAAAAAATCAGTCGTTGATTTGGACCCCGCAATGCGATCGGGCTTTCTGAGAACTCAAGACGACTTTGATTTCGGCTCTAGTCCTTATTAGACCGGACTCGGAAAAGCCCTTTGTCCTCATCACTGATTGGTAGCCCGAGGCGATCTCAGTGATCTTGGCCCAGGTGGGACTAGACGGCCTCGAATACGTGGTGGAATACACGTTCAAATCGGTGTCTGCTTGTAAGCACAACTACTCTGCCCCGACGGGGAATTGTACGCGGCCTTGTAGGGGATCAGTCACTTTCGAGCGTACTTATACGGCCGGAAGTTCACGTTGGTGACCGATCACGAACCGTTGTTGGCATTGAAGAAGTCCAAGGATTATTCGGGTATGATCGGGCGATCGGCTACCACGTTGCAGAGCATGGACTTTGACATTCGTCATCGAAAGCATGAGAGACACGGCAACGCGGACGGGCTGACACGACTGCACCGCCCCGACAAGGTACCCAGGTGTGAGGAAGTGATTCTGTGGCATGACCCGGAGTCGAAGAACGAGCCTCAGTACGGACAAGTGGAGATCCTGCCGAAAGGCTAAGTGGACACGTGCACCCAATCTCGTCTCTCTCTTTTCCCTTCTTTTTTTTTTTTCTCTCTCGAAACAATGGAAACCCCACCTTCTTCAGCCTCTCCCACCTATTCCGCTCCCCTCGCTCATTCGGATTTTCTCGCCAATCTCCCTGACAAATTCTGTTATTTTTGCACGTGTATTGCCCGAGTTTATGAGGTAGACTGTTATCCCTTCGAGTCTGAATTCACTGACTGGGTAGAATGCGCCACGTGTGTTAATCGCGCACATGGCGCGTGTGTTCGATACAGAACGAGCCGTAAGGAATGGAGATGCCCCCTGTGTAGAACGGACAAACTTCCTACGGAAGTTCGATTCGAGGCTGCCCGAACGGACGGCCCCGAATACGATGAAAAATACCGACGGGCGGAAGTATGGACGGATAAAATATTATTAGCTAAATTAGCTGGCCAACCATTGGACCATCTCACTAAGCACGACAGGCGTCGAGCCACCGAGAGGTCCCGAGACTATCGATGGATCAACGGTCATTTGGAAAAGCGTAAAACAGACGAATCAGGATTATGGTTGACGGTTCCCCACCCATTCCAGAGATATGGCTGGATTAGATCGACACACGAGGAACACGCCGCTCATTTTGCAATACGTGTCACTTAAGCAACTATAGATCAAAATCGATGGTTCTAGTCTAATATCCGGGATTGTAAACCATGTGGTTGCCAACTGTCTAGTCTGTGCGGCCGACCGTGCACCCATTCGCGGGCCGAATACGATAGTTTCCAACGAGTCAGTATGGACACGACACATATCGGCGTGCTACCTGGCCCGAACCGTTGTGAATATTCCATTATTTTGGTGTTAATCGACCATTTCTCGAAATATATCGAAGTCTACCCTTGTAAGACCCACAAAGCCTCAGAGATGGCTACATACGTCGATCGATTCCTCAATACTCATCTAGATATAGAAGAAATTCTAGCCGATAATGGATCCGAATTCAAAGCTGAGGTAGAGGAATTACTGATGCGTCGTGGCGTTACACTCCGACACACCGCTCCCCATGTCTCCCAGTCGAACGGGTTGGCCGAAAAAGCGAACCGCATGATTAAGATTGCTCCCCGCAAGAATTTCGCGGCTAATGACACGAGTTCTTGGCCTGAGATTGTCTACCAAATCATCGGGATCCATCGAGCGACCCCTCATGAGTCCACGGGGTTCACCCCCTTCCAACTTCGGACAAATAGCATTCCATGTGTCGATAATTGGGGTATCTTGGAAATTGTCGAAAAAGGGGGCAGGGACACGCGTGCGGCCCTTAAGGCCAAAGCCAAGCGGTATGCGGGTTTAATGGAAAAAGTCATCCCTAAGCTAGCCCGGAAAAGATAGAAAATGACCGAGCTGGCCCATGATAGACAGGTCCATAGCTACGAGGCCCGGAATGGGAATGCAGGCCCGCAACACCAATATAAGCTAGGGGACCTGGTGCAGGTACGCAAATATTCGCGCGACCACAAACTCGCTCCCAAATTCTCTGGCTGTTTTCACGTCGTAGAACTCGGTTCAAACGGAGCCAACACTGTGCGCATTGCGCCTGAGGCCAGCGCCAGCCATAACTCTTTGCCCATTGTCCGCCATACCTCCTACCTTCATCCCCTCACTCCTTCTGAGAACCCCAATCCCTCTCCCTCTTCTTTCTCCAGCGCAGACGAAGCACCTGTTTCCCTTCCTTCGTCTGATTCTACCTCCCCTTCGCCTTCGCCATGAGTTTTGTCATTGAGCCAGTTCTTCCACCCCAGCTTCTTCAACCTCGAACCTCGTTGCAGTTTTGCCAAGTCGTGCACCCTCGTCTCAGTCCTGATCTTCTCCGATTTGCGCAGCTCTTCAGTCACAGAGCCTGGTGCGCCGCCATAGAGATAACAATATCGACCGATCGGGGTTCGGCAGTCATCTTGCCAGAAGCGTCGGGGTTTGAACGCTTCTCACGGCCTACTCAGAGCGACGTGACGGTGATTGTGGCCTTCAGCGGTGATCTGTGTACCATTGGCGTGCAGCGGCACAATGCGGTAGTGACTAGTCTTTACGAGTGGGGGCAGGCGTTGGTGGCTGATTGGCGACGGCGACTGGCTCGGCCAGGATGACAAATGGTGGGGACTGAGTGTATCGATACCTTTTCTCTTCGAACTAGCGCCACTGATCGCCCCGCTCGCTCGCTTTCCCATCTGCATCCCTACCCCGAACGCCAATGAATGGCTTCTCTACTTTCTCTCTCCCTTCCGACCTTCCAATCACCTGGCCATCTTGGGCCAATCCCCTCCTCACCTTGGAAATTCGTCCTGCTTCGATCCCTCCTTTCAGTCCAGCCTACATCCGTAAGTGGACCGAATTCGCGAAAGTCAGCGTGTGTATGCTTACGGTGAAATGCCACTGGTCGTGATATTACAGTAATTGAGAGTTGGAGCACTGTAACGAGATATCGCTGGAGCTGGCACAACTGTGGCCAGAGGAGGTGGCAACCGACGACACATTGGTGGGACTTCTGTGCGGAGAAATTGCTAAGGGCGGCCGAGCGACCGTCGCCTACGAACTTCTCACGTTTTTGTCTCAACTCGTCGACGATCTGCCGACGGACATCATCTTTTTCAATCCGAGCGATCCAAGCCAGGCTGAACCCGTAACTTTGGAGAGGAAGTTGACGCCAACTGTAATCTGGGCGAACTTCACGGAGGACTTCGGTTAGTACTTGAGCGATCACGACCCCACGGCTTGGTGTTTTCTGGACCTTAATGAGCTCGCGCCGGATAACTCCAACTTTGACGAGTTCTGGAAGGCTCATCAGGAGAACGGGGAAGTATCGTCGGACGATGACCCAGGACGCATAGCCATCGAGGGGCTGTCAGAAGAAGAAGAATCGGAAGCCTGGTCGACTTCGAAAGAGGAAGAAGAGGCGTCCGCACCTGAGGCCCGGGAAGCTCCTCCAGCTCGAGCGTTACCTGTCATTCGGGGAGCATCTGCTTTGAATCCCGAAGTTCCCTCGGACGCCGCCAATCGACACGATAGCGCAGCAACCTCCTGCCGGCGCCACCGTTCCTGCTCACCATCTCCCTCGTCCGCCCCCTCCGCGCTTCGTTCCCGTCCTCCTCCCAGCACGGACGTTCCGTCCTCGTTTCGTCCTCGTCCCGTCTTCCGTCGCCCCCTTGATTACCTCTCTTTCTCCCCTCTCCCCCACATTGAATTCCCCCTAAATTACCGTATCTTCGCTAACCAACTATTTTGTCATCATTTCGCCGCACGACTTCTATGTACAGTCTTTCCCCATCGTTCTCCCTCCTTCCTTCTCAACATCCTCCTTTTCAGCGTCGCATGGAGACAATACAACCATATGTAGTTGTATTGTATTATCTCCGGAACCTTTCCCGCTGTGGAGGATTATGAGTCCCTACAAGACAATGTCCTCCGTACCGCACGTGCCCCTCATAGGAACTTGAATATACAAGGATATCATCCATATAGACAATCACACAGTAATTGATTATGCTCTGCGCCAGCCACGTTTTTCGCACGGAGTTTTGGAAAGCCATGTTCATCGCGGGCAGAAACGTGGTTAGGGCATTGCAAATCCCCATTGGGCATCAAACCCATTGCCAAGTCCCTTCGAAAATAATGAAAGCCGTTTTCGGCCGATCCTCTTTCCGAACAAGGAGATGGTGCAATCCATGACGAACATCAAATTTGTTGAAAAATTGAGCACTACCAATAGCATCCAGCAACTCATCGATCCGGGGGAGGGGATACACATCCTTAATCATTATGTCATTCAACTTTCGGTAATCGATGCATATGCGAATTCCCCCTGCCTTTTTTGGCACAATCACCACCGGAAACGACCATGGTCCGATGGCGGGTTCGATCCACCCATTAGCTTTGAACTCCTTTATCCTTTGGAACGGGGCCGATCTTTGCGCTGGCGAATACCGATAGGGAGTGCAGCTAATCGGTGGATGATCCCCCGTGAGGATTGTATGCTCGATCACGTTGGATAATCCAATATCGTTATCATGCACACTCAGCACCTCAGCACACCCATGCAAGATATCAATCAGGGATCTTCGGATCTCTCGGGGGACATGGTTGGGTATTGTGATTACGGGGCGATCAGAGATGTCAAGTGGCGTATCGATCCAATCCATCCTCCGCGATCGTCTGTCGTCCACGCTGGAGAATATGGAGCTACTGATCTGGACCGAAAAGACGGTGGCAATCACCTGTGATTCGGTCGGATTAATCATCTCATTTTCCTTAATTTCGACATCGGTTTTGGAATCAGTGGTGGTAGTGGTGCTTTCCGCTACTTCCAACCCTGTTAACTCAACCATTTCTTGCATAAGATCCGGAACATCTTCTATTAGGGCCTCTGCTTCTTGCTTGATTAGGGCGATCATAGCTCCTTGCGTGGGTAATGATCTGGATGGAGAGACGGAAAAATCCAGGTATTGATTCATCTGCTGATACCTAGCTCGAAGAGAAAGCGCGCCCTCGTACAAAGTGCGAGGGGGTTCCAAGAGGTCAGCCATATCTCAAATCTGCAAGATCGGTTCCCCTAGGAACGACGTGGTGGAAATCCGCTTTTCTGTACACGCGGGAAAGAATGCCGACATGATATGGCTAGGTTCGCCACTTCCTGAGCTCAGATAAAATGTTCGGGGGGTTGCTGGGATCATTCGAAATTCCTCTTTCATCTCACAACCGGACATTTCAACTAATTGTTCTCATTCTTTTCCGCTAGGCATGTAGTTCATCTCTTCCTCATAATTGCGTTCGTCGTACTCGCCATCACCAGCGAGGTGTTGTTCTTCGTCATCGTCTGAGGGTGAATCTTCCGGGATCAAGACTTGGACCATTCCTATCTGAACAATACTGGGATCCTTTTTCGGTGATCGAGTAGAAACCTGCAACGAAAGCGTTTGAGGCTTTCTTCCAGTGTGCGTGAGGAAAAGCTGCTTAGAATCGAAGTGTATTCGCGCACCTACAGCCATCGCCCAGGGCAATCCCAACAGTACCGAATAAGAGTGCACATCGATGACTAACGAGTTAACCAGAACATGCACTTGACCCACTTTGACAACTACATTCTCAATGATTCCTACTATGTTCATGGCTTCTTCATCGATCGAGACGTAGTTGTCCTTCCCAGGTAGCGGAAGGATCGAGTTCAGTCGGCCCGTTTTTCTGACTGTGTCTAGGGATATTGCTACGGTCGATGATCCGGTATCAATAAGAGCATTAAACGGTTTACCCCATACTTCGCAATCACACTTGACACTTTTCCATAGGACTGATCGGACATGCACAAAATGATTTTTTTCTGCGTAAGAGATGACAGTGATTCGCGCCGTTTCAGGTACGTCAGGTTCGGTCGTAGGGGGAGGGTTTGCCTCAGCCTCGTCATCTTTCTTCTTCTTTAGCATACGCTGAATGCGCTGATACGTGAAGCGTTTTTGGTTCTTCTGACATTGTTGCAGAAGTTTATCATTTGCGGCTTCTGATATGGTCAACAAGTGTCCTACTGGGACAGGGACTCGGATGTCCAACTACTTGAGCGTCTGCAGGACATCGATTTCTCCCGTTTGAAACTGTGGTTCGGGTTCTGATCCTCGCTCGACTTTGAGCTTATCTTTGTCAGTGCTCCGATCAGTCCTGCCAAATGAAGATACTCGGCAGGATCAACGACATCGGCGACTTCGGACGATGATCCCGGAGTAGACGAGATGAGGTCGATCGAAGGCGGTTGTTCGATAGAGGAGGAGGCTTCCCTTGCGGCTTCCAACACTGTGGCCACCCATCCTTGATTCAAGGTCACGGGTGTGACTGCTGGCGGAGGTTGATTACGTTTTGGCTGGGGGCATTCACGCGCAAAGTGTCCAGGCTGTTTACAGTTGTAACATTCAATCCTCCCTGCTGGATTGACCGCATGAGGAGGAGCGGGAGGAACTGGTCCAGATACAAGCAAGAACGGGGCGGGAAGGGCTGAAATTAAATTTTATTAGGTTCATCATGATTTGTTCCAACTGATCCATCTGGGAGGCCTGCATCTGAATCAGATTATTCATCCACTCAGACTGTTTAGTCGTAGCGGTATGAATCATCTGGGCCAGATGCATGTTAGTAACAGACACTGATGCGGCATCTTGAGGCATTACGGTATTCACGGGTACCATCTTGGAAGAAAGAGGAGGGTTCGAGAGAGGTAGGGAATGATAGGGAGAGGGATCCGGGGGGGGTCCGTCCTGATAGTCGTGATCAGAACGGGGGCAAAATAGTCCCACCGCTTTGAGCCACGACCGCCGCTTAGCGGCCACATCTTGGATTGTGTCCGAGATGTCTTCCTCCCCCTGACTGATATACTTGCGCATATCCAGCAGGTCCAATTCAAGGGCCTTAGCTATGATGACGGGTAGCTGGTTCGTCTTGGGAGGAATCTTTTTCTGCAGCTTCGCTTTCAACACTGGATTGCAGAGATGATCGATAAACAAATCTCGAGCAGCGTTTTCTTCCCGTCCTGATTTATCTAATGCGGTCTGGAATCAATCCACAAAGTCGGGTAGCAGCTCTCAAGGTTCCTACGAACGGGTTTTTAGTACGAACCACGCAGCAGCTTCGCTGACTGCGTCAAACCTTGCTAGGAACGCCCTCTTGAATGTATCCCAATCTACCCATTTATGCCTTCTAAACCACTCATGAGCAGTGTTTCGTAGTAACAGGGTAATGACGCGGGATAGATCCTCGGCGCCATACCCCTGCGCTTACACGGCTTCAAGCCATGCCTCGAGGTGAGTGTAGTTGGGATAGAACGGGAAGGTGGCGGGGATGCTTACCATCACCCGGGGAGATGTTCCATTAGCATCGGCCATGGACATTTCTGGTCGAGCTTCGGCAGACCTCTGTCGAGTGACGGGAGGAGTAAGACGGTTAAATCGTTTAGCTGATCTTCCTCTCGCCAGCTCGTCTTATTATCGTCAGAATCGACACGTGTCAGCTCAGATACCAACCTCATGCCCTGTGCTGTCTTCCGTTCGGAGTGTTTAAAATTGCAGAAGGGGCCCCAGAAGGACAACAAAATGGGGTGTGCCAAGGATTTTTGGGAAATTAAGTATGGCGACTCGGACAGAACCGAAATCCCTTGTGCCGGTCCGACCTAGTAAGAATAGGGAGGGTCCGTCACCGCGCGAGTTTTGCAGAAGAGGAAGGCGCGCGTGGGACTCACGGCGCGGGGAAATTCAATCCAAAAAGTGTCGCTGAACTTCCCATCGAGTCGTCGCTTTTCGTTTCGTGTGGAAGAGGGCGGGCACATACTTGGTATCCTGTTTCTGGATCAAGTCCCGACGCCGCTCATTACACAACTCTGAATCTGACGTGGAAGGCCTCAACCGAGTGGCTCTTTCTTTATGCCCATCTTCATCTCGCACTCGGTAATGAAAGCCCTTCGATTGGTAACGCTCGAAGCGGCGACAATCGCTGCACAGAGTGTTAGGCCAATGGGGCGCTACTGCCGACCACGGGATGACGATTAGCTCATTAAACGGCAATAACAACGAATAAGGCGGAAAGTGTGTGTACACAATAACGAAACGAGCACCGACAAATCTAGAGCATCGGGTTTTAGGAGGGAAGTAGTACCTTCCGCCGATCTTGGCGAGGACTTCTCGTACGTCCCACTCGCATACACGT
This sequence comes from Chara braunii, assembly GCA_003427395.1. Classification (NCBI taxonomy): domain Eukaryota; kingdom Viridiplantae; phylum Streptophyta; class Charophyceae; order Charales; family Characeae; genus Chara; species Chara braunii. The sequence continues at coordinate 139,396 of BFEA01000062.1, forward strand.
GTCCTCTTCTCGTTGTCCCGGAAGGGGCGTGGCGGGGATACGGGAGGTCGGCGCCCAGTTTGCTTGGGACAATCGGTCCACATGGCAATAATGAGATCTTATCCAGCATGCATCCTATATGTTAATCACAACAATCTTAGTTGGAGACACATCCACCAGACAATTGTCTCATCATGACATCATCCAAGCATTCTCATTCATCTCTCGCAGACATTCATCGAGGAAGGTGCGAAAATGGCAGCCACACAACACTCAGTTCTTCGTGTGCTCTGCACCCCTACCCCGCGACTAATTAGGCGGTAGTCAGAACAATCATCTCATCCCTTGTGTGCAATAGATCAACAAACATCCATGATCGTTCATGTCACAGAGAGAGAGAAGTTAGGGAGGAAAAGACGCAGAGCAGACAAGATAGATGAAAATTACACCAAGATTCGACGATGAAACAGAGTTTTCGGCTTAACTGCCACCGAACTGAATTCACTCCAAGGAATAGATTCTAGACAAGGAGGCGCATCTGCCGTGAAGTCCAACTATGGCCCCGGGCCATTCATCCATTCAACTCCGATTACTATCCCCATGCATGCACTGACGATCCCGACCGTCACGTGCCACTTTCCACCACTGCGATCATCACCCCGCCAACTCAGTCTCGGCACGGCCTGCCCGGATCCCACAGTCCGTCGTGGCGATCAGGCGCGCCGCCGGCCAGGCTACAGTGAGCTCGTCGGGACTTTTCGACTCACACTCCGCACGTACCATCTAGCCACTGCTAAGACTGCTTCCCGGAAGCTGGCAGACGAGTTGAGAGAGAGATTTGCGGGCACGCTTGCGGAATTTATAGTTGCGGGAAGGGAGGTAGGTACGAGGGAGGATGAAGGCTGAGTCAGGGAAGGGTGAGAGAGGACTTGGGGATAATCGCCCGGCGAAAGCCATGTCGATCCTACTAAGTCCGATCGCAGCCAATCAGAGTCGTCGCGTAATAGGAGTTTCTCCTTACACAACGCTTCTCTTTGGCTGGACGGAGTGAGGAGAGGATCAACCGGGCTCTTGGGTGCAGGACTCAGAGTGGGAGGGAGAAGGGTGCGCAGGATAGCACGAAACGGATCCAAGATTCAGATGATCAAGAAAGAGAAAAGGCGCACGGGGAGAGAAAGGGCGAGAGAGAGAGAAAAAAAACGGTTACGGCAGGAGAGTGAGCGCGGGCGCGAAGGGAGCGTCGAAGATGGCGACGGGCGCAAAAAGGGGGAAGCTCGCTTTCATGGCGCCGATCACAAATGCAAAAAGAGGCACCAAAACAGTTACAGATTCCTAAGTCCTCTGCTAATTTAAAAATTGAAATCGCCATATCTGTGCGTAAAGTAGGCGCGGGAAAAGGCAGTCCTACATCCATTCGTATTCCCACTAATTCCCAGAGTTTTCCGCGACGTAGTCGAGAACCTTCATGCACAAAAAGGACACGTCGGGTTCTGTTTATTCGGAATTTCTAACTGCCGGGCCAAATTCCTAGCGCGCTTACTAAAGCGCGCGCAATTCCCATGCATTTCCCAAATTGAAAACAAAATTTCAAGAACCAGCACGGGTCTCAGCAAGGCATCTTTAATCAAAAACAGAGAGAGGCCTTGTTGGGCCGAGCAAAATTTGAAACGAAAAAGAGAGAGAAGGGGTCTGGAAGATGGCGCAGGCTCAGAAGCTGGTTCGTCACATAATGGCCCCGGTATCTCAAATTTTCAAACTTCTATGTAAATTTCCATATGGGACGCTGGGCTCGGTTCCCAGCACGTGCTGCTCCCACGAATAGATTGGCGCCTTGTTTCAAAAAAAAAAAAAAAAAAAAAAAAAAAGGTACATTCATGGATCTGCGGTTGTTCGATGCCAGAACGACGCTGGCCGGTGCTGGGGTGTTGGCCTGTAACCTGCTGACTGCAGGAGCGTGAGGCCTGGTAGAGAGATCTGGGGATGCTTTGGGGTGGGCATTCCAAGGGACAACCAAGGGTTGCTGTTGGGATGACACTGGCCGGAGCTGGGGCGAGTCGTGTTGCTCTGTAACCTAGCCGAGTGGGAGTGTGAGGCCTGGGAGAGCCCGACAGGGAATAAGACAGTGTTGGACAGTTTTAGAGAGTTTTGTTTGGGAGTCTAGGGGTTCTGAGCATTTGAAAAGATGTCAGTAGTCATTCATAGTTTTTTCAACCTCTTTTTAATTCTCTTGAATTTCTTCAATAGTTCTCAATAGTTCTCAGATGGATTCTCAGCCGAAGCCACCCCCGGTATCTCAAATTACTTGTGTAACTCTATATGGGCCCGGTTCCCAGCACGGGCTGCTCCCCACTAATAGACTGGAGAATTTGTCCCAAGGGAAAAAAAAAAAAAAAAAAAAAAAAAAAAAAAAAAAAAAAAAACAGATCCCCCAACACCACAGGAAAAGACCCCTCTTTTTTGAGGCCCTACAACAACAAATATTTGGTCATTTCTTTCTTTCTTTCTTTCTTTTGTTTTAAACATCTGCCTGGTATGCAACCCGTGGTGATAAGAGCACTCACTGCTAGCAAGCTGGGGGATGGCTCCCATCTATTGGTGTGGAATGGCACCTGCTGGAAAATGGGTCCAGCGTCCCTGATACAGAATATTCGATACAAGCATGAGAATCGTTGGCTGTGGCCTGCCTCTGCAGTCCGAATAGACCGCCTCATAAAATACATGATTTTCCATGAAAAAAAAAAAAAACACGAACTATTAATGCTTTGCCTCCATAGAGATTGCTGCTCAAGTATTCCGACCAGCGCTCAAAAAAAAAAAAAAAAAAAAAAAGCTTATGTCCCCCACTAACCATGCTGGGGTGGGGTGCATTTTTTTTTTTTTTTTTTTTTTTTTAATGTGAATTTCAGCGGCCTAGCTCAGTTGGTTAGGCATGCAAGTGGCATTCAGGAGGTTGTGGGTGCAAGCCCCATGACCGCCTGCGGCGCACTTAGTGCCAACGAACTGGGATAGTCCTCTGGATACTCCTGATCGGTATTAGTGGAATCTATGACCAACATGGGTGTGAGTGCGAGCGCGAGTGGGTTGTGTGTGGTGTGTGGGAGAGTGTTGGCCATAGCCACTGCTGCTACTCGATGAGGGGTGGGGGACGATGAAAAAGGGAGGCGAAGCTACTGGCAGGTCTCTGTCTTTGTGTTAGCCAGACCCCCACTGGCGGCCCCAACCCTATACCCTAAACATTAGGGGCAAGGGGCAACATGAAATCTCCCCTTCACAGTGAGAGGAAACTATGCTTGCAGGGGTCCCCCTCTAGATATCCTTAGGAGTAGGCAGTGAAAGGCAAAAAACAGAAGTTGAGAGAAGAATATAGAAAAAAAATAATAATAATAATAAAAATCTCATGTACACACGTCACAAAGTAGTATAAAACCACTTTATGGCAAAATTAACATTGTCTTCTTCTTTTCTTTTCTTTTCCTTTTTTTTTTTTTTTTTTTTTTGTTGTTGTTGTTGTTGTTGTTGTTGTCAAGAACAACCATGAGTCCAACGGTGCCATCCGTCAACCCCAAGAACCACCGTCATCCCGCCTTCCCTCATCCGCTGACTTCCATCATCACCGTCTGGAATAGCAATGACAGTCGTTGAGCGGTCAACCCAAGAGGTCAAAGTCCGTCGGAGGGTTCCAAAGCTGATCCTACGAAACAGTCCTAATACCAAAAGCGGGTCTAACAGTAGCTCAGAGTCCAACCAGCTACCGTACCAAAGGTCAGAAGATCGAATGAAGCCTACGTAAAGCACAAAAAAATCTCAGACTAGGGGTCTCTTCATCCAACTTGAAGTAAAAAATCCGAGCAGGTCCGGGGTACGAAACCCGAAAAACTGCAGAACACATATGTGAAAACATGGTGCATAGGTTCAACCCCCAACTATTCAGAATCCAAGCCTTAGGACAAACCTACCTGCCCGAGCAAACCCATATGTCATGGGATCAAACCCTGTCCGAACGGGGGGAACATGTCAGGGCAAACCATTGCAGGCCTACCAGCAGCACCAGCTGGGAGGAGGGGGGAAATCTCAGGGAAATGCTCCGGGTCTCGCAGTGGAATCCCGGGATCTCACGATTCTGCAGCCAATCATGGAATTTGAGTGTAGTCCTTTGGGAGCAGGGCCTCTCCTTCCTCTCCCCCTGGCCATTCCACATGTGCCATTCATTCCCCCTTCCCCCCCCAAGCGTGTGAGAACAGGTGCTGTTAACTGCTTTTTGGCTATCTTTTTTCTCCGTGAAAGGATGCATCTTTTCCTGAGTATTCTGCCATGTGGTCTGCAGCGCTGAATGAACTGTTTTACTGTGTTTGAAACATAAAATTGGAAAAATAGAGCAACCTGATGACCAGTCCATCAGAAACTGCTGGAGGTAGCAATTATTTCCACCCCTTCGCCACTTCCTTGAAGGGTCCAAGAGGACAGGAGCTTGGGGGGGGGGGGAGATGGGGTGCGGTGGCTCTTTTGCAGTGCCATTTCGGCAAGGCGTTTTGGACTGCCATTTCCGCAAGGCATAACGTGGCATTTCTGGGTTCATTTAATGCTGGGAAGAGTGCTAGTCGAATGAGCACCGAGCATCGTTTTTTTTTACCGTGACAGACCCCATTGTACTTGCTTACCGTCGTTTTTTACTGGAGGAGATCCCAACAGCTAGGCTGTCGAAGCAAGCCTGAGAGGCCCGTCGTTACTAATCAGAAACATAGGCACCTGCTGCACCTTCAACAGACTGCAGATTCTGCAGCTGATCATAGTTGGTCGCACTGTCATACATGAGAATCTTTTTTCCTGTTGTTAAAATCTTGGAGCAGAGGACAGCCTTCAGAAAGGACAGTGGGATAGTATGCCAAATTTAGAAAGACCATTGCTTTCTTTTTTTTTTAATGGGAAACTTGTGTCTGTGACTCTGTGCCTCACTTAAAGATGGGAATACCCTCTATACCCAGTCCCAGCCGATCTATACTCAGAGCCTGTCCAACTTAAGGTAATACCCTACCTTTTTTTTTTTGGTTTCATGCGGATACAGGAGAGTCTAAGGCTTACAGGTGACCTGTGGTCTTTAGGTCTGTCCCTGCTGCTGATGCTCTGTCGAGCAGTGTGGAGCAGCAACTGCTGGGCCCCGGGACCAGAGTCCCAATTACTTACGAGGAACATGACCTTATCCGCTCCCCTCCCACAAGACCCCATCCTCCCCTGATCCAACCCGACCCTCTGAGCTGGATTACCCCCCTCACCCATCAGATGAAGACTGGACCAGCATCTCCACTCACAAGACGGACAAGGAACAGACTACAATCCAGGACAAATAAGCCTGGCCAGGCAAGACCAAGCGACAACACTGACGAGTCCATCGATTTAGGCTCCTTCCCGTCTGCTGAGCTACCGGATTCCATGGCTTTCATGTCATCGTAGGAACCATTTTTCTTCTGAGGATCCCAAACAGCTTGGCGGTCGCTTCACGTACAACAGCCAACTCAGCTTCAAAGACAAGGTGACACTCAGCCCTACACACAGAACTATGGGTCAGTGCAAGGGTGGACAGATGGAGGAGGCAGCAAAGGGAAAGGGGACAGACGGTGAGGTAGAGTGTATAACAGTGACAAGACATAAAATACACAGGTCAACATAAGCCGACACGGCAGATGGACCCATAAACAGGGAAGGCAGAATGACAACCGTAAGCTGAGTGACAACAATAGTGGACTCCAAGGAACAGGGCAGAGTTTACTAATGCCTATGTTCTCACTGCAGAATAAAGTCAACAGCACCAGGACTACAGAATACACAGGCTGCTAATTTCTCAATGGCGAAGGGTGGGGGTAGGGGAACAGGAGGCCAGCTTGCCTACTTGAACTGGAAGGTAAGCATGGGTGATAGAACCAGACTCCAAGACTGAGATACCAAGGGACTGTTAGCTTGGTGAATAGAGTGATGCAGGACAGTGATTCTGATTCCGATTCTCTCACTAGCAGCCATGAGAGTTGTTTACACTATCACTTTCATTACGCTGTCATAAAGGCAAGCAACTCAAGCAGCTGAGTACTTCTACCTGCCAAAGTTCTTTCTTTGTAGGCTGGCTCGTCAGCTTGCGGACACTACAAGTACATGTCTGTTCCAACAAACAACTGCGACAACAAGAGGCTGAGTGCTGGATGAATGGAGTGAAGCGCAACATTATATTGATTCTACTCACTTGCAGTGGATGAGATGAGACCAACTGATGAACATGCCTATGGCCAGGCTGAGATCAAACATCACCTGGACTGTAGAGGAGCAGATACTCTTCATAAAGACCCTCCTTGAGGAAGACACCTTGGAGGAACACTAGCCGTGGGATGACCTCCAATAAGAACTCCAAAAGCCCCACCGAAATGGAAAGAAGGGTGAGGACACAGCAAGATCAAGGGGACTAAATGGATGAGCCTAATGAGCAGACAGGGCACCTAGCAGTGGCGGAGGGAACACAGAGATAGAGGTCCGGACAGTGTAATGTTAGACCACATAATGACGGATGTAGGCCTCGTGGACTCGTTCCGGCAGATACACCCCGCAAAGAGAGCCTATACATGTGTCAGGTCACGAGGATCGGCAGGAATTTCCAACTCTAGAATCGACCTGTGCCTTCTGTCAGACGAATTGACTGGTCTGCTTACTGCCACGGAAATCCTGCCATTCTCCTCATGTAAATCCTTTGATCACCGTATGATAGCAATGGGCCTATCCTTCCACTCCCACATCAAAAGGGGCCCAGGCTATTTCAAATCAATACATCCCTCTTAAAACTTCACTCTTTTCAACAACTGGTCACGGAGTTCTGGGCATACTGGACAACACAAAAACCGAACCACAGATCGACTGTACAATGCTTCAATCATGGGGTGGCACAACTAAGAGAGAGAGTCAAAAAATTTGCTATTAAACATGCTCGGGACCGAAAAGCAACACTTGATGGCCTGCTGCTGCAACTAGAGGAATGGGATGCCCACCTCATGTCCAACCCATTAGATCAGCCAACATATAACGCCCTCCAAAAGGCAAGACAACATTTGCAGGACTACCTCGATGACCAAGTGCAAAAATGGAGAGTGCAAGCCAGAATCAAAAGTGACTTCACGGAGGGCACGATGTCTAAGTCCTTCTTTTCCAAAATGCAGGCTAAGAGCAGACATAATTTTGTGCCTTCCCTCAAATACCCGTTCAATCGTAACCAACCGACGGCCACAAGTGCATACAAAATAGTGGAGTACGCCTCCTTATATTACCAAAATTTGTTCACGTAAGAAGCGACACAAAAATCGCCCCAGACCCTGTCGCATGCTAGGGACACCCTCCTGGGGGCCCTCACATCGCTGCTGTCCACGACACAGAAAGACAGTCTGGACAGACCCATGTCCGAAGAAGAAATCCTCCAAGCATTACAAGAAATGGACGATGATAAAACACCGGGAATAGACGCTTTCCCCAAAGAATTTTGGCTACATTTTTGGGGGACCTTACAGGACGACTTCATGGACTATGTCAATGCAGTCCTTCAGGAGGAATCCTTCAGGGATATGATAGGACAGGGGGTGACAACGCTGTTATACAAGAAAGGCGATAAAAAAAAAATTAGGAATTATCGCCCAATCACGTTGTTACCCGTGCCCTACAAGATTGTGGCTAAGGCATGGGCAAACAGGCTGTTGCCTTTACTTCCTAACCTCATCCACCTAGATCAATCCGGATTTATGCCGAACCGGAATATTCAAGACAACATATTGTTGGTGAATGAGACTATTAGGTATGCAAGGCAGCGAAAGGCAGAGGCGGCCATATTGTTCATAGATTTCGAAAAGGCCTACGACCACATCGACTGGGATTTCCTGCACATGTGTCTGATTTCAATGAACTTTGGACCTCTGTTCTGCAAATGGATCAGCATCCTACACAGAAACACTACCAACATCATGCTTAATGGTCACCTTGCTTCTCCTTTTCGCCTACAACGGTCGGTCAGGCAAGGCGACCCCATAGCACCTATGTTGTTTGTACAAGTAATGGAAGCGTTGGCGGCTATGATCAGAGCCAACCTAGAGATCCAAAAAATTGAGGTTCCTGAAATCCCGGCCCACTTGGTCCCTATTACTTCGCTGTTTGCTGATGACCTCACAGTCCTCTTCAGAGCCAATAGCCAAAGCCTCAGAGCACTAACACATACGATCCACCTATTCGAGATTGCAGCAGATATGAAAGTGAATTGGGACACAAAAACAGAAGGCTGGTGGCTACATCCCGTTGACGACCCCCCACCAATGGACCCCCGGGTGGCATGGAAACCAAAAGAGGCGGCAATAGGGGTACTAGGGGTGAACATAACGGCTCTGGGCCCGCCCACGGACCATGGAGAGGCGTTGGTGGACCTCGCGATCGAGAGAATGTCAAAATGAGACACAAAACCCACATCACTAGTGGGAAGAGTCCTAGCCATTAACAACGCCATCTTCGCCTCCATTTGGTACAAAGTGGCCTTTTGGGAAATTGGTTGTAAGCAATTGACAAGACTCAAACATGCCTCAATGACCTATTTGTGGAAAAACAATCATGAAGACACTCGAGCTATTAGAAGGGTAGCATGGGAAACCATAATACAGCCAAGAAGTCAGGGGGTAATTGACCCAGAGGAAGAAATAAAGGCGCTGATGTTCAAATTACCTCGTTGTTTGCTGATGACCTCACAGTCCTCTTCAGAGCCAATAACCAAAGCCTCAGAGCACTAACACATACGATCCACCTATTCGAGATTGCAGCAGATATGAAAGTGAATCGGGACACAAAAACTGAAGGCTGGTGGCTACATCCCACTGACAACCCCCCACCAATGGACCCCCGGGTGGCATGGAAACCAAAAGAGGCGGCAATAGGGGTACTAGGGGTGAACATAACGGCTCTGGGCCCGCCCGCGGACCATGGAGAGGCGTTGGTGGACCTCGCGATCGAGAGAATGTCAAAATGGGACACAAAACCCACATCACTAGTGGGAAGAGTCCTAGCCATTAACAACGCCATCTTCGCCTCCATCTGGTACAAAGTGGCATTTTGGGAAATTGGTTGTAAGCAATTGACAAGACTCAAACAGGCCTCAGTGGCCTATTTGTGGAAAAACAATCATGAAGACACTCGAGCTATTAGAAGGGTAGCATGGGAAACCATAATACAACCAAGAACAAAAGGAAGTCAGGGGGTAATTGATCCAGAGGAAGAAATAAAGGCGCTGATGTTCAAATTTCTGGTGTGTCTTTTACTGGGAAACAATATCCCTTGGGTCAGGTATGCATACATTCAACTTGCCTGCTTGGCTCCGCCCTCCCGCCCGCAGCACCCAGTTCACCCTCTTAGATGGTTCACCAACAGCCATTGGTCCATCCCAATTTCCCCCAAAACAGACACGGATGACTCCCCGTCGGCCAGGGCGAGACAGGATCTTCGAATCGATCCACAATGGATAACACTGATTAGATTATGGAGAGAGAGAGGGCCGCAGTGCACAGCCACACCAACAAGATGGGAGGAAATCTGGCGCCAACCTCTGTTTGGTCATCAACAGATTCTTGACCAAACAGGCTTGCCTTTCTCCCTGCGAAACAAATCCAAATGGTTGAACTGGGTGAGGAAGGGGATATGTACAATTGGTGACCTATGAAATTCACAAACAGGAAACTGGGCCACAGTGGAAACACTCAAAAGAAGAACGGGTCCGATCAAGGACATGGTCCATGGTCTACAAGAAATTCAAGAGGCGATACTGCTAGCCTGGATCCGCACTCTCAAGACCGGACCGACGGACCAACAATTAACAAACATGACTGGGTGATGACAGTGGACGCTCTACCCCTACCAATGACCGTCTACAAAGTACAAATGGTGGAAGATAACCGAGCTCAAGTGCTAGCATTCGGTTTGGTGAACCCAGGAGATCGTTGGTCTAAATTGCAAAGGAATGAGGAATTGGACAAGGCCCACTCGATCCCCAGCTAGTTAGGATGAAGGTCTTGGACGATCCGAAGGAAGGCCTCTTCATCTATGAACCGTCCACCCCTCTCCTCCTGTTGACATTCAACCCGACTAAATGGGAATGGACAGGGGGAGATTCACACTCCACCTTCCTTTGGCAATACACTGTTAAAAACGGGTATAGGAGGAGCCGAAAAAATTTTCCGGTTATGGACAATATCATCAATAGATGGGAGAGGGACTCCCCTCTAACAAAACAAGACATACAAGACCTCGATTGATCCTCCTACGCAAGTCCGAAACCAACAAACCACAGAGTCTTACAGTGGCAGATTATCCACAAGTGTCTTTCGACATCGGATTGGTTGACCTCGAGGACTGACCTTGAGGAAAGAGGGGAGCTCTCCCCCATATGCACATACTGTACCCATTCCCTTCCTAGGAAGAGAGCCACCCTGAAGCACTGCTTGCTAGAGTGCCCAATGGTAGCCCAACTCTGGAGTTGGTGGGACGCCACCTGACATTATTCAACAAACGAACATCTGTCGTGGAACACCTGCATCCTATTGCTGGGTGTTCCGCCCCAGGGAGGCATTTCATGGACGCCTTTAATGGCCAACCTCTTCTCCTACACCAAGTTGACAATCCTTATGCAGGCCTAGAGAATGCGTTGCTCGTTTCAAAGGAATCAGCACACGTTCGGTGTAATGCAGACACGGATAGCAATAATTGACTCAATCACGACCAAGACACAGCAAGCCCACAAGGAGCTAGGTGAGATGCTAAAAAGTGAACCGGATCAAATTAAAAAACAGGATCGCATTGACAACTTCACCCTCATATGGACTGATAAACGGAACAGGCTCTGCAACTTGGACCGACAGACTCATCTGCAATGGCAACCCAGGCCAACAACAGAGCGTCAGTGGGAACGCTTGCCGCAGTCTCACTTCCAAGTGGACCACCAAATGACAAACTTTGTTCTTGTACCACAACGAAGCCCAGACAATCACCCTTCCTAGCCCCTCCCTGTCCGCTTTTATGCCTACAACCCATAACACCCACTCTTGTGCCACCCCTCCACTCACTTCGCCCCCCACCTCACACGCTCAACACCCATCCTCCTCTATAACCTGCTCGTTCCCCCCCCCCACCCTCACCCGCCCTCTGCCGGTCAAGGATGGGTTTCTCAGGCCAAGTCAAGGGCAAAGCCGGGGAGAGAGAGAAAAGGGTTATACCAGTAATAGAGTGAAAGAGGGAGACAAGATCAAAACTCCCCCGGAATGGGAGGGCTAATTATGCAAGACGGATATGTTGAACTGAGGATTTTACATACAATCACGCAATCACGCACTTAAATAGTTGTTGGGGCATCCACGTTTACTGTTCATAACAGTACGCGGCCATATATATTAGTATCTTTCGCGACATAGACCTTTACATAAGTGAGCCTAGGGGTTCACAGATACATTTCTTGCATGTTCCACCATACAAACAACTACAATTGTTCAGGGACGCTGAACCCGGTTTCCAGCAGGTGCTGCTCCCCACCAATAGATGGGGCCTCCCTGATGGTGCTAGTGGTGTCTGCTCGTATCAGCACCCCTAGCAGTTGCTCCGGTTGTTTAAAAAAAAAAAAAAAAAAAAAACAATGGCGGAGGGAGTACCATAGCAGCAGGCATCACAAAGAGCATGCCCCAGCCCGCCCCGCCACTTAGAAGGCCCCCAGAATGGGCCAAAAAAATGAACGCAGCAGGTCTTGACATCAAATCATTTAATGTTAGTGGACTGGCCCAACCAACTGAACAGAAACGAAAGGCAATATGGGACCAAAAATACTTCAGGACATCGAAGGAAAGTGGTCGGATGTAATAGCGGTCCAAGAGACCCGCCTTACAGTCTGAGACTCCCCTACCCACCATGCCAAAGCCGACCAGGTCTGGCCCTACACCAAGTTTGCAGCCCCGGCTAAAGCGACAACCTCGACAGGAGTAGCAATATGACTCTACCCAATGTCGAGACTCATGCTGGACCATGCTGAATGCGACAGACAGGAGGGCATGTGGGCGTTTGGCTCAGAGCCACACTAGGAACAAAAACGATATATGTGGCAAGCGTATATGCACCAAATGACCCCACACAGAGAGACGCCTTTTTCACAGCGCTGCAACACCACCTCCCCCAGAATACTCCCTCAATAATAATGGGGGACTACCCCAATGTAGACAAAAGATCATCGTCCTAGAGTGCACAACAAAACCAGACCCACAATGGTCCGGATGTCATAGTGCTGGGTCATACGATGGTGGACCTTGCCCTCATAGATTCGTACGGGAACTGCACCCTGACAAAAGAGTTCTCAATCAAGTATGCGCAGGAATGAAAGGAGGCCCTGATTACCTATTACTCCAGCGTGAGGAATGGGATAACCACCTCATGGACAACCCCATAGACACTGAAACATTCAATGCCCTTTAGAAAGTGAGAGCTCGACTACAGGAATACCATGATAACCAGGAAAAAAAATTGAGAATCCAGGCAAGGATCTCCAAAGATGCGGCTGACGGGATGATGATAAGAGCATTCTTCCAGAAAGCTAAGGCCAAAGGAAGACGGGATGATGACAAGAACATTCTTCCGGAAAGCTAAGGCCAAAGGAAGATAGAACACGGTCTCGTCCCTCGGACACACCTTCGATAACAGTCAACCAACTGTTGACAATGCCTATAAAATAGCTGAGTATGCCTCAACATACTACCAAAGGCTTTTTACATCAGAAGCTAACCAAACACAACCCCACATTCTGCAGGAGGCCTGGAACACGCTCCTCAACTCCCTACCATCCATTTTGACCGTGCAACACAGAGAGGAACTGGAGGCGCTAAATACAGAGGAAGACATCCTCCAAACCCTTCAAGACACGGACGATGAAAAAAAAACGGAGTTGGACTTATTCCCAAAAACATTTTGGCACCGATACTAGGATATATAATATATGCAAAACATATTTTTGTCATTATGTGGGTGTTCAAGAAGAGACCTTTGGAGATATGATAGAACAGGGCGTAACCACCCTCATATACGAAAAGGGAGACAAGGAGGAGATCCGAAATTATCGGCCAATCAACCTACTCCTGGTCCCTTACAAAATAGTGGCAAAATAGTGGGCTAATAGGATTGCACAAGATCTATCCGGATCAGTCAGGATTCATGCCTCACCGTAACATACAAGATAACATACAGCTGCTTAACGAAACCATCAGATATGCCAGACAAGGACAAGTAGATGCGGCCATTCTCTTGATCAACTTTGAAAAGGCATATGATCATGTGGACTGGGACTTCTTGGAGATGTGCTTGCAGCGAATGAACTTCGGACCCCGATTCCAAAAATAGGTGAACATATTCCACAGGACAAAACACCACCAACATTATGATGAATGGACACTTTGCCCCACCAATCAGACTCCAAAGATCTGTGAGACAATAACACCCCATTGCCCTGATTGTCTTCGTTCTCACAATGAAAGCATTGGCAGCAATGATTTGACTCAAACCCCGAAATACAAAGGATCATGGTGTATGAAATACCACTTCACCTCATACCGGTCACATCCATCTTTGTCGATGACCTCACAGTACTATTCAGAGCCACCCCAGCTAGCCTCTAGGCATGGGCACACACGATCCACCTCTTTGAAATAGCAGCGAATATGAAAGTCAATCGGGGGACAAAACCAGAAAGGTGGTGGTTTAGCAAAGATAACAACATGTCACCCATCACACCAAGCATGGAATGGAAATCCAAGGAAATGGCTATCAGAGTCTTGGGTGTTCACCGGCTGATCGTCGTCCTGTCCGTTTCATTTATAGGGGATCATTATCACAAATTTTATGGGCAGGTACTGTTATTATCATCATCATTAGTGTTGTCATCATCAGTGTTGTCATCATCTTCGGTGATGCGTAGCGGGGATGGTTGCAGAGTCGTCAGATGGGGTGTTGTCTTGTCTGCTTGGATTCGTGGAATCCCATCATCTGTTCGTTATCACACCGGTGTTTGCATTTTAGATCGTCTTCATCAGCATCTTCTTCGTCATCATCTTTGACGGCATCAGAATAGTAGTAGCATTGTATCATCATCACAGGTCGTTCTCATCAGCCACATTATCATCATCATCTTCGTTATAATCAAGGTGTGTGAGTATAGGAAGAGTGGGGGGGGTAGTTTCTCCTCCATGATCTTCTCTCTTCCTTTCCATTTTTTATCTCTACTCTGCTCTCCTCTTGTACCCTTCACCTTCTCCTCTCTACTCATTTCTTCCTTCCTTGCCACCTTGGTTTCTTTATCCTCACCTGCTTGTGGTTTGGTTTGCTCGAGACCTGTGTGATGGTTACTGGTGAGTGGTGCTGGCTGCGTGGCGAAATGTTGGGTGCTGGCGGCGTGGCCTGATGATGTGTGTTGGCTGCGTGGAGGGTTGTTGGGCACTGCCTGCGTGGCAGGCTGCTGGCCGCTGGCTCTGCGGCAGGATGCTGAATGCAAACTGCTTGACGGGGGGGGGGGGGGGAGGATGGGGCATAAAAGAGGAAGGGGGTAAGGGAGGGGACAAGGGGAGGGAAGGTGGAGGAGCGTCTCGCGCATTTCTGTTTTTCTTTATGCACGAATCTGTTTTCGATAATATGCTTACTGTGATTCTCATCAATTTTATTCCTATTTAGCTCTCTTATTCTGTTTGATTATTAGTCACTCAGTATATGTCTGAACTATATTCTCGTTTCTATTTAGCCATCTTTCAATCTTCTCATCACTAATTTACATACTAATTTCAGAACGCGAAGGAATACGGGACGACTGAGCTAGATGGGGATGGCATGAGGCTCGAGGTACTGCAAGAAACCGAGTGGGGCGAGGAAAAGGAGAACGGGCGAACACAGCAAGGGAAAGAGGTACTGCAGGGAGCGGAGTGGGGTGAGGAAAGGGGGAATGGGCGAATGCAACAAGGGGAAAACAAGTCCAAACACAAGGAAACAACCGGAGTGAAGGAAGCGGGGAGAAGGAACCAGCAGGCCTGTGCATGGCACTGACAGCTTGGTCACAGGCAGAAAAAGAAAAAGAAGCCCCCCCTCCAAAACCCCCAGAGCCTGTAATCACTAGCAAGAAACAAAAGCTTAGACAATTACTAGACAATGCACCCCCCGACCCCCCTCCGTCTAATAAAGGTATCGCATTCCTGCCAGTAAGGAAAAAAAATGACAACTGGGAACTCGGTTTGGTTGTTCCCCCGGGAGTGCTACATGGAGAGGTGACTATGAAGGGGTGCTCCTCCTTCTTCCTGTCGCTCACATCGTGGGTGGATGGTCTGCCGCTCCGAGGGACGGAGATTGCCCAACTGACGAAAGATGAACTTCCAAAAGGGGCTTCGGCTGCCCTGGTGTTGTCTTACGGGCATTACAGGCTGGCGACCAAAGACTTATACCTGAGCCATGATCACTCGGTTACGGATGATCTGCGTTGGTTGGACCAGGAAGGCCTGAAAGACCTCCAATTGCTAAAAATCAAACCGGTCGACCTTTGGACGACTGACGAGATCAGAACCTTCCTAATCAAGCTATTAAGAAACGGCACGTTATAAAAAGGGGGAACACTGGATAATGAAAAGTGGCTGCCCGTTTAAAAAAAAAAAAAAAAAAAAAAAAACATAAAAAAACAACTTAGAACCAGGAAGCAGGATGAACGGAAGTAGGATGAATGTGGTGGACGCATTATATGGTAGGGACAAGGTCTGGAAACTGGGGAAGCGTCAAGCTGATCTGGATCTGCGTACTCTAAATGTGAACGGATTGGCCTTAGCCAAACCCCCTAAAAGGCAAGCAATAGTGGACCAACTAAGAGGGGTAAAGGGGAAAGAGTGATCGGACATCGTGTGTCTGCAAGAAACTCATCTTATGGACAACCCGGAACACAACCACATACACAAGGAAATCTGGCCATACCAAGCCTATAGGGCCCACGCAACCAAGCCTAGTAGCGGAGGTGTGGCAATCTGGCTCCCGCCTGGTTCGAAGTTGGAAATGCTAAACTGGGCGGCGGACCAGGAGGAAGGCAGGTGGGTATACCTATTGGCAATGCTGGAATTGGAAGTGGTGAGTATACTGAACGTGTATGCCCCAAATGAATTGTCAGCACGCCAAAGGTTCTTGGAATCATTGAAGGACAAATTACCGGCAGGTATCCAGGTAATCTTGGTGGGGGATTTTCATGCAGCCCCGGATCGTTGGCTAGATAGACTGCATGTCCCCACCCCCTGCCCACAGTACGTACAAAACGATGAGAGGAGCATTGCGGAACTGCTCCAATCACGAAACCTCTTTGACACCTTTAGAAGGCACTTTCCTACAGACAGACGTTTCACATGCTTCTGCAGAAACAGCAAGGAGAAAACCTCCAAATCCCGTATCGATCTGATCTTGGCCTCGGAGGAGATTCAGGGAGCGCTTCAAATAGCAGAAATCTTCCCTCGAAGCCCATACCCCGGTCTGGATCATGCGATGTGTATAGCCATCTTTGCCTTTAGGAAGAAGCCAGACTGGGCAAGGTTTTTTATAAACTTAACACATCTCTCCTCAAAATAGAACGCTTCCAAGCCTATCTCAAGGAAATCTGGTCCTTTTGGTGGGGCCAAAGGAACCAGGTTTGTAACCCCATTGTATAGTTCAACAACGGCTTAAACTTTTTGGGCCGCAAGTGCAATGGATATTCCAAGCTTCTTGCAAAACAGCGTCACGCAGAGGAGGTAAACCTTCAACACCAACTCCAACACTTACGACAAGCAGAAAACGACACAACTGACGTTGAGCGACAAACTAAAATTGCCAACGACATTCAAAACCTGGAAACTCGCACCCTAGGCTACATGGAGCACCGATGGCAAGGGGCCCGAACCGTGGGAAGCTCTCTAGGCACAACACGGATGGGGCAATGGAGGCAATTTTTTTTGCAAAAGCCAAAGCCAGGTCAGGGAGAACGGTAATCAAAGCCTTGGAAGACCCTAAATGCAATCAAGGACCGTTACATACATCCACGGCGGCCTGCACAAAAATAGCTAGGGATTTCTACCAAAACCTGTTTACATAAGAATGTGGAAACCTAGCTACGACACATCGTATGGAGGAAATAACGGCTTTCTTACAACCCTTAAGCCACGCCCTCACAGACCAGCAAAAGAAGCCTTAGACAGACCTCTGTCAAAAGAAGAGATATGGACAGCCTTAATACAAATGGAAGAAGAGAAGACTCCAGGCATAGATGGTCTACCTGAAGAATTATGGGAGACCCTATGGCCAAGCATCTCACAAGACCTCATGGACTACTACTAGGAGGTCTGAAAAACAGGCCAGACAGGGGAAATAGTGAGCCAAGGAGTATTAACCCTTCTCTACAAAAAAGGGGACAGAAACAATATTAAGAATTACAGACCTATCACACTACAGATTGATTATGCACTCGAGTTGTGTCGTGCATGAGCTTCCGAGGGTGATGGCTTTGGAGATTCTTCGCGCCTAGCGCACGCGCGCCGTAGATCAGAGACACTAAGCGTCGCTACGTCACAGGCTGACGTGGCATCACGCTTGACTAAGGGAGTTCGACAGTGGATGGGCATCCGCCCGTTCGTTGATGCATGCCTCCTTGGTTCCGCGTCTTGGATTCCATAGCCGCCGTTGCATTACAAATGGTGAATGGCCCTGCGCGTTGACACCTGTTAATGCGTATGGAATCAGCGGAGGTTTGGTTCTTGTGAAGGCAAAGTGGGCGTTGAAAGGCGTCATTGCTTCAGAAGACAATTATAATCACATTGCGGTGACTTTCGTCTGGGAGGGTTGTTTCCATCAAGTCAACAGGATGCTGTTTTGTAAGAACGAAGTGTGTGTCTTTTGAAAAGTCAAACGCGTTTTTTAGAAGCTGCAAAAGTCTCCACAATGTCTTGGTGGGGGAGCAGTGCCTAAGTCTTCCAAAAAGAGCATTGGGCTTGACCGATGATCAGGGTACTGGCCATGGGATTGCACGTCAGTAAAGTGCCACATCGGTAATAGGGATTCCTCTTCATGATTAGTCGTTATCGTTACACTGTCAATAAGGATACCGGATGATCAATGACCAGCAGCGAGTGCGACAGAGGAATCGATGGCGCCACATCATCAATAGGGATACGTGTTGCCAAAATTTCAGAGAGGTGGATGAGTATACATTTTAGAAAGGGAGGGATCCTTACTGAGCTACGTCACAAATAGGGTCATCCCTATTCAATTCTCTATAGCCTGAAGTATATTCCTTCTTCCACATTCTCTGGTCATTTAGTAAGAGGGACAGTTGCCCAATCAAGCTTAAGTCACAAGGGTCATAGATTAATTGTCCTAGTAAGGAAATTAGTAATGAGAAGGGTAGTATCGGTTTTAACTGGGTGAGTCCTCTTCGACTGCCTATCTTTCTGAGCACAGGGAGGTAAAGGAAAGGAGGAAGCCAATTTAGTATTGGGCGAAGGGTTAGGAAATGTTGGGTATCATGATATTGGGGGGGAATTCGTAGAAGAAAGTGCGCAGGAGGGTAACAAGAATTGGCGGAAGTACATGACGATAACGAGGAGGCAGAAGTTCTAAGAAGAAGAGGAATCTGTGTAAGAGGAGCAGTCGATGGTAGTAATGAATAGAATGATGAGGAATTCGTTAGTAATAATAAGGATGTTGTGGTGGTTAGAGATATGATAATGGGAGAAGGAAATGAACAGAATGATGAGGAAGTGTTAACGGAAGAGGAAAGGATGAATGAAAAAATTCAGTCTCAACATGCAACACAACAAACATCACAGGAGAAAGTTGGAAGCCCTTTGCCTCAGGATCAAAAGCAGCCTTCATGGGCACAAAAGGTGAAAGAATCATTACAGAATAAAACATTGAACATCCAACGTCCATCTTTTGATGTTGCTAGTTCCCAGCCAGAGGAACTGAAGATTCCTCTGCAGAATCTTTCTTCGGCTAGGGCATACTTCCTCTCGCTCTTCCTTCTTCCGTCTGAACAACTGGTGATTGAGCAGGGGGGGAGGAAGACTCCGATGAAGTCCTATCCATCGGATAAGCTTGCCCAACGAGATGCTGTCTACACCAAGCATGCAAGCAACTGGATCTTCTATGATAATGCGGCCTATAGGTCAGTTAATGATAAAATTAAATTCATTTGCAAGAGATTGGAAGCATTGAGAGATAGGCCGGAAGGTGTCAAAGAGTTCTTTCTAATTCAGCCAATTACCCCCACGGTCTTCACTGTGCTGAGTCTTTTTGATAAGGACAAGGTCAGGATGGATGCATGGAAGAAATTATTCTGGGATCAAGCGGAGGTCAGAATCTACCCATGGATTCCGAAGAAGGTTGGTCCAGAGGAAAAGAGGGATCAACTCATGAAGGACTTCTACTGGGTTGAATTCCGACACATCCCGATTGAAGTCCAGGCGACATTCATCCATGACTTTGGACAGCAATTTAAAATAGCGGATTTCATTAACCCATTGCCATCATATGTGGCAAAGTGGGATGATTATTTGATGTTGGCCCTCGACCTTCCTAAGGGACAACTATTTTCACTTGATGATATCATACCATTCAAAATGGGTGGTCTAGTCTATCAAATCCATATGGTCACCTTCACAATGACTATGCATGCCCCCATCAACCCCAGCATGCGATCCCCCCAGATCAGCGTCTCAAACGGGACCTACAAAGGCCAAACAGATGGCTACCGATGGTAACAGGTTATGAAGGATGGGTTTATCGTGAGGACTTGAATCAGGGGGGGCAACCAGTGGGCTGGGTTTGGGAAGGAAGGAGCGACGTCCACAAACCACCCCGGCCACCAGCGGACTGGCTCCCCCCTCAATCGTCTCCTCACCATCCTCAATCCATACCTCAAGGAGGGAAATCATCTCAGGGCAGTCCAAGTAGGCAAGGCCAGAGGTCTGGATCAAAAGGGCAGATGAAGAAGGGTGGAATGCAAGAAAACCACAATACTGGTAATGGGGAAGATGATGTGATACAACATGGGATGGAGGGGGGAAGCCGGAAAAGCCAGAAACATAAAGGTCTGGCTACGCCACCCCCTGGGAACGTGGAGAGGTCTGTGGGACCCAAAGCGACAGACTACCTTCCTACAAGAGATTCTGGGGGAGTTTCAGAATGGAGGGAAGAAGAAGGAAAGAAGTAGTAAGACAGAACGACACCTCCCTCGCTAGCAATCAATCTGAGTCACCACACCAGAACTTTTTTCTGAAGAAGGGGTCTGAAAATCCTGATGCTGGTTCTGAAGGGGTCCAAATGGACGTTGACCCTTTCAAAGTTGTTCTAGGTCCGGAACCAATGGAGGTTGAGCTTGTGCTACCCTGTGCTCCTCCCCCTCTGGTTCAGACGGTGGAGAACTCTGTTTCCACTGTCGCTATGAAAATTGAATCTGTTGTTCTTCAATTATCTGATTGGTTGTTGTGCAATTTAAAGAGTCAACACGCTGGATTGACTGACATTCCGTGGTCTAATATCTTTGAGGATTTAATCTTGACGGTTGGAAGCAGCAAAAGTCTGGAAGTAATTTTGGTTCAAGGCCCTCCGCAGGGGGTCACATGGGATGAAGTTTGCGCTAAACTATTATCAATAATATCCAAAAGATTTAATTACTCTCTCCTCAAGAGATCAGTCAACCCTCCTTCTCTGCAAATTCGTTTTCAACCCCTAGCTGTATAGGGGGAAGAGGGGGAAGAGGAGGTAGCTGAAGAGGAGGAGGTCTCTGTGCCACACCATCAGGAGATTCCTATTCCTATAACTGGTTCGAAGCTTGTAGATTCTTCTCTGTCTCTGGGTCGACCACAACTTCAGCATCAGCAGGAGAAAAAGAACACAGGGGAACTGTTCCCAGGAGTAGGAAAACAACAGGGCAAACAAGCGGGTTTCAAAGTTGTGATTTCTGAGCTCACAGGGGAAAAAAAAAAATTTGCAGCTCCCCCAGGGACAGCAGGGGGCTGATTCAGCAAAACACTGTCAAGGCCTAATAGAGTGGGAGAGTGAAGAGTCCCTCGGGTCTGAGGGATTTTAGGGATCTCATGGATCTCATGGATCTTCGTTGACTCGGGGGACAAATAGTAAAGTTAATGATTCCCCCTTGGGTACCACAGTTATTGGATCTATGAAACATCCATCATTGCTGAAGTGCCAGGATGACTGTGTGCGACCTCGCTAGATAATGGAAATTCCAGTTTTAAACATGGATATGCAGAAAGAACACGTTGAGCTCAGTTATGACGGTGTACTACGGCTCACAGGAATCACGGACGTCACTGCTCACGATCTGCAGGTTGTCACTGGTACTCAACACTCTCCACCAAGCCGTGAGGGCATGTGCAGTGACAGTGACAGGGGCAATCTGCAGTTTGGGACTGTCACAGATGACAACTCTATTAAGTTTCGATCACCATCGCGAAGCCATGCTGACTGTGAGATGTCTGACCAGCTAGTTAAAAATTCAGGATTAAGTCTGGGATTGCAGCAGGATGGGTTTCTCAATAAGGATGCACTGTTGATCACTGGAATTACGGACGCCACATGACACGAACTGCAGAATGTCACTGTGACTGATCACCCTTCTCCTACTCTTGAGGATACGATCAGTGACAGTGGCAAACTGAAGTCTACCTCTGTCCCAGATTGCTTTACCCCTGTTCATGAAGGCAGTGTTTCCACTAGTATCAAACCGGTGGTAAGAACAGAAAAGATTGTTACTGCTTTGGACAGTGATGAAGGAAAAGTAACGCAGGGGACTTTGACACAGTTGAAGAGCCAGGTGGTAGATCTCACTGAAGATCTTCCAAATGCACATCAAGAAAGAGTTCGGGTAGAGGATATAGAAGAAGTTGGAGAGGTCGACGATGCAGTTGATTGGACGGATAAAGGAATTTCTCAAAACTTACGAATCTCTCAAAACATCCTAGAGTCTGAGCTCACAACTAAGAGACAGCGTCTGAAACATCGTCTGGCTAAAGGCCAGACAGGACTATCACCTACTAAAATCGGCAGAGTCATTTTTCCGGTCAGACTCAAAGAGGGTATATGGGAGGTAGGCCTTCCTGTCCCTCCGGGCGCGGTTTATGGAGAGGTCACAGTTTTGGGTATGGCCCTGCCGAATCTATTGCTACCTTCAATAACAAACCATCTCACTAAGGGTGCATTCATCAAAAAAGAGATATGGAATTTCATCAATGAGAACTTTTCATCGGGGGGTACAACCATCTTCACTGTGACTGAAGGGGATCACATACTTGCCGAATGGGATGTTTTTCTAAGATATGAAGTGAATAAACTGGATAATCTTAAGTGGCTCAACCAGGAGACCCTCCCTGAACTGCAGATGTTGAAGGTCAAAGCCAGTAAGTTCTGGTCAGAAACTGATGTAGGTACGCTGCTGGTCAGGCTTTTAGGTGAACAAATTTTGAGGTCAGGAGACCTTTTGGACTCTGCCTTGTGGCAGGTCTGAAAAGTGTTTCCTCCCAATCTTCTAATCATTCCTTTAATCCCTATTGTGTTATTTCGTGGCTAAATTTTGATGCAGAATTTCAGTGTAATTGATGCCTTATACAATAAGGATCAAACATGGAAGTCCCCCAGGAGACAGGCTGATTTAGACCTTAGATCCTTGAATGTTAATGGTCTTGCTTCTGCTAAGTTTCAAAAGAAGCAAGTCATTCATGATCAACTGAGGGGGATAGGGGGGAGAGAGTGGCCTGACGTTATATGTATCCAAGAGACTCATCTCTTAGATACCGCTAATCATGACCATTGTCATAAACAAATTTGGCCTCATAAAGCGTTTAGATCACATTCACCAAGGTCAGGGAGCGTTAGAGTTGCAATCTGGATTCCTCCAGGATCTAGGATAGAATCGGTATATAGGGACATGGATAAAGTGGAGGGTCGATGGGTCTATATCTTGGCCATGTTAGAGCTTGAAATCATCAATATCCTATGTATATATGGTCCCAATGAACCTGGTGAACGTCAACGATTTTTTGAATCTCTTCTCCCTAAGCTTCCAGTAGGTATACCATTAATTATAACTGGGGATTTTAACGCTGCCCCAGATCGATCTTTGGATCGATGGCGTGTGCCTACACCGTGCCCAGCCTATGTAGAAGCTGATGAAGTAATGATTGCCTCCCTGGTTCAAACATTTAATCTCTTTAACTCATTCCGTAGGTTGAACCCGTCTCAGCGTTCTTATACCTGCTATAGAAAATTTCAAACTCAATTGACTACTAAATCGCGTATAGACCTAATCCTCCTCTCGGAGGAATTGGAAGGCGCTCTCCAGATAGCTGAAATTTTTCATAAAAGCCCTCTTTTGGGTCTGGATCATGCCATGTGTGTGGTTATCCTCACCTTCCGTAGGAAACCGGACCAAGGGAAAGGGTTCTATAAGCTGAATACGTCCCACCTCAAAATGGATTTATTTAAATCCTACCTAAAAGATGTATGGTCCTTCTGGAGACAACAGAATGTCATTATCCAAGACGATATTTAGTGGTTCAACAACGGTCTAGTTTTCCTAGGTCGTAAATGCAATGAATATTCGAAATTACTTGCAGTCGAACGCCATTCAAATGAATCACGTCTTTATCAACGTATTCAACAACTACAACTCTTAGAATTTGATAATGAACATGAGGAGAACAATGAACTAGTGGCTCAAAAAATTCATGAACTAGAAAATCGTTTACTCTCTCACATGAAGTATCGTTGGCAAGGGGTTAGGATTAGAGGCAAACTTAGGAAGCATGGCACAGAAGGTGCTATGGATGCAAGATTCTTTGCTATGGCTAAAGTCCGGACAGGGAGGACAGTCATTGAGGCTCTTGCCCATCCCCAAAATATGAATGATCCATTGGCCACCTCCACTGCTGAGTGTGCTAAAATTGCTAGGGATTGTTTTAAAGACTTATTTTTATCAGGTAACAGTGATATTCCGTTTAATCAACGGAATTTGAAAATTGATGAATTATTGCAGCCATTGACAAAAGCTCTTTCAGATTTTCAAAAAGATCAACTAGAGGTGCCCTTAACTAAGGATGAAGTGTGGATTGCGCTTATGTTTATGGAAGAGGAAAAGACTCCAGGAATAGATGGACTGCCTAAGGAATTCTGAGAATCCTTGTGGGATTTTATTTCACAAGATTTGATGGATTTCTACCTCGCAGTCTGGAAATCTGGATAGATGGGAGAAATTGTGGGGCAGGGAGTCTTAACCCTATTATAGAAGAAATGTGACAAATGTAATATTCGCAATTACAGGCCTATAACACTCCTTTCTGTAGTATATAAACTTATATCCAAGGTCCTTACCATTCGGTTAAACAAGTTCATAGCCAATATAATTCATCCCTCTCAAACTGGGTTTATTCAAGGAAGAAATATTCAGGATAATATCCTTCTTATTAATGAACTAGTTAAGTTATCGCGTCAATCGAAACACAATGCCGCTTTCATATTTATTGATTTTGAGAAGGCATACGATCATGTAGATTGGTTTTTCCTTGATAAATGCCTTCACAAAATGAATTTTGGTCTTAACTTTCGAAGATGGGTTAAAATCTTGCATGAGAACGCAACAACACGAATAATGGTCAATGGGAATGTGGCACCTCCGATCTCGCTTCAGCGATCGGTGAGACAGGGCGATCCAATCGCCCCGTTACTATTTGTAATCATTATGGAAGCTCTGGCGGCTAATCTTCGTCAACATAAAGATATTAAACGCATACAAATTTCATATATTCCAGAGGAAGCTATCCCAGTTTGCTCTCTGTTTGCTGACGACCTATCTCTGATGATAGATGCCTCACAAGAAAATCTAGAGGTTATTAAACAAATCATGGATGTATTCTGTAAGCTATCAGATATGAGAGTAAATTGGGGGAATAAAACTCTGGGATGGTGGATTCATTATCAAGGAGTAAGACCTCCAGAGCAACCTCATATTAAATGGCTCCCGCCTGAGATGCCAATTAGAGTTTTGGAAATTTTCATCTCAGCACTAGGAAAACCATTATCCAACAATGATGGCATTTTGCAACAAGCTCAATCAAAACTAGAACTGTGGAAAGATAAACATACTTCAATACTGGGTAGAACACTTGCAATTAATAATGTGGTGTTAGCGTCTATATGGTATAAATTTGTACTATAGGCTTTGGATAAAACCAATATTAAAGCATTTCAAAGGCAATTGGCAGCCTTTCTATGGAGAGGCAACCATGAATATGAGAATGCTATTAGTAAGGTGGCATGACAATCTGTAATACAACCAAAATCTAAAGGTGGTTTTTGTATCATTGACCCTACTACTCAGGCTATGACCCTCTCTATCCAATGGTTAAAACGTCTTTTATTTAATCCTCAGACTCCTTGGACTCCTCTGGCCTGTGAACAAATCAGGAGGTTAGCACCACCTACTTCTGAGGAAGTAGATCCTCTCATGTGGCTAGAAAATCGGTCCTGGCCCCTTCCTAGAGGCTCACTAGTACAACCACTTCAAGATGATTTTTCTGACCGTCAAACAGTCAGAAAAGATCTCCACAGAGACCCCTTTTGGTCCACCTTAATGAGAACCTGGAGGAAACTCCCCCTTCCTGACAAGATTAATCCTGAAAGATGGGATGAAATATGTCAACAACCATTATTTAACAATATATTTATCAGAGACACTCATGGGTGGATTAAAAAGGGGGTTACTCGTATCAGAGATATTTGGAGCTATGAGAACAGAGATTGGATTGATTCATTGATCCTACAGGAACGCTTGAGATATTGTCATCACCAGAAAGAAGCACTGGAAAGGATAATTGACATAATTCCACTGGATTGGGTCAGAATTATGAGGAAAGGGCCCAACTTAGTTATCAATGATTGGGTGACGATCAAGGTTCAACAAGGGATTGTGGGGAACATAGTTGAAATCTTCAATGGAAAGGATGGAAGGGATATTCTCCTATCTATCTATGATGTGGAAGCAGATGGGTTCCTTAAGTCTAGAACACAAGAATACACTGAGTCGTTTAATCCTGAGCAACTTTTCAGAATCAGGGTCTTAAAGATCCAGGATAAATGGCTAGCCTTCAAACCTGAAACACCCATCTCTCACTTACCTATTGACCCGGTAAACTGGACCTGGTCTTGTCCAGGGGGAAGGGGTCACTCCTACTCGAGAGCAGTCCCTACTTTATCAGTTAAATCAACCTATAGGATGCTTCGCCCAAAAGTGAACATAAAATATCGAATAGAAACTCGTTGGATGAAACATCAAAATATAAGCAAGGAAGAGTTGCAATCAGTCAAATGGTTTATCTCTATTAAATCTCGGTCTGCCAAAGTAGCATCTCTGCAATGGCAGATTGTCCATCGCTGCCTTCCTACAAATGATTGTATTATTGATAGATCCTCGTTAGAACAAAAAGGAATAGCTTATCCGTGGAACAAATTTTGTAAATCAGCCTTCCCTCCCAAACTAATTCCGGAAACTATTGAGCATATTTTTCTTCAATGTCCAGGATCAGTTTGGTTATGGCGTTGGTGGGATAGAATCTGGAATCATTTAGGGACATCCCTTTCCTGGTCTTGGGATTGGAAGGCACTGCTCCTGGAAACCTGGAACCCATATCAGGTTGATGACTTCACTTCTAACCTATTCACAATTGGAAGGAGAGCAGTAATGTGGGCAATATGGACAAGAAGATGCACCTACAAAATGGAAGGAGCTCGCTTGGATGGTCCAGAATTTACTGAGACTATTAAGCAATTTGTTGAAACAGAGATTACCAATAAATGGAAAAAACTAAAAGATAAAATATTGTATTTATCATTAAAAAAAAAAATCCTACAACATATTACTTCCTTTAATCAAAGCTGGCTTGGGGGGGACAAGGGTGGGAGGCTAGGGCGAGTGGTTTGGGAGGGAGCTCAAGCAACTGATCAGGTTGGGATTCAAAGGAATTATTGTTTGATCTTTAATGATTGGATTGAAGTGGACCCAGCCTTCCCATTAAGACCCTTGATGGACTTCCCGGATCATTTTCCTCCTTCAAGCCTATGTTTAGTTCCCAGATTTTGGTATGGATATGAATGATCCATTAAATGGTTCCTATAGTCCTAGGGAAACATGTTTGTTCAGGCGCCCTCATGAGGGTGAAGAGACACAAATATCCTTGTAATCATGTCATGGATCAACTCATTCTGTTAAGGGACGCTGGCCCCGTTTTCCAGCAGGTGTTGCCTCCCACCAATAAATGGAGCCTCTCCTCTGGTGCTAGTGGTGTCTGCTCTTATCAGCACCACTATCACAGGTAGGAATCGTTTTTTTTTTTTTTTTTTTTTTTTTTAAAGGCATATCACACTACTCACAGTAGTCTATAAGCTTATAGCAAAGGCCTTAGCGAACCGACCTGTACCGGTCATGACGCAGATCATACATCCACACCAGATTGGTTTCATCCAAGGCAAGAACATCCAAGACAACATACTCTTGGTCAATGAAATGATTAAGCTCACAAGACAGTTCAAACATAACGCGGCTATGATCTTCATTGACTTCGAAAAAGCATACGACCATGTGGATTGGTTGTTCCTAGAAAAGTGTCTTGAAAAGTTAACTTTTGGGCCTTGTTTCCAGCGATGGGTGAGGATCCTGCATGAGAACGGGACAACTAGGGTTATGGTAAATGGTAACCTAGCCCCACCGATTGAACTCCAAAGGTCAGTTAGGCAAGGAGACCCAATAGCCCCTTACCTTTTTGTCATCGTTATGGAGGCCTTAGCCGTCAATCTTAGAACACACAAAGACATCAAGAGAATTCAAGTATCCTCGATACCGCAGGATGCGATCCCAGTTTGCTATCTTTTTGCTGATGACCTGACCCTCATGGTCGACGCATCACGAGAGGCAATGGTCGGAGTCCTGTACATGATGGACCTTTTCTATAGGTTATCCGACATGAAGGTAAATTGGGGAAACAAGACCCAAGGATGGTGGATACACCACCAAGGGGTGAGACCCCCGGAGCAATCCAAGATCAAATGGCTCCCCCAGGAAGCCCCCATCAGAGTGTTAGGGGTTATAATGTCAGCTGAAGGTAAACCATCTACCAATAACGAATGGATTTCCAAGCCCCCCTTGGAAAAAATGACTCAATGGCAGGGAAAGCATACATCCCTCTTTGGCCACGCGCTAATAATCAACAACGTTGTTCTGACCACCCTGTGGTATAAATCAGCCATTTGGGCATTAGACAAGAACGCTCTTCGCCCTTTGCAATGTCAGATAGTTGCCTTCTTGTGGCGAGGAAACCACGAGTACCAGAGAGTCATAAGCAGGGTGGCATGGCAATCCATAATCCAACCGAAATCCAAAGGAGGGTTAGGCATCTTAGACCCCACAATACAAACCAAGGCATTAGCCCTGCAGTGGCTCAAAAGACTGTTGTTTTGCCCAGAAGCCTCATGGAAGGGACTAGCCTTGGAACAGATTGCCCGACTGGCCCCACAAACAGCAGCAGAATGTGATCCTCTGATGTGGCTGGAAAACAGAGGATGGTCCATCCCCAAAAAAAGATCACAACAAGGCACCCACCTTCCTGGTTCTCCCAAACAGGCAGCAAGGGAAGACCTGCGAAATGACCTATTCTGGCCGGCCCTGCTGAATACATGGAGAAGCCTACCCCTTCCGGACAAGACCCCATCAGAAAGATGGGAATAGGTAATCCGGCAACCCCTCTTTGAGAACAGATGGGTGGTGGACTCGAAGGGACAGACCCTCCATTGTGGCGCCCCTTGGCAGAGTTGGGTTAAGCGGGGGGTAACTAGGATCAAAGACATATGGGACATGGATTACAGAGAGTGGGTCAACCCGGGGCAGCTAAGAGAGAAACTACGTTACTGCCACAGAGTCGAGGAGGCATTAGAGACTCTAATTGAAAAGATCCCCCTCGACTGGTGGAGGATTCTTAGAAAAGGCCCCGACCTACAAGAATCCGACTGGGTGGCAATCAGGGATCGCCCAGGTGTGGTGGGAAAAATCATGCAACATGATACCAACGGAACAGAGAAGTTGAACCTCTACCAAGTGAAAAGGAACAATGAGATTTAGAAGATAGAACCAGAAGAGGAAACGATATATCCAAAAGAAGAACTATTCAGAATCCGGGTGCTTCACGAAAGGGAACGATTGGTTGCCTACCTCCCATATGTCCCAGTTAGCCAACTAACTTTCGATCCGGCGGAATGGACATGGTCTACACCTATAAGGAAGGGTAGGAAAACCACGAAATCCCTGTACGGCCTAACGGCCAAGGCGACCTATAGGCTTCTAAGGCCGAGAACCAACCTACGAGATAGGGTGGAGGAACGTTGGATGAGGCAACTGAATGTAAGTAAGGAAGACTTGAAAAGAATGAAATGGTTCAAAATGGAAAAAGAAAAACCAGCAAAATTTGCCTCGTTGCAATGACAGATAGAGCACCGCTGCCTTCCAACAAACGACTGGCTCATAGACAGAACTCGTCTGGAGCAAATGGGGAAAACCCTACCCTGGTGCAGGCTGTGCACAGACGCGTTCCCGACCCGAAAAAGACCCGAGACGATTGAGCACATATTCCTGCAGTGCCCAAGTGCTATTTGGCTATAGAGATGGTGGGACAAATTTTGGGACCAATTAGAAACGCAAACTTCATGGTCGTGGGACTGGAAAGCTCTGCTATGTGAAATATGGACCATGGAAGGGTTGGACGATTTCACTAATAACATGTTCAAGTTAGGTCGCAGGCACTGCCTTGGGCCCTTTGGCGAAGACGCTGTACCTACGAGATGGAACACGTAAGACTGGAAGGTCTGGAGTTCACGGACAGCATCAAACAACAGATCCAAACAGAAATTACTGCGAAATGGGAGATAGTCAAAATGCAGATTCAGACAATACTCTCAAAAAGCGACATCCAACAAAAAATTCAGAATTTCAGCTCGAGCTGGCTTGGAGGGGAACAAAGGTGGAAGGATAGGAAGAGTAGAATGGAAAGGAGGACAAAAAGCAGGGGAGGGATTGGAAAGGGACTACCGACTATTATTCAATGACTGGTCAAAGATGGACACAGCTATCCCGATGAGACCCGCCCAAGAGTTCCCCGACTTCTTCCCCCCCCCATCAAACAGCCTGGTAGACTTGGAATGGTATGGCAGATGATGGGTGAAAGTAGGGATGGGAATAGACAGGTTTCAGGTGTAAAGTTGTTTGGTAGCAATTACAGGAAGTCAGGTCTCAGACTAGCAGTGATAAAGTGGTTAGTCTGCAAGTTTTGGCATTTCAAGGTCTTTGGGGGAAGGAAGAACCAGTATGATAAGGATTTTTTTTGGCGCCTTGAAAGGTGAAGAGGTCTCCTCCYCCCCCCCCCCCCAAAAAAAAAAAAAAATCCTGCTCAGTCAATCCCCTGTCTCCCAGGGTAATAAATGCTGGCAAGAACTCAATGACAAATTTGATGTAAATGGGACGTTGGACCCGCTTTCCAGCAGGTGTTGCTCCCCACCAAGATGGAGCCGTCCCAGGTGGTAGTGGTGTCTGCTCTTACCAGCACCACTAACACTGTTGGGGGATTTTTCAAAAAAAAAAAAAAAAAAAAAACCATACTAATTCCAATATTGTCAAAATTATCGTAATTATCATCTTCAATTTAAATCCTATATAAAATCTTGATATTTTCCTGATAGATTCTCAATCATCCATAACTCAAACATTGGTTCTTCATGATAAATCAATCTGAATGGTATTTTTTAATACCTGAAAATTTCTACTTAATCAATTACTAATTAATTAATTATTCTTTTGTGTTCAGGCTTCTCAAGTCTGATTCTGTCGTATTTGCAATTGTTATTTCAAAATGAAAATCTGATTTTTATACTTCCCGCGCAATCATTTCAATTAATAATTTTGTTTAAATTTCTCCATGCAATCTTTTGAATTATTTCATCACAGCCTCAGGGTGCAGTGGCTACATCAACACCTCAATGTGTCTCCATAGCAAGGAACTTCTTTAAAGACCTCTTCAAATCAAGGATAAAGGATAAACCATATGAACAAAGATCAACAGACATTGACGAATTCTTAATACCACTATAGCAATCCCTGTCAAAACAACAAAGGAAACCCTGGAGATGCCTTTGACCAAGGACGAGGTATGGGCGGCCCTAATGCTAATGAAGGAGGAGAGAACCCCGGGGATAGATGGGTTTCCTAAAGAACTTTGGGAAACCATGTGGGGTACTCTTTCACAAGATCTAATGGAGTACTTTCAGGAGGTATGGGCCACGGGTCAAATGGGCGAATTGGTGGGGCAAGGGGTCTTGACATTGCTACATAAGAAAGGAGATAAAATGAACATCAGGAACTATTGGCCAATCACCTTACTAACAGTGGTCTACAAGATGGCGGCAAAAACCCTGACAAACCGTCTGGTCAAAGTGTTAGAAGATATCATACACCCTGCACAGACAGGATTTATCAAGGGACGTAAGATCCAAGACAATATCTTGTTGGTTAACGAGTTATAAAACTATCGCGGCAATCGAAGCATAATGCCGCCATCATATTTGTAGACTTTGAAAAAGCATATGATCATGTGGACTGGTTTTTCCTGGACAAATGTTTGGAGAAAATGAACTTTGGTCTAAACTTTGGGAGATGGATTGAGATCCTTCATCATAACGCTACGACGTCGATCCAGGTGAATGGCAGACTGACCCCTGCCATCCACCTGGAACGATCGGTGCGACAAGGGGACCCCATTGCACCCTTTCTCTTCGTCATTATAATGGAGGTCCTAGCAGCGAATTTGAGGTCCCACAAAGATCTCCGGAGAATACAGATTTCTTCTATTTCGGCAGAGGCCATCCCGGTTTGCTCACTCCTTGTAGATGACCTTACCATAATGGTGGAAGCATCCCAGGAAAATATGAGGGAGATCCAAAAACTGATGGACCGTTTCTACAGCCTATCTGACATGGCAATCAACTGGGGGAATAAGACATTGGGGTGGTGGATTCACTACCAGGGGGGAAGGCCACCGGAACACCCCAGAGTCAGATAGTTGCCCACAAAGGCCCCAATCAGAGTTCTGGGGGTCCAGATGACAGCGGAGGGGCAGCCCCCCCTGAACGATGAATGGCTTACCCAACCGGTCCTTGAAAAGCTAACCCAGTGGAAGGACAAGCAAACATCCTTAATGGGTCGTTCCCTTATAATCAATAACGTAGTCCTGGCAACCCTCTGGTACAAAACAGTGATCTGGGCGCTCGACAAACATGCAGTTGCTTCCCTGCAAAGACAGGTGGCGGCCTTCTTATGGAGGGGGAATCATGAATGCCCAACAGCAATTAGCAGAGTTGCCTAGAGATCGATCATCCAACCAAAATCTAAAGGGGGATTGGGAATCATCGACCCCACGACACAGGTAATGGCCTTGGCCCTGCAACGGATAAAAAATCTGTTGTTCTCTACTCAGGCGTCATGGAGACCCCTAGCACTGCAACAAATAGCCAGGTTGGCACCACCAACCCCTCCCGGAGTTGCGCCAGAGACTTGGCTCGAAGACAGGTATTGGACTATATCCAGGAAATCAGTGAGGGCTAGGAATGAAGAAGTGACTGATAGGCAGGCAGCCAGGCAGGACTTAAAAAAAGACCCTTTCTGGCCTACTATCCTAAGGACATGGCGTAAGCTGCCCCTGTCGGATAAACCCCCCCCTGAACGCTGGGAGGAGGTGGTCCGGCAACCTCTTTTTAGGAATCGATGGATTGCAAACCGGCATAGCAGAGTGCTCCGTGGTGATGAGAATCCTTGGAAGGGGTGGGTCAAGAACGGGGTCTTGAAAGTCAAAGACATTTGGGAGGGAACTAAGAACTGGCTGTCAGAATCTCAACTAAGGGGGAAGCTGAGATATTGCCATAAGGTGGGAGAGGCAATGGACACGATTATCTATGCTATCCCCCTAGACTGGATCCGGATCCTTCGCAAGGGGCCTTTAGTGATGGAAGGGGATTGGGTCGGAATCAGGGACACGAAGGGGGTGATTGGGAATATAGTCTATGCCGGTTCTGGGGGAGCGGGCGAGGAACAGAAAATGGCGATCAACCACTTTAGAATAAAAACAGATAACCGCCTGAAACGGACCCAAGCAGAAGTAACAGAATGGTACTCGAAGTCGGAAGTCTTCCGTATTCGGGTCCTTAAGGAAATGGACCAATGGAGGGCATACAAACCAAAGATGTCAATCCAAGACCTCCCTCTAGACCCCGACGACTGGATATGGACCCTGCAATATGGTAGGGGCAGATCCGGAGAAAGGCGGTTGCACACCCTCTCCGTCAAAGCCACCTACCGAATGTTAAGACCAAGAGTCAACTTGAAGGAGGTGGTTGAGGCGCGTTGGATGACACACCTTAACATAGGGAAGGATATGTTGCGACCAGTTAGGTGGTTTATGGCAAGCAAATTTATGCCAGCGAAAATAGCTTCATTACAATGGCAAATGGAACATAGGTCCTTGCCAACAAATGACTGGATAATAGACAGAACACGTTTGGAACAAAAAGGGCTGACGCTCCCCTGGTGTAAGATATGTGCAGAATCCTTCCCGCCCAGAAAATGACCCGAAACCATAGAGCACATGTTTCTGCAGTGCCCTGCAGCAAAATGGTTGTGGAGATGGTGGGACCGCCTCTGGAGACGTCTAGGTGCGTCTCAACCCTGGCCATGGGATTGGAGAGCGCTTCTCTGCGAAGCATGGACTCCGGTAGAAGCCACCACCTTTGAAAGGAATATGTTTAAAATGGGACGTCGGGCCATCATTTGGTCTATCTGGTTGCGGCGATGCACATTAGAAATGGAAGGGGTGCGCAGGGACGGTACAAAATTTATCAACACAATAAAGGAACAAATACAAGAAGATATCACAATTCAATGGGAAAGAGTCAGACAGAAGATCGCTTCTCTACATTCCAAACAGGAAATCAAGCAAATCATTGGAAGTTTCCGTAAAGACTGGCTGGGCGGGGAACAAGGAGGGTGGATTGCAAAGGTAGAGTGGAAAGGGAGTGACAGGGGGGGGGGATGTTATAGGGGATGTTTGTTTTCAAGAATGGACGAAGATCGACTCCTCTTTCCCCACTTGGCCTGCTTCAGATTTTGTCGACTTTTTTCCCCCATCACCTCTGGCTTTGGTAGACATGGAATGGTATGGGGGGATAGGGGATAGGGGACAGTAAATAAAAAGGAAAACGCAGGGAGCACTTAGATACCCTGCTCAATTTTTTTCTAAAAAAAAAAAAAAAAAAAATCTTTTGAATTATTTTTCTAAATGGGTAGGTTGGTCGGAAGGGGGGGTGAGCTCTGCTCTGCAGGGGCTGCACAAGGTGGGTAGTGATGCCTTGAAGGGGGTAGGAGCAGATTTTGGGGATTACTCTATTCTGGGGTTGAGGGGAGAGTTCAAACCTCAGCGGGGGCAGATTAGGGTAAGGGGCAAGCAGAGGCATTTTTTGGGTGGGAACTGAATGCCTCTGGGGGATTGGGGTGGGGTTGGGGCTGTTCTTAGTTGGGGCCGATAAGGAATGCCTGTGATAAGGATATTCTTTGTTCGGCGGAGGCAGTGACGGGACAGGGGAAAGGGGAGAGTGGGGGGGATTTTCCATTATCAATCGTGATATCCAAAAAAAAAAAAAAAAAAAAAAAAATCAACCATGTTATATCCAGTTTTTCTGGTGTTCTGTAATTCGGGGTGGCACTTGACCTTCTTCCTCATTCGGAATATATATTTTAAGAGATGGTCGAACCCGGGCTGATATCTACGTAGTTGCTTTGTTATGTGCCCCTGGTATGCCAATGCCAGAACGACGCTGGCCGGAGCTGGGGCGTTGCCCTGTAACCTGCAAATGACAGGAGTGTGAGGCCTTGTAGAGAAATCTGGGGATTAGTCGAGGGAGGAAGACAATCCAGTGGTGAACGAGGGGGTGCTACCAGGACAGCCTATGGGTCAGGTTTAGTCTAGGTGGCGAGAACAGGATAGCTATGGTTGATGTTGGCTAGGATGACATTGTCTCTGAGAGGTAATGTCATGGATCAGGGAGGGCTAGGGGTTGTTCTAGGATTAGAAGGCCAGATTTGCTGATATAGCATAGACTTCTAAAATTTTACAAATACTAATCGACATCATCATTAGCATCATTATCATTAGTATCATTATCTCACATTTCATGACGGCACTTGGTTTTCTTCCTCATTCGGGATATATGATTTAAGAGATGGTCGAATCCGGGCTGATATCTATGTAGTTGCTCTGTTCTTTGCCCCTGGTATGCCAATGCCAGAACGACGCTGGCCGGAGCTGGGGCGTTGCCCTGTAACCTGCAAATGACAGGAGTGTGAGGCCTTGTAGAGAGATCTGGGGATTAGTCGAGGAAGGAAGACAATCCAGTGGTGAACTGGGGGGTGCCACCAGGACAGCCTATGGGTCCAGGTTTAGTCTAGGCGGCGAGAACAGGATAACTATGGTTGATGTTGGCTAGGATGACATTGTCTTTGAGATTAATGTCCTGGCTCAGGGAGGGCTAGGGGTTGTTCTAGGATTAGAAGGCCAGATTTGCTGATATAGCATAGACTTCTAAAATTCTTCACATACTAATCGTTATCATCATTAGTATCATTATCCCACATTTCTCATACAGTCAGTAGAAGTTCATCATCATCATCATCATCATCATCATCATCATAGGAGGGACGCAGAGCCCGGTTCTCAGCTTGTTTGGTTCGGTTTCTCCGGGTAGACTGTGAGGACCCCCGCCTCAATCTTCTCATTCAATTTGTTAATATCAGCCTTGGGCACTGGGCCCGCTTTGTTTAAAAAAAAAAAAAAAAAAAAAAAAAGAGTCTCAGGTGTTCACCTAACAGCCCTCGGCCCCCCCTTGGACCACAGGGAAACATTGGTGGACTTAACAGCCCTCGGCCCCTCCTCAGACCACAGGGAAACATTGGTGGACTTAGCAATTCTTTTTTTTTTTTTTTTTTGGTGGACTTAGCAATTCAACGCATGGGGGCCTGGAAGTCAATTCACACCTTGCTGGCAGGGCGGGCTCTGGCAATAAATAATGCGATTTTTGCAGCTATCTGGTACGAAGTTGCCTTCTGGCTACTGAGCAAGAGACAAATCTCAAATGCCTTAGAACAGCAGAAACGGCGTACCTATGGCGTGGTGGTCACGAAAAACTGACTGCATCACAAGAGTGGCATGGGATATCATAACACAACCAAGAACGAGAGAAGGGTTGGGCATAGTGGACTAAATTTCTCATAAGACTACTGTTGGGGTGATGCTCCGCACCAATTGATGGAGCCTCTCCCCAGGTGCTAGCGGCGGCTGCTCTTATCAGCACCGCTAGCACTGAAGGGGGTGTTTTGGAAAAAAAAACACCCCCTTCTAACCTAATTCGGATTCCACTCATTCCATCTCAGCGGGATTTCAGTTTTAGTTTTTTTTTTCCGCTTTTTGAGAATCATGAATAGCAGGTACCTTTTCCAGGATTGATAATTGAAAAACAAAAAACAAAAAACAGTGATCACCCTTGACTGCTATCCAGTCCACTAAGGACGCTGGACCCGTTTTTCAGAAGGAGACTGGAGCCCTGTAGGTGACAGGTAGGGGTAAAAAAAAGAAAAGTCCACTTTGGCCAAGGCTTGCCCTGTCTTTTTTTTTTTTTTTTTTTTTTTTTTTTGGCAAACAGCCTCGGAGGCAGCTTGAGGTGTGTACAATTACTGTGAATCCTGTGATATCTGTAAGTTGGGACGCTGGGCCCATTTCCCAGCAGGTGCTGCTCCCCACCAATAGATGGAGCCTCCCCCGGACCAGCTTGAAGTGACTGCTCCTACCAGCACCTCAAGGCTGGCCCTGTCCTAAGAATTTTAAACCAGCCAAGTGGGATGTAGTAGGGTTAAGGGGGAGTGCTTAGGTGGTTTGGGTGGGTCAAGCATGTCCAATGCGGGAAGGGAGCTAGACAAGTTGAACCCATGGCTGCGGTAGTGTTTAGCGGATCGTCTGACAATGGGCTAACACCGTCGTGTCCATGGGTTCACGGCTGACCGACGCTAGAACGACGCTGGCCGGAGCTGGGGTTTGGTTGTGCTGCCTTGTAACCTGAGTGAAGCGGGGGCTCGAGGCCTGGTAGAGAGCTCTGGGGAATTGCCGAGGGTGGAAGGCATTCCAGTG
Organism: Chara braunii; assembly: GCA_003427395.1. Lineage (NCBI taxonomy): Eukaryota > Viridiplantae > Streptophyta > Charophyceae > Charales > Characeae > Chara > Chara braunii. The sequence goes on from BFEA01000062.1 coordinate 176,772, forward strand.
GCTAACCGTGAGTTGTTGCTAGGATGAGGCTGGCCGGAGTTGGGGCGGGTCGCACTGCCCTGTACCCCAGCGGTTGGGGATGTGAGGCCTGGTAGAGCTTGGCATCTAGGACTGGGAGGTTGAGGCAGTTGTAGGATGGTCTGATGAATAGCACTGGGGTAAAGTGGTTTTGTTTATGTCGGCTCCCGGATAATCTCAGTTGATTTTCACTCTTTTATAAGGAAGTCTGCTTCTCTCGGTTGCTCCCTGTGGTTTTAAGAATGCTCTGAGATTCTTGGGGCTCCTAGCAACTCGCTGTAGGCTGTTCTGATGCTGTTATGTTCATGGATCTGTGGTTGTTCGATGCCAGAACAACGCTGGCCGGTGCTGGGGTGTTGCCCTGTAACCCGTTGATAACAGGAGCATGAGGCCTGGTAGAGAGATCTGGGGATGCTTTGGGGTGGGCATTCCAAGGGACAACGAAGGGTTACTGTTGGAACGACGCGGGCCGGAGCTGGGGTGAGTTGTGTTGCCTTCTAACCTAGCAGGGTGGGGGTGTGAGGCCTGGAAGAGCCCGACAGTGGATAAAACATGATTGGAGGGTCGTGGAGGGTTTTGTTTGGGGTCCCTGGGGTCTTTGAGTATTTTGAAGACTGCTGTGGTGCTCCGTCTGTGGCTATCAGGACTCTTCAAGACTGTGAAAGTTTTAGTGGTTCAAAGCTATATTGATGCTCTGCCTGTCTGATGCCAGAACGACGCTGGCCGGAGCTGGGGCGTTGTCCAAGCTTAAAATATTATTATCATGGCCCTGCACAAGGATGACACACACAGATCGAGAAACGGTCCAAATTACAAAAAACAAAAGGTACTGATACACCAATGAAATTAAAGAGCAGGGGGAGAAAAACGGGAGCAAAATCTTCTGTAGTGGTTGAATGCACTCTCCTCACCGATGAGGGGCATGGCGTCCTGAAGATTTCACTCGCTCCCCTCTTTTTATTTTCATTGTGTGTATCAATTGTCAGACAAGCTGTGACAGAGCATGACCTCTGTCAACCTCTTGTTCAAGCTGCTCCATTTATTTATTCAATGGAAAACCTCCTTTCATGGGATGAGAGAGATCCCACGGCAGGAAGACCCATCCTGCAACAGGACCCCAGCCCTGCATGTGGAGACAGTGCCCATTTGGATCTTGTATCCGGGAACAGATTGACTGACGACGTCGTCATTGCTGGAATGATGGTTGAGCTGACTTGCTGACTCACCGACAGTATGCAGAAGAGGTTCTCCCGTCTGCTCTTCTCTGATTGAGCGGGCGCAGTTGAGTTCCAGTTGGCTGTTCTGTTTCTCTCTAAGGGAAGCCAAACTGGTTATAAATGGTTAAAGAGAGACCCCACTGGTGCCATGGTTGTGCTAAGTCAGCAGGAAGGTGTCCGATTTTATGGACAGGTGGGCGATTTATTATCACAAAGATAGCGCCAATGGGTCCTGACCTTAGAGAAGTACCGTTGGCACATTGCGTCCACTGTCGTGGAAGCCAATAACTCCCGCTGATGCTAATGGCAGGGAATCGCCCTAATAAACGCCTTCAGTAAGGAAAAGATTAACTGTGCAATCGCTGAGATTGTTCACAGAATGGTTCTATTGTTTAATACTGTGTTTTCCTTTGTTGAGGCCATTTAAACAGTATGCTGGCAGTTGATCCTTCCCTCGTATGTTGTCTTTTTTTTTTTTTTTTTTTTTTTTTTTTTTTTTTTTTTTTTTTTTTTTTTTTTTTTTTTTTTTTTTTTTAATATAGCTCCAGTCTATTTGTGGGGAGTAGCACCTGCTCCAAACTGGGTCCAGCAGCAACCCCTTTTAATACCACGCGGAGCTGAGCACTGCAGACCAGGTCCAGTATCCCATAAGAAGTCATCAATTACTCGGCGCCGGCAGTGGCCAGAGCATCGGCCGGGGTGGCCATTTGGCTTCCCCCTTCGTCACGACTGAAACCAGTCCAATCGGACTTCGACAGACTGGAGGGCAGATGGATCTACCTCAAGGCAACCGTGGGAGAGGAGACGTTATGCATTGTCAGCATCTATGGGCCGAATGACAGCACAGATAGGATCCAATTTCTGCAAAAACTGACCGAAGTGTTACTGAATGACTGCCCTCTGATCTTAGCCGGGGACTTCAACGTCACACCTGACCCGGCCTTGGACAGACGGTCGTCCTCCTCCCAGCCACAAGCGGGAGACATGCAACCGGATGTCATTATGCTCAATAACATTATGGCCGCAATGCAACTATGTGATGTATACAGATTGGCACACCCCACTAAGAGAGCATACACCTGCTTTTGGTCTAGAGGAGAAGCAGGCCTATCCAACTCCAGGATAGACCTCTTTCTCATCTCACAGACCCTCACAGGCCTGGTAACTGTGGCAGAAATACAAACCATCAGTCCCTGCAGATCTTTTGATCACAGAGGAATAGTGATAGGCCTCTAATTCCACCACAACCTCTCTCAAGGCCCCAACTTCTACAAATTCAACACTTCCTTGCTCAAACTTCAAACACTCAATCTACTGGTGGAAGAATACTGGGCATACTGGGCAACTCAGAAAAACACACATGCATCACTAGTGGATTGGTTCAATATAGGCGTGGCCAATCTTAGGGAACAAATAAAAAAATTCTCAATTAAACAAGCGAGAGATCGAAAAGCCACCCTGGACAGCATGCTACACACCCTCGAACAGTGGGACCAACAACTGCTGGATCAACTGCTGGACCCACAAATCTATACGCAACTCCAAGACGCTCGAGATCACTTACAGACCCACCTTGACCGCCAGGCAGAGAAATGGAGAATCCAAACCCGGATTCGAAAAACGGACATAGAAGGGACGATGGCCAGAGCATTCTTCAATAAAGCCAAGAGTTGGGCAAGGCAAAGCCTGGTGGCCGAGTTGCACCATCCTTTCGACCCTCACCAGTCGGACGCCTCGAACGCCTACCAAATAGTGGACTACGCCACACAATACTACCACAAACTCTTCACAGTGGAAAATGTACGTTGGGGTGATGAAACTTTGGCCCACACCAGATCTGTCATGCTTCACAACTTGACAGCCCTCCTCTCTCAACAGCAGAGGCTGGCCCTGGACGCACCTCTCTCATCACAGGAGATTCACGCAGCTCTGAAATCCATGGACGATAATAAAACCCCGGGCCTGGATGGATTCCCGAAAGAATTTTGGCTCCACTTTTGGGAACTCCTAGGCCCGGACCTTACGACATACATACATGCGGCCTAGCAGGAAGGACGATTAAGGGACCTCATGGGGCAAGGAGTTACCACCTTACTCTACAAGAAAGGGGATCGAGCAGAAATTAGAAACTATCGCCCAATCGCTCTCCTCCCCCTCCCATACAAGATGGTGGCGAAAGCACTGTGTAACAGACTCTCCTGCCTTGCATGCATCACCTCATCCATATGGACCAAACAGGGTTCATGCCCCATCGGAACATCCAAGATAATGTCTTGTTGGTCAATGAGACGATCAAGTACGCAAGACAGAGACAGGTAGAAACTGTGATCGTATTCATCGACTTCGAAAAGGCCTACGATCATGTGGACTGGCGCTTCTTGGATCTCTGCCTAGACAAGATTAACTTTGGCCCTGTGTTCAGATACTGTGTCCACACACTGCACCACTCCGCGGCAACGAACATCATGCTAAATGACCACCTTTGTCCGCCCTTTCCGCTACAAAGGTCGGCGAGACAAGGAGACCAGCCCTGCTTCTCTTCGTGATTGTCATGGAGGCCCAGGCAACACTTATACGAGCTAACCCCCCTATTGAGCGGATTTCTATCCCATAGTTACCTGCACACAAAATACCGGTCACCTCACTATTCGCTGACGATCTCACTGTCCTTATCAAAGCCTCTAAAGCCAGCATGCAAGCGCCGGCCCACACAATACAGGTCTTCTCCATTGCAGCATACATGAAAATCAACTGGGGTGGAAAAACGGAGGGTTGGTGGCTTCACACGGTAGACCTTCCATCGGACGAGCCCCCAGTCAACTGGCGATTAGAAGAGGAAGCCATCCGCATCTTGGGGATAAGACTTACAGCTCTGGGGTCTCCCAAGGATCATGGGGACCACCTCGTTCAAACTGCAATTCACACCATGGCCAAATGGAAGGGCCTACACACCTCCATAGTTGGCAGACCCCTGGCCATCAACAACGCAATCTTGTCGACTATTTGGTATAAGACGGTTTTCCGGTCTCTCCTTCCGCGCCAACTAACGCTGCTCAAATCAGCAATCGCAGCATACCTGTGGAGGAATGACCATGAGTTGAGGGCCTGCATAAAAAGGGTGGCATGAGCCCAAGTGGCTCAACCAAGAACTAAAGGGGGCCTGGGAATTATAGACCCAGAAGACCAGATCAAACCCTGGTCTTCAAAGTCATTGTGCGACTGCTGATGGCCGACGACCTCCGATGGGCCCCCCTTGCTTACATTCAACTCAATTGCCTGGCGCCGGCAACACCTCCGGAAAAACCAATCCACCCACTGGCATGGCTAACAAACCCAGCTTGGTTAATACCTACGACTCCAAGGACAACTATACCCGACACTCACGACATGACAGCTAGATCAGACTTAGTCAATGACCCCATGTGGGCCTCCCTCGTGGCACCCTAGAGAGATATCGGCCCCGAGAAGATCCCACTGCCAGCAAGGTGGCATGAGATATGGAGGAAGCCATGGTTTGGGAACCCGCAAATTCTGGACACCCAGGGTCAACCCTTCTCGGTCAGACAAGGGTCACACTGGATGTCATGGGTGAAGAAAGGGATACTCTCCCTAGGGGATTTGTAGGACACACCGACAGCTAGGTGGAAATCTGCTGCCCAACTCCGACCGCAACTGAAGAACATCTAAGATTTGGAGGGCAAACTGAATACCCTCCAAGAAGTTGTCCCTATAGCCTGGCTTCGGGCCCTCAAACAAGGACCGCAACCTCAAATGGGGGATTGGGTGGTCCCTGTGTCGTCACTCCCCCTACCCATGGTCATTTACAAGGTCACCAACCGAACGCCACATCATGTGGACTTGGAGGCGTACGAACCGGAATTGCCAGGCGCCCGATTCACCCCGCTTAAAAGGAATGAGGATCTGGATACGACACTGCCCTGGATCGCCCTTATCAGAGTCAGGGTCCTGGGAGATGACAAAGATGGTTGGTACGGGTATGAATCATCGGTTCCCCTGTGGCAGCTACCTTTTGACCCCTCTGAATGGCACTGGGGAGGTGCTAAGCCACTCCCATTCTGGAAGTTCACAGTGAAAGACTGCTTCAGAAAAACGCACAGAACAATAGGCACCACAAACATAGTGAAACAACGCTGGGAACGAGACTCTACACTCACGAGCCCGGAGATTGAAAGCATTGCTGGGCCCCAGTACGCCCATTTAATGCCTACATTCCACAGAGCACTGCAATGGCAGATTCTGTATAGATGCCTACCGACTCCCGACTGGATAGTGTCCCGCTCGCAACTAGAACAAAAACAGATGCTGTCCCCAATCTGCTCCTATTGTGGCCGTTCCACTCCGAAGCAAATAGCAGACCTCAAACACTGTCTGCCGTTTTGCCCTTTGGCAAGACAGATATGGCAATGGTGGAGTGCGGCTTGGCTCCATCTCACTGGGCTAGAACTCCCATGGGACCCAGCAGTGATACTGTTGGGCCACCTCCCTGTCTCAGCACGAACATGGACGCCCTTTCAGAGGAACCTCTTCAAGATCACCAGACTGGAAATCGTGATGACAGCCCGGCGGGCCAGATGCTCCCATGAAAGGAAAGAATATGTCTTCAACTACCAGCAAGCCAAGTTGCACATTATTGACACAATACGAGCGGCCATCCATAAGGCCTGGTCTCAACTGAAAGACTCACCAACTCAAACAACAGACCTAGTAAAAAGAGCAGAAGAAATAGCTCTCTTTGAGCAGCTATGGCTGGGCCCGGACAAGAAACTGGGGGAACTGGACACATCACAACACATGTTGTGGAAGCCATGGTGGCAGAATGAGAGACAGTGGCAATGGAACCCGCTCCCGGTCGTTTACCTTCCGGTTACAGGCCAACCTCTGCTCCCTCACCTCCTCCCCACACAACACCCCCCCCCCAAGACCTGGACACAAGGCCAACGGGCCAGCCCGACTCGGGAAACACCCTCTGTGGTCGCCGCCTTCCAMCYMCMCCCCCCCCYSACAMCAGWCCCSCCCCTCATGGGGAACGCCCCCCTGCAACCCTCCACCTCCCCGCCCCCACTGACAGCCCCACCGCCTCTCACCCAGTATCTACTGGGCATCCACTAGTCAGCAACTGTAACAAACTACATCTCCACACACAGGGCCTTTACAACTGTACACCCACCAACTCGTATGTTCAGGGACGCTGGACCCGCTTTCCAGCAGGTGCTGCTCCCCACCAATAGATGGAGTCCCCCGGACAGTACTAGAGGTGTCTGCTCTTACCAGCACCCCTAGCACTCACCCGGGCTGTTTCGGGAAAAAAGAAAAAAAAAGAAAAAAAAAGAAAAAAAGAAGAAGAAGTCATCAATTCAATCGAGGAGTTGTCACTCCATGCAAGTATACACTAAGGACCTGCTGAAAACCAGGTTCAGAATCCTTAAACCACCAGTACATTCGAGCCCCTCTCTTTTTTTTTTTTTTTTTTTTTTTTTTTTTTTGCTGAGGTGGACCCCCCTCAGCACCGAGCTTTGAAGACAACTGGCACTTTTTCATTTCTTTTGGACGGCATTGCCAGCCATTTTGGTCTGCTAGCCCTGAGCCTCCGAAATTTCCGGAGCGGCTCGATTCTCTGCCTGGGCAAGTGTACTGGCGGTTTAAGTCAGTAGTATGTTCAAGCATCTTATTCTACCGCACGCCATGCACACAGAGTTCTGTCGAAATGGCGCGGGCAGGGCACAATATTTTTGCGGGGGCAAGTACGTTGATGTCACTTTTGAGTATCCAATGAGCAAAAGAAACACGCGCGGGCAAAGAAACCAGACACTGAGTTTGAAAAAGCAATGAAAATACCAACCGCCGTGTTGTCAGGCTGGGTGTCATAACTACAGGGGTCGGTCGTGGTGTCAGACGGTGAAAGACAAAAAAAAAAACAAGAAAAAGCCCAACGGATTCTTTTCTACCCAAATTGCCGTTTCAATCTCACGCTGTGATATCTTTTTTTTGCGGGCGTGTTTTTTTTTTGCCTTCGAGAACTCAGAACCTGCCGCATCCACCGTTGTTTCCTTTTTTTTCTGACTGGCGTCGCCAGCCTTGTCAATCCGGTAGGCTGAGCCCTGAAAATCAAGGTGCGTGTACTGCCGCATGGGAACAATTTGCCTGTGAAACGTACCTGTGGTTTATAGAATATTCAAATAGAAAACAATGTAATTTGGAGCTTTGCTGAGTTTGCTGTCACGGAAAAAAATTACATCGTTGAGGTGATGCAACAACAATACATCAGACACCCCTTCTACTCCCGTTCAACTCGGAGACTCGGCCTCCTTATAGAGCTCACACCTGAGTTCCTTTCTAATGGTGCCTGTGTCTTGACATTCACCTTGGTTCCCACAGCTTCTAATCCTGCTTCCCCGTTTTTTGTGAGGAGCTTGTCAAAGTTCTGGGCGAAACATTACGTCATCATGGCCCAGCGCCCAGATTTACCCCTCAACAAGATAAACCTCTAAGCATCTCTTACCGAACATGCATGCACGGGCCCTTGCTGTACGTATCTTCCGTATGCAATTTTTTATGTGCCTACTCATACTAATGTACGAACCCTCAAGGAGCCCAGACAAGCACCGTTTTGCACCTTGGAGGACCTGGTGTGTGTGTGTGTGTGTGTGTGTGTGTGTGTGTGTGTGTGTGTGTGTGTGTGTGAGAGAGAGAGAGAGAGAGAGAGAGAGAGAGAGAGAGAGAGAGAGAGATTCATGGTCATCTTCATCCTCTTCCTCCTCTGCCACATCATCTTCCACCTCCCCCACTTTTTGTTGGCAGACAGTGCTGGATACCATGTGGTGTGAACTTTTTCGGCATTTGAAAAAGCAAAAAGAAGAGAAACAAGTGAGCACGAGAGAGAGAGAGAGAGAGAGAGAGAGAGAGAGAGAGAGAGAGAAGAGATTCATGGTCACCATCATCGTTGTCCTCTGCTGCTGACCACGACATATTAGGAGCTGCCATGTGATTCATAATTTCCGAGTTAGGAAAACATGTCTTTTCCCGCTGGCATGGATATCTGTATGCGTCCCAAAGATGGACTACTTTTCTTTTTATCTGTAGACAACCTTTGTGGCGAGTCCCTGCGAGGGACAGGCAGCCATTATCCCAGTCTATAATTTCTGAATTACTAAGAGGGAGTTGTCTGAGAATCTTTTCCAGGAGCAGCAGAAGAGGCGGTCCAGCTGTTACCTTCTCCAGCTGGCCAGGAGCTTGGGGGGACCACCTGAGTCTTTTGCCACCCCTTCTCCACATTCCCTGTGCCCTTGTCTGCTGTTGCAGAAGCCAATGGGAGTTTCTTTTCTCAGTAGGACCCTTTCAAGTGGGTCCATCTTTCCTCACAGCAGGAGGTGTGATGTCATGGAAGTTTTTTTTTTTTGTTGAAAAGACTGCAATTTGAATGGATGTTTATTTTCGCAAAACCCCTCCACTTGATTTCGTCATTCACAAGTAGGTGGATGATAAGAATTGGCTTGGAGCCCTTTGATTTAGCAAGCCATGCCCCCATGGCCATGACCCGTCTGATGCAATGCCAACAGACGTAATAGAGTTTTCCTTTCCACAAGTACTCCCAAGGCACTTTCTCCAGGGCTGGAAATGCGCTGTGCGCCAAGAAAAAACAAACCTGCACGGGCCTTCTTTTGGCTGGTGCCACTGTGACAATCCCTTTTCTGATGCGCGCAATTATCTGCGCGAATGCCCTTAAGAGGCCAATGTAGGAATGAGAGGGCTAATTGCACCGGTGCCCCTGATTTTTCCTTTGTGTTTTTGTAAAACTTGACCTCGATCATGCAACTGTCGGTAGATGGGACACGCCTTAGTGAGTGCGAGAAAGATGGTGACCTGGCCCTCTCCTTTTTTCTGGGAACTTGGGGCAGGGACCTTATGGCTCGATCGTCACGCGGGGCAAACTTTTTGAATTTCGAATTCTAGGAGATCACGCGGACAAACCGTGCAAGCAATTGGAATTTCGATCCGAATTTTCTTGGAATTAGGACTTTAATTAGAACTAGCTAAGCGCGGTGCGGGCAATGCCCGCAAAGAAAAAAAAAAAAAAGAAAAAAAAAAGTCAGGCGCAAACCAACTGCTAAATTTCAACACTATTAACGAA
>BFEA01000062.1:205168-224122 GCA_003427395.1 Chara braunii
AAAAACAGACTGAACTGGCTAGACTGAGTGAAAAAAAGACTGAAAATGAGCAGGCGGGGATGGAAAGGAGGTGGTTGGGAAGGGGGGGGGGGGGGGAGAGGGCTCTTCACCCTGGTACTGGCGCCGGATTCCTGCTGCTACATGCTGGCTTCTCCCCTCCCCAAACCGCCCCAGTCTCTAACTAACAATGCACAGACAATGCACAGACGAAAAAGTCGGGTGGGTTCTAAAAAATAGTGGGTTTCAGTGGGCAGGGGATTACAGACGTATTTCCAGAGACCCCGGGTGTGGAGGGAAGGGGTCTGGAAAATCCTCTGCTTGATTCCTGGGGATGCTCGAGTCTATCGACAACCGCTCCTTGAATCTCAGGTGGTAGTCCCTTGGGACTTCCTCTCCATATCGGTTCTCCCTTTCATCATCTCCATCCCAGTCCCCGGTCCAGCAGACCTCCGCTACCCACCCCTCCCGATCCCCGCCTAGCCAATCCCTGGAAAATTGTGATAACCGTTCTCGGATGTCTCTGGATATATGGAGGTTGTTAAGTGATTGTTTAGCAGACTTCCACCTATGCGAGAGCTCCAGTTGGGAATGCGTTTTGAATTGCTCCAACCTCTCTTCTCCCTCAATCCGCACCTTGTCTAAAGATAGGACACAGAGTTGCCACCACAGGATCCACAAGATCGTTCTTCGTGACAGTTGAAACATATTTGTCACAAAGGTGTTGTCTTGAAAGGGTGGGTAGTGACCCAAGAGGATGGCCCGCCATTCCCACGGTCATGGATGCCCTGGAACCATTTGTTGCCACACCCTATCCCACCACCACCAAGTCAAAACTGTTGTCGGGCATTGCAGGAATATGTGTTCTATTGTCTCTGCTCTCTTCCCAGTCGGGAATCCCAAAAGGCAACGGGAGCACCAAGGGAGCGCACGGCCTTGTTGCTCCAAACGCGAGTGATCGATCAGCCAGTCGTTGGTAGGTAGGCACCGATGCAAGATCTGCCACTGTAAGGATGTGATTTTCGCAGGTCTGCACTTGGTGTCGCCGAACCATCGAATCAGTGTGAGAAGGTGTCTCTCCACGTTGAGATGCTTCTGCCATCTGTCGATCACTGTGTCTTTGAGGCACCGCTTAGTTCTGATCATTTTGTATGTCGCCTTCACCGTGAGGCCCGACAATATTTTTGGTTTTGGGCGTCTTGGGTTATGTCGTGTGTCTGGGTTCTAGATTCATTCCAATGGGTCTATTGGGAGGTTTTCTATAGCAATTTCAGGGGGGAAAAAGCCCGTTGGTGGTCTCCATCCTCTATAACCCTGATTCGGCGTAGATCCTTCTTTAAAGTCCATTTGAAAGGGTCCCAGCTGCCTTCCAGCGTACCGTCTCCTTTTATGTTGTACCACTCGATCAGCCCACCGTCCGAGCGGACTAGATGGACCAGCCCTACCTTATCGTCCCTCCCTTTCTTGGCCACCCAATCACCCTCCTTCACCATCGGGCCTCTGCAAAGAATGGGCCACCATCCTATCGGGAGGGCCTCCGTTATTGCCTCTAGTGTTGATTCAATATTGTGACAATATCTCAATTTCTCCCTCATCTTTTCCGGGCTCTTCCAGTCCTTCCTCTCCCCATCCCAAAGGTCGCCCACTCGAGTCACCCCATTTTTCACCCAGCCTTTCCACGGGGCGTTCGTGCTACAAAAAATTTGACTTTGTTCGTTAGTAATCCATCGGTTTCCGAAGAGGGGTTGCCTTGCTACTTCCTCCCACCTGTCTGGGGGCGGGCGATTCGGAGGGGGTAGTCTTCTCCAGATTTTTAACAGACGAGGCCAGAAGTCATCTCTCCGTCCCTCCCCTCCCCGGGGGCGCCGTGACACTCTCCAGTAGTGGTCGTCTAACCATTGGAGGGGGTGAACGGACTGAGGGGCCTCCGGGGCCAGGCGGGCAATTTGCGTCAGTGCTAGTGGTCTCCATACGAGTGCATTATCGAATATCAAACGTACGACCCATTGTAAACTAAGGGCTTGGGATTGGGTGAGGGGGTCTATAATGCCAAGTCCTCCCTTGGCCTTGGGTTGAGTGACAGAGTCTCATGCCACCTGACTGATGGCGTGGGGGTTCTCACTATCCCCTCTCCATAGATAAGTTGTCACCTTCCTCTTTAAGGTCTTCAGGGCCCCTGGGCTTAGTGGTCATAGTACCGATTTATACCAAAGGGAGGCTAAGACTATATTGTTTATCACCAAGGCCCGCCCAAAAAGTGATGTGTGTTAATGGTTCCATTGGGAGAGTTTGGCGCATGCCGGGGCTGATATCCAACCGTCATTTTCCGGGGGGTTAATGGCACCGCTGTGGAAGATTGACAGCTCACTATTGCTGTAATGAAAACAGAAGATGACAATTATTACAATTTTGACAGAGAAGTCTGAATGACGATCATGAAGTAGATGAGGAAGCGAAATGATGATGATGACTATCGTCAACAGCGATGGCGACCACCGGCAAAAAAGATGCGGGTGACGTAAATGACGAGCAGCTTGGATATGAGAAGACAACCAGCGGCAATACTGATGATAAAACAACGCTTCTGGCGAAAAAAAACTGCACAGGAAAAACAACAACAAAAGAACACAAGAATGAAGAAGAGCTCCGTTGATGATGATTTCGCCGACGATCCTCCTGCTGTGATGATGCTCCAAGTTGGTCCAGCGGTCTCCACACTTTGGTTCCACGGGGCTGGCTCCACTTTCTTCCACCGACGTCAACTTTCGCCAACTCGTTCGAGCACTTCAGCCTCTATAAGGGCATTGGCTATAGAGTACTTAACGTGGAAAGCACAGGGGAAATGGGCAAACAGCAGCTTCCACCACTATTCTCCCTCTTCCACAATGCCTTAGGCCAGCCGCCGCGTCAGCCTGTGACGTGGATTGGCCAAGTGTCTCTGGATGCCATGCGTGCGTTAAGCACTATCACCAGATCCTTTTATCCCCTCACGACATCCTCATGCCAACGCGTCCACACGCACTAGCTGTCAGCACCATGCCATGTGCATGAATCCAGCACCACACCATCCACCAGTTTCCAGCGCCTCGTTGATTACCCATAGCCAGCGCCTCGCCGTCCGCGAGCAACCAGCACCTCGCTCCTCTCAAGGAGCCAGCGCCTCGCCACCTTCGAACCACCAGCGCCCCACTACCAGCGCACAACCAGCGCCTCGCCACCGATGGCTGACCAGCGCCCCACCGAGCCGACGCTGCCAGCGCCACACCTCCAGCACGCGTGTTGACGTCAACATGTTCCGCCATTGTGCGAACGTTGATGCGCGCTCCATTCCTCCTCTCCATCTCTCGGAGCGGAGCGGAGCGGAGCGAAGCGGAGCGGAGCAGCCATCTTTTTTTGAATACCTCTGATCTGTCACATGACAATTTTCCCGACCCAACGATTCTGTTTCTATCAGTCTTGTACATGCAGAGTACTGTGAATATATCCGAGGATATAGACTGAATTAGGAAGTGGCCGTGTGCCACCACTTCACTCCCCTTGAGGTCCTCCAAATGATCTATATTACGTAGTGATTTATGGATTTTTTTTATTTTTTTTTTACAACGACAAACTTCAGAATTGGATAAAATTCAGAAAACAACTCAGGCGCCCCCCATCAATCCTCTTTTACCTCTCTCCGGCAAGACTTACTGCAACAGAGTCACCATCTCCGTTGCTGCTGTACCCTATTTCCATCCTACCAGCTAGCCCCCGTACTAGTAGGACGCTTGATATCCCACCATCTATTTCTGATCTGAACATAGCATCATCATAAAAAAACCCAGTTTAGATCGACTGCTTGGTACACCCTATCGTTGTACTCCTTCGTCCTGAGGGTAGGACAAGACCACCTTCCTGTTTCCTCCTTCCCCAATCACCATGTTGAATGGTTGGGCAAGAAAGAGGGAGAAGGAGTGGGCTATAGCCAAGGAGGTGTTGTCCATGGGTATGAGGACTGAGGGATCTTCCTGACCTGTCCCTTGTCTTATTAGGAGGGTCTGTCCTTGGTTGGGATTTCATAGTTTCTGAGCCCAAGACCCTTCATGATGTGCCATGTTTGTTTGCTATGATATTTTTGCTCTCTGTTTTTGGACTGTCTTCTTTTTCCTTATCCTTTCCCTTTTTTTTTCCTTTCTCTTTACGGCTTATATTTTAAAAAGTCCATGGTGTTGTAGAGGCCAGTCACTAAGTACACAGTGATCACCTGGAGCAGTAGGCCATGGGTGTCGTGGAATATGAGACCACCTCCAATCCCATCCTCACGTCAATACTCCTAGCGCACCCCCTATCCCACTATCCTACCTCAGTGTGACCAGCACTCAGGACCATTACCCTACCAATGGGCAGGTAACTTGGACCGAACAACAGTGATAGGCACCAAGGCTGATAGGTTGCCCAGCCCTGGTGGAAGCGGAATCGGACGAGCCTTGTCGAACGGGAACTTCGGACGCCAGGCCCAAACAATCTACTACAGGCCCCAAGAGACTCGAACCCCTAGGTTTCAGACAAGGTAGCACCCATTGAAGCAGTCGTACCGTCCTTCCCCTAGCTTACCCAAGGCCAGGCGGAACTCGGACTGGCCTGAGCGACTTGTACCCCTACCCTTACCCCAGGGTCGAAGCCTTATATATAGCCACTAGACAGTTCTATCCAAATATCAGTAGGAACTCCGGTGGCCCATACCTGTCCCTACTGCAGATACTAGACCCCACCCAGTGACTAGACCCCCCCAGTCTGATAGTTGTGTAGTTCGCAATGTATGTGGATACCCGAAGGCTGTGTATGCTTTGTGTATCTATGTATCAAGATGTACAGACAGCACTGTGTGTGGAAACTTGTGTATGTAGCCCTTAGGCCATGTATAATCCACAAGCTATGTATATGCCCGAAGGTTGTGTGTGCTCTGTGAATCAATGTATCGAGATGTATAGGCAGCATCATGTGTCTATATCGAAGAGAGAACAGGGTAAGCTGGACAAGGACCCCCCCAAGGTTCGAACCAAGCTCGAACCCGTGACCTTGTAACGTGTAATCGAATGACTCTACCATGTGAACGACTAGTGGAAATGGCACGAACGTGTGATATGCCATACTGGGGAGATCAACAGAACACCCAAGACCAACACCCCCAAGCAACCCATGTGAAACCCAGAACCAACATACAACTCCATGAACAACCCTTGGGTGGTGCGCAGGTAGTGTATGTAATAGCTAACCTGCGTCATCCCAAGGGGGTGTGTGTCCAGCTGTGCGTCATTCTAACGCCCTGCCGGTGTTCATGCACGAGGCTACGGATTTGAACTCGCAACCTCATACGACAATGCGCATTTCCAACCAGTGCTCTAACCACTTAGCTACATCAACTGGACAACCTTGTCCTTTCCCTTGTTCCCCTGGGTTTTACTTTCGATTAATTGTTCCTTTTTTTTTTCTTTGTTTTTTTATAAAATGAATAGCTCCATCTATTGGTGGGGAGCATCACCTGCTGGAAACCGGGTCCAGCGTCCCTTGAATGTACAATTTGAATATTATGGAAATAAAGGAATCAAGAGCATAAACAAGAATCTGGATTTTGAAGAAAATATCCACACACCTCCTACCGCCCGAAAATCGGAAAATAACACTACCTCTTCATCCTTTATCGGGACGCCAGATATACCCTTCTAAACTAGCAGTGATATCCCTATAATCCATACCAGGAACTTGGAACCAGGGCTGTTGCAGGAGGAGGGAAAGGAGCTGGGAAATCTGACAAAGGTCGCATGAGAATTGAAGCGTCAATGGAAGTCCAATCATCAAAAACCAATTTGTAATATTTTTTCAACCCAGCATCATCTTCATTGTCAGCACCATTCCAAGTGACACATCCAATTCTCCGTCTCTGGTTTCCACCCAGCCATTTGCAACTGAATTTTCAAAAATGACTCTGGATTTCTGCTTTCTTTGAAAAAAATTGTACATTTTCCTTGGTTCTTTCCCAATTGGTTAATATATCTGTGTTCAACTTGTTGTTTAATAGTTTTTGTAAAATCAGGACCATCTAGTCTTGCCCCCTCCCATTCATACGTGCATCTCTTCATCCATATAGCCCACATCACCGCTCTTCTACCCATACGGAACAGATTTTCCACAAATTTCTCACCATTTTCCACTGAATCTGGGTCTGGACTACAGGTCTCCAGAAGAATAGTTTTCCAACTCCATGGCCAAGGCACTTGTGGGATTAATTGTGACCAGATTCGATCCCACCACCTCCAAAGCCATACAAAACCCGGGCATTGCATAAAAATATTCTCTATTGTTTCAGCATATATTCTACTTGGGAAAGTTGTTTTGCATAGCTTGCACCACCATTCTGCCAATCCTTTTTGTTCTAGTGTTGATCTGTCAATGAGCCAATCATTTACTGGTAGACATCTATGTTCAATTTGTCACTGAAGAGAAACTATTTTGGCTGGTTTATCCTTAATTGTTTTGAACCACCTAACAGGCCTTAATTCCTCCTTACTAATATTAAGATGTTCCATCCATCTGGTGGAAACCTTGTCTTTAAGGTTGATTCTAGGTCTAAGCATCCGGTATGCAGATTTGACCTTAAATGAGTGAATAGACCTTTTGGATGATCTATTATGCCTCCCTGTTCTTATAACCGAATTTCAAACCCAATTAGCCGGGTCAAAAGGGAGTTCTGAAATAGGACATTCTGGTTTAAAGGCTACCCAATAATCCTTAATTCTCATTACCCTTATTCTGAAAATTTGTTGCACCTGAATCCAACAGGTTTCCTCTTGCCCCTTAGGAATCACTAGATTTGTGGATGACAAGAATAACTTTTGCAGAAAAATATTCTCATTTTGGTATTGATCCAGAATTAAGCCAATAGACTCAGATTGATCCTTGAAGGCTACCCAATCATTCATCATTAATTTAGGGTCTTTCCTAAGGATACGAAACCATTCAAGAGGGATGAGTTCAATAACCTTCTCAAGTGCGTCTACAAGATGTTGACAGTACCTTAGCCTTGTCTTTAGTTTGGTTGGATCAATCCATTCATTGGTTTCAATATCCCATTTATCCTTTATCCTTATAATACCATTTCCAATCCATCCCTTCCAAGGCGAATGCATACAATGAATGACAAATCCTTGGGAATCACGAATCGATCTGTTATCAAAAAGAGGTTGTTGACATACTTCCTCCCACCTTTCTGGCGATAGCTTGTCTGTTAGGGGAAGTTGTCTCCAAGTTTTCAACATGGAAATCCAAAAAGGATCATTTTTAAAATCAAGTCTGACAGCTTGTCTATCCGAACTCAATGATGTTGCTACAAGATTAGATTTTTCCCTATGAATAGTCTATGATCGATTTTCCAACCAAGTCAAGGGGTCAATTCCTGCAGGGGTTGGAGGAGCAAGTCTCCTGATTTGCTCCAATGCCAATTGTGCCCATGGAGTCTGGGGATTGAATAATAGACGTTGCAACCATTGGATTGAGAGTGCCTTGACTTTTGTCAGAGGATCCAGAATTCCCCCCCCCCCCCCAACTTTTCGTTGGATAATAGATTATCATGCCACTMTGTTGATGACATTACTATACTCATRATTGCCCCTCCACARAAAGGCGGATAGTTGTTTCTGGAGAGATTTAATAGAACGTTTATCCAAGGACCAGATTCCTGATTTGTACCATATAGAAGCTAGAATTACATTATTAATGATTATTGCTCTTCCAAAAATGGATGTATGCTTATTTTTCCACATTTCCATTTTAGACTGAGCAGGTTGGGAGATCCATTCATTGTGATTTATTGGCTTGCTCTCAGCAGAAAGGGAAATCCCTAATATCCTAATTGGGGTATCCAGGGACAACCACTTTATCCTTGGTAATTCAAGAGGACGCCCATCTTGATGATGTATCCACCAACCTGTCGTTTTACTACCCCAATTGACTCTCATATCCGAGAGGCGGCAAAATTTTTCCACCAGCTTATGAATTTCTTCCATATTTTCTTGAGTAGCGTCCACCATAATGGATAGGTCATCAGCAAACAGAGAGTACACTGAAATTGTCTCTTTTGGTATGCTAGTAATTTGTATTCTTCGAATATCCTTATGATATCGCAAATTTGTTGTCAGTGCCTCCATAATTATAACGAAAAGAAAAGGAGTCAAAGGATCCCCTTGTCTTACTGATCTTTCTAGTGGAATGGGGGATGCTACATTGTTATTGACCATTACCCTTGTTGTTGCATTCTGATGCATAATTCTCACCCATCTTCTAAAGTTTGGCCCAAAATTCATCTGTTCCAGACATTTGTCCAGAAAAAGTCAATCAATATGATCATATGCTTTTTCAAAATCAATGAAAATGAAAGCTGCATTATGCTTGGATTGACGATATATTTTAAGAAGTTCATTTACTAGAAGAATATTGTCCTGAATATTCCTTCCTGTAATAAAACCTGTTTGGGATGGGTGAATGATTTATGAAATTATTGCAGTCAACCGATCCGCCAATGCTTTCGCTATGAATTTGTAAACCACGGTCGGAAGGGTTATAGGCCGATAATTTCTTATATTTGTCTTATCCCCTTTTTTATATAATAGAGTAAGTACCCCTTATCCTACAAATTCTCCCATTTCACCCGATTCCCATACCGCCTTATAAAATTTCATAAGGTCTTCAGACATAAAATCCCACGTTGCCTCCCAAAATTCTTTTGGGAATCCATCTATAACCGGGGATTTATTTTCCTCCCTCAATAAAAGTGTCTTCCATATTTATTCTTTTGCTAGATGTTTATCTATCAATTCTTTTAGCTTCTCTGATAAAGATTTATTTAATGGACGAAGGAATTCTTTCATCTCTAGGATACGCTGTTCTCTAGGAATATGATTATTTTGTGAAGTGAAAAGTGATTTAAAAAAGTCTCTGGCAATTTTAAAGCATGCCACAGTCGAAGTAACCAAATCCTTATTAGGGTCAGCTGGATCCTATAAAGCCTCTATGATGGTTCTTCCTGTTCTGGCTCTAGCCATGGCAAAGAAACGCTCATCCATAGAGCCTTCCATATTCTGAATCTTGAGTTTACCCCTGATTCTTAGTCCTTGCCATCTATATTCCATTTGGGTCAAAAGATGGGATTCTAGACATTGAAGTTCCTCAGATATATTATCAAGTTTTTCTTGATCAACCTCCTTTTCCTCCTTGCTTTGTAATTCAACAATTCTATTTTGTAAGTCAGTTTCCTTCGCATGTTTTTGCTTTGCTAATAACTTAGAATATTCATTGCATTTACGGCCTAAAAATGTTAGACCCTTATTGAACCATTTAATATTATCACTAAGGCGAGCCCTCTGGTCTTTCCAAAAATTCCAATCATCTCGAAGGAAACAATCCATCTTGAGATGAAAGGTATTTAAATGATAAAAGACTTTCCCTTGGTCAAGCGTGATCCACGCCTGGGAAATGACTTTTTGGGAAATTTTCTGCCATTTGGAGTGCACCCTGCAGCTCCTCAACCAACAAGATGAAGTCAATACGAGATTTATAATTATGATTAGCACAGCCCTTCCTAAAGCACGAGAAGGATTTAGTTGATGGGTTTAATCTCCTATAGGAATCAAAGAGATTGAAAGAGTGACATAAGTCTGCTATAGTCCTTTCATCCATTGTCATGTAGGACGGACATGGAGAGGGAGGACGCCATCTGTCCATGAGGTGGTCTGGGGCAGCATTAAAATCTCCAGCTATGATTAAGGGAATGCCAACAGGCAGACGTGGAATGATATTTCCAAAAAACGTTTGTCTTTCCCCTACCTCATTAGACCCATATACACAAAGAATCCCTACAATTTCCAATTCAAGCATAGCTAGAACATAAACCCATCTCCCTTGATCCTGATCTGCCAATGAATAGGCAATCTCTGCTTTGGATTGGGGAGGTATCCATATTGCCACCCCCAAACTCCCTGGAGTAATAGCATGAGCCCTATATGCTTGGTGAGGCCATATCTGTTTGTGAAGGTCGTTGTGCATATCAAAATCCATCAAGTGAGTTTCCTGGATACAAATCACATCTGGCCACTCCTTACCATTAATGCCTTTTAATTGGTCATAAATTGCTTGTCTTTTACTCTGTTTGGCAGACGCAAGGCCATTCACATTTAACGATCTTAGATCTAGATCTGCTT
Source organism: Chara braunii (assembly GCA_003427395.1). NCBI lineage: Eukaryota > Viridiplantae > Streptophyta > Charophyceae > Charales > Characeae > Chara > Chara braunii. Next base: position 215,398 of record BFEA01000062.1, read on the forward strand.
GTCGTCTAAGCAATTTCCATTCTTTGTCTTTATTATTTAGGGCATCAATGATTCTAATCCCTTCCATCAAACCAAAAAACAGGGGGGCAATCACACTGACAGATCAGGAAATAAGGCACAAGTAGGAGGGAGGCTATAGATTCTTCCATTGCCCTGAGTCCAACACCCCTCCCTTTTCTATAATGCCATGTTTCAGAATTCTCGCAAGAATGATCCCCACATCCTCCTCTAACCAGAACGTACCCGCTTTGATTTTAAGAACTTCAACTTCTTTCAGTGCCCCCTGTCCAAACCATCTTAATTCCTCTTGTCTTGATCCATCATACCTAATGTAGATATCTCTCTCTGCTACTCTTTGTTCTTTTGTTACTAACGACAGGATAGCAACAGCCCCTGGCGGGAAATTCTCCTTTATGAATTTCAGTATTTCCATTTTAATCCACGATTCTCCCGCCATACCACCAGTCAGGGACACCAGGGAGAGAAATTGGGGGTTGGTTCCTTGCACAGTTATTTCTCCATATGCCGCACTTTGTGGTTCTGACAAACCCACTTGCCAATTTCCCCCTTTGTATCTGACCGACAGAATAACCACTCCTGTTTTGGAAGGTGGAAGATCCCCCTGACCTTGGGCCATCCTTTGTCTGAGTTTCTGTCTCTTGCTCGTAGCAAGCAGGATCATCGCTCTGGAATCCATTGCTCCTTTTTCTCATGGTTCCTCCTTCTTTTGCATCTCAGACTTATCTATTACCGGTACCTGATTGGGTTCTCCTGTTGGGTGACCTGTCAAGAGTAAAAATTTATTTTCCCCTGTTATTTCAGACACAATTTCCTTCAATTGGTGCACAGCTTTTACCTTCTTCTGAATAACTGGTCTAGGCAGACTATCCTCACAGTCCTGGGGAATCAACGTAGGAGGACTGGTCTCCACCTCAAGTGATATGCTACTTCCTCTTAACGTTTCCTCACTGTCACTATCCTTGGTTTGGTGGGGCTTTCCTTGTGGCGTTTCTTCCCAGGTCATGAAGTCACCCCGTAACCCCGTTGTCTTGCGTTTTACTTCCAATCTCTTGTTTGTTCTTATCGCCCTCTTCTCTTGTTCAGGGCCAGATCGTCTGTTTCCTATCACCTCGTTAAGTAGGTTTCCCACTTGCGAAGTTAAAAAAAAAAAAAAAAAGGCATGGTCAATCTTGTCCCAATCGATATCCTACTTCGTGCAATCAATCTAGTCCTTGGGTGACACCTACATTCCTAACCGGGTGAGCCCACAAATCATGGCTCCATCAACCATCTGTAAATTTTTCATATGGGACGCCGGGCCTGGTCCCAGAACGTGCTGCTCCCCACGAATAGATTGGAGCTTTGTTATTAAAAAAAAAAAAAAAAAAAAAAAAAAAAAAAAAAAAAAAAAAAAAAAAAAAAAAATCCTCATAGAGGGGATGACCAATGGTTAGCTCGACCATCATCCCCATAGTCATGACTCTTTCCCTGACCTTTTTTTCTTTTTTTTCTTTTTCTTTTCGGACAAACGAGGGCCTGACCTTACAACAGTCAAACCAATCTTAACTCATCCAAGAACGACAAGGACCGTGGTCGATCGCAATTGTCAAGTTTGTCGCTGTCGGTATGCTACGCCATGCAGTCAAGCCAGACGTTGGGCGTGTGATCGGTATCCCGACCACGTTGCTAACCAGGCAATCCAACCTTCGCAACTCCACCAAGATCAAGATAGAGGAGATAATCAGTGAGGAATGAAGAGGGACGATACAGCTCCATCAACAAGATGTTTATAATTGCCAACCATTCCAGGAATGACAAAGAGTGTGGTCAAGCTTGTTGCAGTCATTATTTTACTTCGTGCCGTCAAGCCAATTGTTAGGTCCCACCCACATTGCTAACCTCCGGGCAATCCAACGGATCATTCATGACTCTATCAAGATCCTCATAGAGGGGACAATCGAAGGTCAACCCGACTATCGTCCCGATTGTCACGACTCTTGTCCCGACCTTAAAGCGACAGAGAGTGTTTTTTTTTTTTTTTTTTTTTTTTTTTTTGTGGTCCATCACAGCTGTCAAGTTTGTCGCAGTCGGTATCCTGCTCCATGCAGTCAACCCAATTGTTGGGTGTATGATTGGTATCCCAACCACGTCACCAACCCCGTCTGCAGGATGTTCTTATCACAGGACACTATAACCACAATAAAGAACCGGCATCCAGCGTATCACGACTCTAGAAAGGCCAAGACTGGAGAAGAGGACCGGTGAGGAACGGAGAGGGACGATGTAGATCCATCCATGGGATGTTCTTACAATGAGACACTGCAACCGCAACGAGGAACGGGCAGGGGGAGATGGTGTTCTAGGTGGTGGAGTGCAACCTACTCTCTCCTCCCAGGTCGGTCTCCCACCACCTTGTAGCCGCTCATTTCTCCAGTTGCCAACTACATCATTCCGGTCTCCCGGTCACTGCCTCTTCGAGTCTTCAGCTGCGTTATCGCTGATCCTTCCCCTCGTCACCATCGCCTCTGTTTCCAAACCATGACACTAAGTCTTCTCGTCATCCCGCCCCCTTCCCTCCGGTCTCCTAGTTTGTCTTTTCTTGTCGTTTCCCTCGCACTCTCCACCTTATCACACATTCATGCTGTCTTCTATTGCCTATTGTCATTGTTGTATCTTCTTTGTCCACCAAATCACTGGTCTGTGTCATCATCGATTGCTTATTGTCATTGTGCCTTCACCTCCTCTTTTCACGAGAAGCCGCTTGTCGTTTCTCTGTACTCTCCACCTTATCATAAGTTTGTGCCGCTGTCGATTGCGTACTGTCGTTGTCGTACCCTCTCCATCCACCTCGCCACTAGTTCATGTTGCCGTGGATTGTGCTAGGAGACACCCCTGTCCGCACAGCCGCATACCTCCTTGCTACCTCCCTCATCTCCTATCTGCACTGGCTCTCTTCGACACACCTCTGAGGACGGTGGCTTGCCACCACCCCTCGTCTCTCACTGTCATCCCAGTTCGGCGGCGGTGGAGGATTTACTAAGAACCTGGGGACACGCGATGGGTTGGCGCCTCATTACAGCTGTATGGAAATTGTACCAGATACGGCTATAATGACTGGGCGGTCTATCCGGATGAAGATGGTAGTGGTTCCTTAGCGCTAACCTGCAGCATGCCGAACCACTACCGTCTTCACCCCGATAGAACACCCGGTCATTTTAGCCGTATCTGGTACAATTTCCAGTCCAGGTACAGCTATAATGACTGGGCATTCTATTCGGGTGAAGACGGTAGCGCTAGCGCTGGCTGTGGATGGAGGTCGGGGTCAAGAGTTGCCTTCCATTCCCAAAGGACTGGGCGGATTGACAATGCGGGCTGGCCGTGCACGTAGGGCTGGTAGGTTGAGCTGGAGGAAGCTATGTGGTGTCATGGTTCGGTGATGGCAGCGGTGTCCACTATACCTCGCTGTTGGTATCTTTGTATGCTGGCCCCGGGCCGTGTTTGTGCTCTTTTTTCTTTTTTTTTACCATTTCTCGATTTATGCATGATATCCTCGCTCGCACAGGGGCCATGCTAATCTTCTCTGTATCTCTCCAATCGTAACAGATGTCCCGAAGGACCCGTGTTTGTGTTCTTATAAAAAGATTTTTCGATGTTGGCTATCTGTGTCCTCCTCTGCTTTGTTTGTTTTTTGTCGAGTCGTGAGTCTGTACGGTCTTCAATCAAGTTTTTTGTTGTTTGCGTGCAGCGCACACGCGGATGCATGCATGTAACCGCCATTCAGAATGCCTGGTTTTGAGTCACTTGTGGGTGCACGAGTGTGCGACAAGAAGTCTGAGTATAGTTCGAGCATGAAGTCTCTTTTCAGCTTTTGGAAATGAGTATGATGGGTAATTGTCGCATGTTCGATTAACCTGTTGATGATTGTTTTGCTGATGTAAGGTCTGTCTCTTATACACATCTAGATGTGTATAAGAGACAGCCTTATGGCTCTGGCTCCTTTTCCATTCTGCAGAGCATCAGTCCGGTTCCTATTCCACCGGCAAGTCAAAAGTACAGATTACAACGCGCTGGAAAGACGCTTCTCCCCATTATGGCTGGGAGACCTGAGTGGGCGGCATTGATTACTTCTAGTCTGGAAGGATGTACTGCCCCTTACCCCTGCCTAAGTTAGCTTATTGATACTACCATCTTCACCTGAATAGAACGCCCTGTCATTATCGCCATATCTAGACGGAAAGATGCCCCAAATACAGCTCTAAAGACCGGGAGTAAAGTGTAACTAATCCCTTGCTGACTGGCTCCTATCTGTACGCATCTGTTCCTGAACCTAAGTCGAATTCATCCGTGTAACTAACCTTAGAGATGTTTTGCTTCTCTCGACTGATTGCTTTCTGGTATGTTTATGAAACGGAAGCAATGTATCCCCTTTTTCTGAACTGCCTTGATTATCTATGTACCTCCTCCGATATTACAATAGGACCCACTCTCCTACCTACTGTGCTCATCGACGGCCTTTTTCCGGCTGGAAGTAGTCCTATGGCTATCTTTTTCTTTACTTTTGAAGACTGTCGATTTACCTTATAAAAGTCTGTTTTTTTCCTGCGTTTACTAAAACCCTGAACCCTAAATCCTAAATTTGGGGGGCTTCTACCCTCCCCCCTCCTCGGAACGATTCCAATTCAGATCTCAGCTTCACTGCTTCTGATCGTGGACCAGAGATTGCTGCTAGAAAATCATCTGCGAAGCGTATGTAATGCATCCTTCGGTTCCAATGCGTGGGGATATTTTGGCTAGTTAGAACTTAGATATTTTTTCCATCTGATCGGTCTCTTGCGGCCCGCTGTTGTCTGCTTTTTTTTCCGTCAAGCCCTGCGGTGCAGACCCGTGATGGTGTCTGGTCTCTGACTGTTGTACTCTGGCAGGGGGGTTAACCAATTTTTCAGGACTAATCTATTTCCCTTTATCATGCCTAGGCTCCCGCTTCCTAGTTTTTCGATGCGGGGGGTAAATCTTTTGATGATCTCCAGCTTTTTGTCCGGGGCGTTTTGAATTTAAGTCCGAGTTTTCTTCCAAAGAGCGTGGATTTCTGTCGGATTTCTGTTTGTTTTAGTTGTTGGAAAACGATCAGAGGATTTTCTAGGTTAGTCAGACGATCTCGGCAAAGGTCTTTTTGTTTGTTTGTTTTTTCCGTCAAAGGTCTTGTTGTGTCTCCTTCCCCAAATAGCCCGAAGAGTCACTTGTTGTTCTAGTTAGTGAGAAAAAAAAAAAAGAAAAAGAAAAAAAAAAGAAAAAAAAAAAAAAGAAAAGAACAAGAATAGGTCGAAAGACTCGAAACCTTTGAGAGGAGGGGCTTGCTCTATGTCTAGCAAGATGCTCCCAGGGTTGATTTTTTCAACTGTGAGGTTAGAGTGTTTGCTCCAAGTTTGCTCTATCTCATTGCCAGAGCATTCGGGCTTTCTCACAATCCACGAAGCAATGGTTGAGTGTCTCTATGGAATGGGAGTTGCAGACTTTTACACTATGACGCCTGCTCGAACTTGTCTTCCGTCCGTCTTCTTTGTGCTACCTAGCCAGGAATTCACTGGGACAGTTCTGAATGTTATGACCCATAACAGACTTTTGCCCATTCGACCAGCCTTGTGCAGAAAACTGATGACCAGCAGGGCTTGAAGACTGTGTCGGCGAGAGAGCTTTCCTCCTCTTGCCATCCCTTTTGTATGATGGCGGCGATCTCAATGGGGGTGGAGAACAACTTGTAGCCTATTTTAGGGGCGTAGTCTGTTATTTTGTGCCTTCGTGTAACTGTGGAGGGGGCGCTGGGGGTGCTCCAGCACCATTCGGTGGGGTCTACTTCCAGGTTTTGGATGTCTGATTCAGTGTTGATTACTCTGTTCTCGGTCCCCTTCTATTACTCTGATTCTTCTCAGGTTATTACTTATTTTAAAGTACCCCTCGACTCTTCGTTCTTGTTTTGCTGATGTAGCTTGCTGGGTTTCCTGGTTGTTCCGAGGGGAAAATGTTGCGACCTGTGCATTCATTGTCGCGGACTTCGTTTATGATTGGTAATTGATAGCCCTCTCTAATTAAGTCCCAAAGACCTATGATGGTAATAAATATGGTTAACCCGATTAACATAACAAAAGCATAATGGCACTTTTTTTTTTTTTTTTTTTTTTTTTTTGGCCCGGCCGGGCAAGTGACCCCGGGCCACTCTGGTAGCCTAGCTTTTTTTCAATTTTTTGACTTTTCACCACAGATCATTCTCCCATATGCGGACCTGACTGTGCTTCCGTGGTCAGCTGCACACACGCTACGTGGAACCTGCTGTTGTTGTCTGGTGTCGTCGGGGGAAGTCGGGGGAAGTCGGGGGAAGTCGGGGGAAGTCGGGGGAAGTCGGGGGAAGTCGGGGGAAGTCGGGGGAAGCTGTCCTCGTACCACTGGCTGGTGCTCGGCTATCAAGTTGTGACTCGTGAGGCACATTCCGAGGCACAGCCGCGCTGCGGACATGCTTCCTGAAAGCTGACGTTCCCCCACAGCGAGCAAGCCCCATCACCCGTCAGACAAGCCATCATCATTCCCCTTCGAGTGACTTTGTGCCCTTTCGCCCTTTTGACCTCTATAGCATTTATCGATTTTGTATCAGGCTGCAGCTGGTCCCGCCCTCTTTTCCCTCCTCTCAGGATTTCCGTGCAACGGGCAGTTCTGTCCGTCAGATGCAACGATGCCTCGGGCCCTTGGCCCCTGCTTATCCTGCCCTCCCCTCCTCTTGACATTTTGCAAAATAACCCTTCCACACCCTTTTTCAACCAGAAAACCTCGGGCCGCCACAGGAAGTTTCAGTTTCACCCCAGAGCTTCAGCCCCCACCCAAAACCCTTGGCCTCGACCCCCCTGATCCGCACTGGACTCACAGGGTACAGAGCGCAGCATGGGATGCGAGGTTGCCCATTACAATAGCCTTTTCTACGGATACGTCAGATAGAGTAAATCCTAGTACCATCCTGTATTTCGCAATTGACAAGCACTTGATATATGCTAAGTGTTTATCATAGTTTACTGCCGACACACTCCATAACACTGTTGCTCTACCCCACCAATAGAATGGAGTCATCTGGGGGAGATGCTATCCGGGGCTGCTCTTATCACCTTGGACAGCACCGGCCTGCAGATGTTAAAAACAAAAAAAAACAAAAAAAAGCAAAAAAAAAAAGCCCTATTACAGTTACTAACTTTTGCTCGCAGTGTATGTTTCTTCTTTAGTCCAGACTACGTTTAGATTTTTCATTAAAAAATATAAACAAAACAAAACAAAAAAGCGTTAAGATTTTTCCCACCCTTCCAGTGCACATTCCATAGAGTAAGGAAGTCAATCGGATGGCACTCTGGTCTGATGATCGTTCAGTTTAAGGCTCGCAGCTGCTCACCAAATGCAAAGAAGGGAGGAGAGGAGAAAACAGACCAACTTACTCCTAGTCTGACTAGCCAGTCTTACACCACAACACACTGGACTGGAATTGTCATGTCAAAACAAAATTCCATCAGCCTAAGCCCTTGGTAACCTAAACCCTAAACCCTAAACCCCGAACCCCGAACCCCGAACCCTGAACCCTCAACCCTAAACCCCAAACCCTAAACCCAACCCCCCCAAACTAACCCTAAACCCTAAACCCCAAACACGAAGCACTAAACCCTAAGCCCTAAACCCTAAACCCTAAGCCCATTGGAATTGCAGTCGTAAAGGTGTGCGTCTGTCAGGCTGAGATCACGAGTTTTCCTCTATGTATAGTCACCGAAAGATCCAAGTCAAGTACCGGTTACCTACTCATCGAACTAACCGGCCTTGAGATTGTACTTGGATGTAGGGGCCGCATTTACACTGGCACATGCACAGTGTGTATTCATACCTCCTTCAGATGGTCTTGACCGTGTGTTCGCAATTGTGTCTAGTACTCCAACCATGTATGGACTGAATGGATTGACCTTATTGTGTGTATTCATACCTTCAGAGGGTCTTGACATGTGCTCGCAATTGTGTGTAGTACTCCCAACGTGTATGGATTGAATGGATCAACCTTGTTGTGTGTATTCATACCTTCAGAGGGTCTTGACCGTGTGCTGGCAACTGTGTGTAGGACTCCAGTACTCCAACCACCATGTATGGATTGAATGGATGGCACCAGTTTCCCTCTGAGTATTGTCACAGAAAGACCCAAGAAGGTTGGTTCCGACCTTCTTGAAGACCGCATCGCCATTGCCATGGGCCTATGGCAAAGGCATCCACAGGCAGCTGGTGACATCCGCCATGGAGATCACAGGTTCAATAACTTCAATCCCATGCATGGTCACAGAGACAACAAGGGGAAGGACTGATGCGTACTCAGTATGCAGATCAGCTTTGGGTTTGTAATTGGATGTTATAGCCACAACCACAAGCATGCATGCAGAGTGCAGAAAGCATGTGGCGACAGGATTCGAACCTATGACCGTCTGGGGTACTTCTTGATAGTCTCATGGAGTGCATATCTTTGAGATGAAATGACCCACACTAATCCCTGTCTGAGATTGCTGAAATTTCTGAGAAAATGATGTCCTTTTGATCTGTTTTCTGAGAATTCAGAGTCTGAGTCTGTTCTGCTGTGATTCGCTGTGTTGTCTCAGTGTGTGTGTTTGTGTGTGTGTGTGTGTGTGTGTGTGTGTGTGTGTGTGTGTGTGTGTGTGTGTGTGTG
>BFEA01000062.1:230318-245713 GCA_003427395.1 Chara braunii
CCCCTTTCTCTACCACTTTCCTCCGAACAGAAGACGGTAGTTGGCCTTTTTTTTTTTCTTCTTTTTTTTAATTATGCCGGTGTCTTTGCTCGGATAGTTAGCTTATATCCCTTCTGTGGTCGGGTCGTTTCAGTGACAGCTCCGTCCCAGTCTTCCCCACTGAGGGATGATGACTCTTACGCCACCTGGCTTGAAGAACCAGGGCAAGCTGCTTCCCTGGTGAGTCGTGATTGATCATTTCGTGCACAGCCACCAGTCAGACCACCCTACAGCAAGGGGAGCAGAAGGCCATTGAGCACTGACTGCTTCCCGCACTCCCCAAGAGCTAGACAGATCAGGAGGTAGTGCAGTCATTCATGGACGCCACAGGTGCAGGGCCTTCCTGACTCTTCAGATTGATTGGGGATCCCTCTGACGTGGAGCAAGGATTATACAGGATCCACTGTTCCAGCGGACAAGGATGGCCGTTTTGTGGACTTCTCTGAAAGCATCACTAGCTGTGAAAGCAGGAGGGAGGTTCATACAACAACAAGAGCACCTGCATCAACACACACACAAGTGCACTCCTCCACATACTCATCAGGTTCATGCAATGGCAGAATCCTGAATGGGTCTGCACCGGGGTCTCCTCAGCGGGACATTGAACGGAAAACATTAAGGGCAGGAAAAGCATATGCAGCAGATGAAACTGCTAAGCTGTTGCAGCCGCACCCGATCAGAGATATAACAGTCCTTATGACCCCTGCCAAGGTGAGTAACACACACACACACACACACACACACACACACACACACACACACACACACACACACACACACACACACACACAAACGCGTGCGCGCGCGTGCACACACCCACTCTTTACTCTGCCTCCTTTCATAATGTGCAAGCGGGTCGTTACGGCACACGGGGATGTGGGCAGCTCACGATCAACCACAATCAACGTGGCGAGCCTTGTACATGAGAGGCACAGGAAAAGGGGAGTTGCAAGGACAAATGAAACGGGTACCCAAAAAAAGCAAAATGAACACGGTTAAGGGATTTAAATGCTTCTATTTTGCTCCGTGTCGCTTGATGTGAAGTAACTGTTTCATTGTCGGATTGTCACAACTCAGGTGTTTTCGTCATCTGCAATAGGACTAAAGCTGCTTCGATTCGGATCTACTCATCCAGGTGGAATAGGGTCTGTTGTGGTGAAAATTCAAAACACACACACACACACACACACACACACACACACACACACACACACACACACACACACACACACACACACACAATCAACGTGGGCCGCCTTGTGCGTAAGAGGCACAGTAAAAGGGGAGCTGCAAGAACAATAAAAGGGGTACCCCAAGGACAACCAAAAAACTGTCTAATTATAAATTGCTTTAATATGTTGGACATCTCAAATNCAACCAAAAAACTGTCTAATTATAAATTGCTTTAATATGTTGGACATCTCAAATGCTCTCGTTGTCTGCAATAGGACAAAGACTGCTTTGATTCTGAATCTATTCATCTGGGTGGAATTGGGGCTGTTGTGGGGAAAATCTATAACACACACACACACACACACACACACACACACAAGCTGGTCCTGTCCGGTCTGTTGGGGTGGCCAATAACCGTAGGCAACGCATGCTCCTCAGCTCATTTTTCTCCACAATTCAATCCCTGACTGGCCTCTTGTGCAGTCTCCTCTGCCGGTGAGCATCGACGACCCTACGAGGTTCCCCTTTTCCATGCTCTTTTTGCCTCCCTCGCGCTCCTAGTTCTCTCCGTCCCTGGTGCAGAACTACTAAATGTCATGTGAATGAGCACCACTACAAGCACATCGAACATACAAGGTGCGGGTGCTCTGAAGAGAAAACCGGCGTGTATGCATCCCACGCTTAGATACGCAGACATTGTGGGCCTTGCAACTTTCAGAATACAACAATAACATAACATATAACCTGACAGGAAAAAAAAAAGAAAAAAAAAGATGATAAGGTAAGGCTGTCTCAATCTTGGATCTACTCAGCTGGGTGGAAAAGGGGGGTTTCTGGTGACGCCGTGACAGTTTACGAGACACACATGGTGTGTGCCTGTATGTTCTCCTGCATATGGGAGCCACATTGCCTGTGACATGTGTCTACACTTCGCCATTCGTTGCAGCAATTGCAACTGCGGGAATTGGATGCGGCGCTTCCATAGTCCAGACCCGAACCGGTCCTGTACGGTCCGCAGAGGTGGCCACTTATACCATAGGCAACACCTGCTCTTCAGCTCATTTTTCTCTCCAACCCAAACACCACTCTCCAGCAGTCTGCTGTACCAGTGAGTATTGAGGACCCACTAAGGTTGTCTTTCCCCTGTTCTGTTTCTTCCTCCCTCCATTCTCCTCCTCCTCTCCCCCCCCCCCCTCCTCCTCTCCCTCCCTTCCCCTCCTTCCTCCCTCCTTGCAGAACTAATACGGATGAGCATCATTAAGAGAAAACAGACAAAAATATAAGGTCCATGTGTGCTGAGAAGCAAACAGGTGTGTAGTAGTGTACTCATTCCACGCTGAAGGACACAGACGAGGAGGACCTTGCACTTCTCGGAATAGATCAATGAAACAAACGGCCGTTTCATCGAAACATTGCACTGACTTAAATATTAAACTAGCAGTCTAGCATATATCTATTATATCACTTGATAAAAGATTGTAATGCAAGACTGTTTCAAACGATTTGTGCGATTTAGCCCTCGCTGCTTTGTACTGCTTGTCTGCGCGCCCTCCTCCCCGGTGCCGTCCAGCCTTTGTGCTTTGCTCCCCACTTGTTGTTCAAATGTATTGCCTCCCTGCTTTTTGCCTTGCTGCTTGCTGCTGATCTGCCCAACCGCCTCCCCCTTGCCCTCGATGGGACTGGCGAAATGAATGAGGCCGATGTATGCAAGAGTCTTGGCTTTCTCAAAAACGGTTGTGTAGCTTAAGTCGTTCCGCGTGTCATCAAATTTTTGGTATGTTTGTTATTGCGTTTAAGTATCCACAGCTCGCAGCGACTTGCATTGCGGTAGCCCTGTCCAACATTAGACACGCACACACAAACACACACACACACACAGTCTTTTTGTATGTCTGTGTTTTTCTCTGCGTTCTTCCTGTGTGCTCCCGTGACCACCCCCAAGAAGTGCCAAACAGTCAGTGGTGGCATGTTCGGAGTGCCTGCAGGGGGTGCACTGTGTTAGTGATGTCTGTGATACATGTGGTCTATGGGTGTTGAATCTGATGATAGACGTCCGTCAGAGTGGATTCCTGGCTCAGCAGATGGTGGCAACCAACAGCCCACGGGGTTCTACTTGTTGTGTGAGGAGGTGATGGATTGCTTTGGTCTGTATTTGTTTTGTATGTGTAGGATTGCCTTGTCTGTGCTCTTCCGCTGCCTTCTTACCCACCAGCTTGCCATGCTCTTCATTGGAGATTGTCTGTTGCTGCGTAGTTTGGTTTCCATGTTAGTGTTGCTTTGTGCCTCTCTGCAATGCTGCCTGGCTGCCAATCTGTGTGGCGTGCCTTGTCTCGCCGTGCAGTTTGCTCGTGTGCCGTGTAGTTTGGCCACTGTCCCAGCGTTTCCTCTGTGTTTCTTTGCGCTGTTGCTTTGCTGCCTGTCCGTTTGCGCTGCTGTTTCATGCAGTTATTTTTGGCACTGTGCAGTCAGGTTGAGCCCGTAGCATTGCATCTTCCAGTCACTGGTCACCATCACAGAGTGCTTCGCTGAGTTGTTGCCTTGCTACTATGTTCTCCTCGTGATGGTGTTTGCCGGCCGTCCACTTCCAACTGGGGTTCAAACACTTAATGACTCAGAGCATCGACATGCGGATTCTACAGATTGTCTGTCGAGGGTTCAGCAGCCTCCTGAAGAATCGCTGCAGGTCCGGCAAATTTGGCAAAACAATCTATCATCATAAGCCTCTTCTTCTTTTCTTCGCTCTTTTGTTTTTCTCAGGATTTGTACTTTTCTCGTCTACTGCTGTTTGGCTTGTACATTTTTCCTTTGCAGCCTTGTGCTGTGTGTCTGCCCACCCCCCTCCCCTTTGCCCTTCAGCCTGTGTCCCTTGCTGCCGCTTGTCATCCATTGCCTTGCTGTCTCATGCCCTTTGTGTCACTGTCTTTAGTCTGTCTTTCCTTTGCTGCCCTTTGTTTTCTGTTCTGCCCACTCAAAATCTATGCGAGAACCGCCTTCAAGTCTTTGCACATGGGCATCTCCTGGGAGAGCACTCCTCGCCAAGTCGTCAGAGTGCACATATGCTGTACTGAGGCAACCATTATATGTGCTTTCACACACATCATCGTACACACACACACACACACACACACACACACACACACACACACACACACACAGTCTGCTAGGATTGCAGATTGCCATAGGACACAAACAAAACGACATACCCACCCCACGGGGGTGGTGGGTTGGACATACCCACCCCATACCCATACAAGCAAAGGACCTACCCACCCCGTACAGGCTAAGTCTGTATGTTGACACGCCTACCAGAACATAGCGCACTACTCGCCCAACCTACCCCCGAACTTGAACAAGCCATATCCAAAATTTAAGCAGATGTTCTCAAAATGTCAATGACTCGTTAAAACCACAACACCAACCGACAACGTCCGCTAAGACGGTACTAGATGTACCCACCCCTCCAGCCCGCTTCCTTGAACACTACCACCAAAAGACAACCTTCTAGACTCCCTCACACGCAGAAAAGAAAATCACAAATAAAAAGCGAAACACTCCCTCCTATTCCCCCTAACCAAATCCCTGACCAAACCCCCCCAACGACTTCTGAAAACCAACATTACCCTCCCTTCACACCTCCCCCCCCCCCCCCCCACAAAGACAAGACAAACCAGAACCTTTTCTTCCACACCAAAGGACAAATCAACTGCAACTAATAGTCATGAACAAGATTACCCTGCAAACCCTACCGTCTTCACCCGAATAGAACGCCCTGTCATCAGAGCCGAATTTGGCGCAACTTTCAGTCTATAAACAGCGATAATGACCGGGCGTTCGATTCGGGTGAAGACGGTAATCGCCACCAACGCAAGAACACAACATGGCCGCGTGCAAAGAAGAAAAAAAAACGCACGGCAGTCCAAACCACTACCAAACAACCCATGAAAAAAACAGACCCAAAATCTCTGACTAACAACAGCGAGGATGCCCGACAGCAAACCATGAAGCAATGCCAATACAACGACAGTCCATAACTCCACAAACCTATGCGATGAACTGACTCATCATCAGAAATCCATAGCTGCTCTTGTTGCCATCCGCCACCTGAAAGACAACAAGCATGGGGTGTGCATCCTTTTCCCCTACAGTGAAGGCATCTCCCTATCTCGCACCCTCCGGAACCCCCCCCCCCCACACACACAAACCATGTATTTCCCCCTCTTGCCACCTACCCCTACCTCAACCCAACTAAAAACCCCCAAAGCAGTCTACCATGCAGACACATAACCAAACTCTACCACCTCTCACCGTGGACACTCCCATAATTAACGGTCCATCATCCATACCCCACTTTGGGCCTTTGCCCCATCCGTTCCACCCCGTCCCTCTCCCTACTACTGGAGGCATCCCTTCTTTATTGCGTGTGACATTGTGGTTGGTAAGCACGGAAGTGTCATAGGGCCTCGCCGCACCACTCACTGAACGCACAAAGACAAAAATTACGGCGGTGCACCTTTCCATGTTTTAGCCTTAGGTTCATTCTCATTTTGCACATATGGTGAGTGGTGCCGTGAGACCCACATACTCGTGCCTTGCAGTTGCTGCATCAAACCACCAGTACTTCCTAAAGGCATGCCCGTTAACAAGCCATGACTAGGAAATGTACGGGTCACTACAGGAGCGCCCGAATTCATCCAACTAGAAACATTTCTAGTCTTTTTTTTTTCCACGGCCAATAGCTGGGCCAAGTGCTGGTGGTTCAAGAACCAGGAGGCAATTTTCTTTTTCGTTGATAAACTTGTGAAGACAAATAGATGGCCAAAAAAAAAAAAAAAAAAATCGGCCTGTACTGGGCCCTGTAGTAACTAGAGTGATCTTTGTCAGGGGCGTCAGGTGACATGGTAAAGAGGTTCATTGGAAAGCAAGCCTCCTTCAGGTCGTAATACGAGGGAACAAGGTCGTATTGTCTCGCGACGTACTCACACTAGGCCATTATTGCTTATGTTTATGGACGTAATTGCAGTCAGATGCATTCAGATCTGGACGTAAATGCAGCTCAAAACATTTAATAAGATAAGAGCTACTGTGAGTATGCGCTCAGAGGGGGGGGGGGCGGGGGGAAGGAGTATGCCCTCAAAGTGGTTCCCAAGCAAGGATCCTCACGAAACTTGGATAGGTGTAAAGCTGGGCTTTTACTTTTAGTACCATCTGGGACCTGTCCCTGGGATGCGTTCCACATGGTACTACATGGTACCATGTGGAACCCATCGATTGGCAATTACCAATCAAACAGCTCGCAGAATCACAAAGAGCCTGAGGTTTCACATGGGTCCACATGGGTTCCACATGGTTCCACATGGTACTACATGAATTCCAGAGGATGGGTTCCACATGTGGAACCCCTCGATTGGCAACAGGTTATCCGTGTTATCACTAACTCCTCGATTGTGGATCGGTTATCCGTATTATCACTAAACGCCTTCGTTGGTAATAGGTTATCTGTGTTATCACTACACTCCTCGATTGGCAATGGGTTATCTGTGTTATCACTAAACCGACTCTTTGTAAAAGAGCCTGAGGGCGTACTCAGGGTCCGCCGACCTCGACAGGATACATCTGTTTATTGGTACGAATTAGTGAACGCACAGAATGGCACATTGGAGAGTCTGGGACTCTAGTTGTTTCTTTTTTTCGGGCACTGACTGGTGCTGTATGTAGTGGCTTGTCGGTTCTTTTTTCTAGTACAAAACGTTTACCAAAATTAACACTAAGGTTCAACATAAATGTGCAATGAAACGGCTCAAAAGTGTCAACGACGCAACACATCCTGGTTATCGAGCAATCCTTGCTCTCTCTCTCTCTCTCTCTCTCTCTCTCTCTCTCTCTCTCTCTCTCTCTCTCTCTCTCTCGGTTTTGATATGGACTTGGGAAAGGGGTTCATGCTCCAGTGGGAGGCTGTGATTTCTAGATCTGGATGCTTTGTACCCGAGCTGGATCTAGTCTCCAGCCGCCGTATTTTTCTTTGGGACGCCTTTGTGAGGGTTGCTGGGGTCCAAGTTCCAGCAGGTACATCTTCTCTGTGACGTTTCAATATTAACGGATGTCCCAAAGGACCGTTGTCCCGTTTCCACAAACACATCTGTTCAATCGAAACTTCGATTGTGAGGAAAATCATTGGGAGGGTGGAGGTTTGATGGTACACACAATACTTGATCGACTGGCGGGTAGAGAGTCCAAGCACAGTCAAACCGTCACCTTTTTTTTCCCTTTAAATTTTATTGATCAAACATCTATGACAGGGTGTAGGGGAACTGCTGATACGAGCAGACACCCCATCTACTATCCCCGCTCGTTGGATGGCTCCGTTCCATCGGTGGGGAGCTGCACCTGCTGGAAAACGGGTCCAGCGTCCCTGTACATCACCATAACAAGGAGCCAGGTGATGTGTTATACATGCCACTTATGTCAAGTTATGTATGATGAGCACCATTGATTGCGCTCTTTGCAAGGGGATTGACTGCCCATCTATCTTTTATTATTATTATTATTATTATTATTATTATTATTATTAATTTATTATTATTATTATTATTATTTTTACTGCCCATCCATCTCAGAGGTGGACTAATACCAATCTTCAACTGCTATCAGATATATATCATGTACGTCTACTGCACCAACATACTAAAATTCCACCCTGTCCCTGCCACGTGGCAGAACCCCAGCCGTTACACCCCGGCCTTCTGCATAGCTCAGTTGGTAAGGCACAGAAGTTGCATTCAGGAGGTCGTGGGTTCAATCCCCATTGGGCTCACGGACGTGCCTGGGCAAGCTTGGTGTTCTACCAGCTAGAGATAACCCGTTCACCCCCCAAGCCAGCATTGGCAGGACCTTGGTTGATGTTGTCTACGCAGCTACAATATTGGCCATTAGACACCGCCATGTGGGGTTTGGGGGGGGGGAGGGGGAGGTGCAGTGCCTGGTCATTGCTCAGCGCTAGCACCGCCGATTTCCCCCATCGGCAATGTCTGCCCACCCCTCGTCGCCGTGATGAGAGACTGGTACAGCCTTGCTCTCACACCACTGTTGTGGTGCCAACCTACCCCGTGCTTCCCCTAGACCCTCCCACCCAGAGAAACTACCCCCCTGGCCCTATCGGAAGTTACCCTACAAGCAACTGATCCGCAGTCCATACCCCCCAATCCTGAGAGCCGCCGCTGATGTAGTCAGACCGTCGCCTTCTTAAACCACCAGTACTTGGCCCAGCTATCGGCCGCGGGGAAAAAAAGAGTAGAAACATTCAAAGTCGCATGAATTTGGGCGCTCCTGTAGTGGTCCGTACGTTTCCTAAAGTCGTGGCCGTAAAAGCAGTGGTACCTTTGTCGGTTCCAAAAATAGTGGGCCTCCGACCTCCTGTCAGGAGGCCGAAACGAAACGACGACCCCCGATCAGATTTTTCAACCGCAGCCGTTGTCGGGCCCGGCCTCCTAAAAGTTTGCGACCAGGCTAAGACTTCTTTTTTTTTTTTTTTTTTTGGGACCAGGCTAAAACTTGTCGAAACCGGACGGGCAAAGGTACTAGCGGTTAAACAAGCCACGATTTTAGCAAACGTACCGGCCACTACAGGAGCGCCCAAATTCATCCAACTGGGAACTTTACTACTCTATTTTTTTTCCCCGGCGGATAGCCGGGCCAAGGACTGGCGGTTTAAACCACCAGCTCAGCGGACCCTATTTTGTCAAAAACCCGATTGTACACCGAACCTGTCCTTTCCGGCCTGCCCGGTCGGGCCAACCACGTCATAGCAGAGACGGGCAACCATATGGAAAGTTTCAATTGTCAGAATGCAACCGCCAGGTTCGGAACGCAACCGTCAGGTTCGGAAAAGGACCATGTCAACAGGCAGATGCAGAATGCAAGACAAGACAGCAGAGAACGGAAGTTGGGAAACAAGAGACGGAAGACAGGAGATAGGAGACAGGAGACAGGAGAAGCGGCCTCGACACTGACAATGACCAAACTGCAAAAAGTTCAGAGGTGAGAGAATGGTTCCACAAGCTACCGTCTTCACCCAAATAGAACACCCGGTCATTATCGCAGTATCTAGACTGAAAGTTGCCCCATATACGGCTATAATGACCGGGCATTCTATATTCGGGTGAAGACGGTAGCATTCCCTTTGCGGACGAATGCCACAGGCTTTTTCTATTCTATAGATTCATTTAAACTATTCACTATCTCACTCCTCGTTCCAGCAACAACATGATCACCCACCGACAGACATCTGCCACATAGGCTTTTTTCTATACAAGCTCATAACACAGGCAACAATCACACACAACACGGAAGATATCCTACATCTTCGTTACAAGCGCACCGCACTTTTGAGTTCAAGTATCCGTTATCCATAATGAACCACAAAACTTAACTCACCCATAACCACATGTGAAAGAGTACAAGTTTTTAGTCAATGTGGTAGAATTGTTTCTGGCCTTTTTTTCACACAAGCACATAACACCAGGCAGGCAACAAGCACACACAACACGGAAGATATCCCCTACATCTTCGTCACGAGCACACTGTTGTGTAGCCTCTGTTATGAACCCGAAAACTCAACTCACCCATAACCACATGTAAAAGAGTCCACAGTTTTGAGTCGAACTGGTAGAATTGTTTCTCTATACAAGCAGGAGAAAGGCAGCAACTGGATCCTACGTCAGAGCACAGACTTACATGCTCACAAACAAGTTCGACACCTCGCTGGTGCCACACGGAATATGCACACGATGTCGACACCCACGTCAACATCCTCGTCAACGCAACCACGTCACCGACATTTTTTTGGCTTTGGCATTTATCCATACATACACTCCCTTAGTTCCATCTCCATTGTCGGACAACACAAACAGCGCATCCATACATGCATGAAGGTCGGAGAACCTCGCAGCAGACCAAACGTATGTCCAGATATCAATGACTAGAGAGTCAGTAGAGACAGCTACTTAACTGTGCTCTGCCTGCCCCCCCCAAGTCCCACCCCCCACCAGCCCACATCATAGTACATGCTCCGAACAGGCTCGAAGCCCTCCGCAACAGATCGAAAGCCACATACCCTATGCTTTGGAGGATGAGAACTATGGCACAGCCTCTGTGCCGACACGCACGGGAAACTCTGCCGCAGGAGCGAGCGCTAACAATCTGAAGGAGACGACATCTCTCGACAGTGGGCATCACAACAACCAGTTTGCTACACCCGTTGTTCTGTGCTTGACTCGATCCTGCCATCTCACGGTTCCACTGCCTCTCCCATAACAGATGTCAAACAAAAATCCTGACGGAACATCGACGAGAGAAACCGGCATTTGCAGAAAACAGTTGTCGATCGCAGAGCCTGGCTTTGTTTGCGGATGCTTGCCCGTCTTCAAGTGTACCTATATCACATGCTTAGTATTGTCTACGCTTTGAGATGCCTTGCCCTCGCACACAATGCCTTGCCTTCGCATCTCTCATTGTCATTCACTTGTGAGTACAACAGTACATCAAAACCTCAACGATCCCTTCAACCAGCAATCACTTGGAAGTGACCAACTTCGCGCTCTGATTTTATATTTCCAATGACAATTCCTCTTAAACCACCACTACCTTTCAGGCTATATGGTGATGCTGAGTCAAAAAAGTAGCCTACTCACGAAAAAAAATAGCCGTCGGGCCGCCGCTGATCATTTTCATCAGCGGCTCCCGGCCTCCGAATTTGAAACCTAAGGCCCACGGCTCCACATACGAGAAAGGTAGTGATCCTTCGAAGGACCGACATCGATCCAGAAGTGCAACACCAAGAGCTCCTCATGCAATAACAGACCACTGGATCCTCCTGGCCCAAGACAACCAAACCCACTTCCACTTAGAAGGCATTGCATGCATGTGAGAGAGCAAGGGGGAGAGAGAGAGAGAGAGAGAGAGAGAGAGAGAGAGAGAGAGAGAGAGAGAGAGAGAGAGAGAGAGAGAGAGAGAGAGACATGCATGCAATAGTCATACTGACTCGTCCAGCAATCAGAAATACTATCCAGCCTGACACAAAAGTCCCATTCATACATTGATTGATTGATTGATTGATTGATTGATCATGTCCGGCTGCAGTTATGTACAACAGTCATACTTCCTTACGGGCCTCCGCCCAAGTACACACAAATCATTCGATAAGCATCCAATCATCATCAGAGAACACAAGGAAGACAGGGAAGAACAGCAGTGTAGACAAAGGGAGGGAGACAATGCATAGAGCTTCAACTCTCACATTTCCCTGCCCCATACCGCTTGCACTGTGTCTGAAATTCTCACATCCAATCTGAATACATGGTAAGCAGCTCACAGCTGTACTCGTTTGAGAAAGGCCTGTACCAATTATCGTTAGCGACTTAGTGCCAATGAGGAATAGAGTGGAGTAACACATCCCTTCTCCACCTCGCAATTATACAAATAACACTTTTGAGCAATCTCCGCGGCTGAAAGGATGAACCTCAATGAACCTCAATGTCAATCCACCACTGTCTCCAGGAAAAACAGCACAAACGCCTGCAACCTCCAAAACTTCAGCGGTGAACGGCCTGCCCTCTTTATCCTCCAGCCCGCCATGCAAAATGCGCATCCTCCCAAAATCCAAGGGACTGTGAAACGCAGTGGAGCGTCCAAGTTCCGTTTAACATGCACCCCACCCACCCCACAGAGATATACACATGACAGATAATCATGTGTTGCACACAGAAAAGGGGGTGCCATTGATCTCATCCTACCATCACAGGCGGAGACCAAGAAGGGAACACAGCGTCAGTCGGAATGCGTTGTTATCAGCTGCTTTTCATCAGCAACAACACCCATTACAACATTACCCTTTCTTCAACAACCCCACCTCCAACATTACCCCTCATCGAAGAAGACAAGTGGCACAAAGTGGCAGACCCCGCTAACCTACTCTTAACATCCAATCGCTATTGCACAAAACACGTTTCCAGCATGATGACCATCCATCCACCCACCCAACCAAACCCTCGTCATCCGGTTCCTACTCATTCGCCTCAGCCAATCTATCCTCCACCATCCCCCCCTGCTTCACATCTGACAAGGCAACCAACTCTTTTAATATGCATGTCATCCTTGCGCAGGGGCCGTGCTAATCTTCTGTGTATCGTTCGTTCCAATTTTAACAGATGTCCGGAAGGACGACACAACCAACTCTCATCGAACAGTTCCAAATCATCTTTCGCCTCAGCAAGCCTATCGTACGCCATTGCCTTCTTCACGCCGTTGCCCTCTTCACGCCGATACGACAAACACAGAAGAAGAAGCAGGACACTCCAAAGAGCAGATCCAGGTCGAGGACTGTGATGACAAGCATAAGACTCGCCTCTGCAGCACCACCGCCCACTGCCAATATAGCAGGCACTCTCTCGTGCACTCCCATCAGCGCTTTATTGTTTCCTTTCGTCGACTCTTGTCGAACGACTGCAACAATCTCACCTCATTCTAGTCTGTCTGACCCAAAGAGAAAGCTGTATCAACAGCCACAGATCCCACGCCTCTGCGCTAACCACCCACTGAAAGCTGCGACGCTTCCTTGTTGTTCTGTTGTTCTGTTGTTCTTCCTTCCTAACCTTCAGAAGAGATCATACATCGCAAGCAAGGGGTAAACGGTCCTGGCCCGCGCAGTTCAGCTCCACGCACGTTTCAGTCACTGACGAAATTTTGTGGGCGTTTAGCCGACTCCCCCTACGGTGGAATGAATGATGCTCCTTTCCAATCCGTCCTCTTTACAGAGCAAGCAACCTTTGCATTGCCAACGTCGAGCACCAAGTCAGCACCTTCCCTAAAACCCCAGGCTGGCACGCAAAAGCCAAAGCCCAACATACAAGTCACCTGTTCCCCCTTTCCACCAGGCCATCAGCCGAAACAGAGCTATAAAAGGCATACCTATCAAGAGCAGTCCCACAACGGTCCGACAAAAGTACACCGTGAAGAGTAGTCCCACAATGGGACATCACGCAGAAAACACGGACTTGCGGATCCCAGTGGGACCGTACAGACACATCGATCACTCTCAGGGGTCAGGTCCCACAAAAGTACACTGTGCAGAGTAGTCCCACAGTGGGACATCAAACAGAAAACAGAAAACACGGACTTCCAGATCCCAGTGGGACCGTACAGACACATAAGATCACTCCCAGGGGTCGAAAACTGTTGTCGCGTGTCCTCGCTGCCTTCAACTTCGTCATAGTCTTGACTACAAGAACCGCCAGGGGTGCTGTCATTGAATCTCAGACATCCACCACAGTGCCACGATGAAACTCTGATCAAAGTGGAACCCTGATCAAAGTGGGGGATTTTGATCCAAGTGGAAATTTCCTGCAAGTGGGAATTCGATCAAATGTCCCAAGCCCACCACCATCACTTCCGAGCTTTTCCAACAGCAGTTGCGCGGCAAAAATGAGACGATGACACAATCCCTCGGGTGCTCTAGCAACTGAAAGACCGGACAGGCAGAATCATGCATGCATTTGGTCTTTACATTGGCTCGATGATAAAAATGCATTTGATCTTAAAATTGGCTCGGTGATTAAAACAAATGATGCTACCCACGACCGCAGTCCCCGTCACGCAGTTGCAATCTCTCACAACCATAAGGCCACAGCACCCAGACCTCCACACCAGTTTCCTCTCCCCTGGTCTGTTCTTCTCAAGTTCCAATGGATCCGGGCCACCACTGTTCGCATGTCACAGCGGCGGGTGCTCCAATCATCTTCGGGCATTGGTTCTCGCTTGGCTACTCGTCATACCCATCCTCCACTAAACGAACATGAGGAAGATTACCCAGACCCCATTCCACGAACGTGCAAGGTGCGTAATTATGTCCCCCTGCGCAAACCACCTTCTTTCGCACATAGCAAATCCTCTCTCTCTCTCTCTCTCTCTCTCTCTCTCTCTCTCTCTCTCTCTCTCTCTCTCTCTCTCTCGCCCCCTCCACACACCCACACCCACACACATCTGCACCTTCTTTGATCGAGGGCTCCACTTCTTCCTGCCTGAGAACTGCACTAGTTTCCTTATGTTCTTAATCCGGGCTTGCTTCCCGTTTTCACAGCAGAGGTTTTTGAATACCAAAAATTGCCCGTCCGCACAAGACATCATCCCATCAGTAGCGTCACAATCGTTTTGATCTTTGGTAAGATGTAAACAATACCTTGCTTTCCTGCCTTATCACCACCCCCAATTTCCATCGGAGAACGTTAAGACACTCCTCCGCACGCCGCATGTCATTGCGGCGCATGAACCGCCCTCCCAACACACCTCTACAGATCATTCATTCCCCAGTCACTCCCCTTCCAGCCCAGCAAACCTGTTTTCCTGCTAGTCGATGGTAACATTCATCATCTTCCGGCCTCGTCGTCATCATCATCATCAGCAGCAGCAGCATCAGCATCATCAGCATCATCATCTTCGTCGACCACGTGTCAAGCACTCGTAGCAAACGACAGCAAGCTCCAGAAGGCACTGAGTAGGAACTGATGAACATGCAAACGTGTGAAATCAAGCAGAGAATATCGGCCGTTGATCACTGCAGCAGAGCATATCGGCCGTTGATCACTGCAGTCTACTCTAACAGGACAGCGTCAACGTGGAAACCATCCCCATATCCCCTAAGCTCTCATCCATAGCTCTGTATTTGCCCACGTTGTAGTCTGTCCTTTCCCCCGAGCTTGCCAACTCAATTTAGACACATAGCGCGCCCCCCCCCCTCAGAACTCCTAAAGAGGGGTCAGAAACGTACTGCTGTTTATCAGTGAAACAACGGAAGCATACTCGCACTACGACTTTCTACTCGACTAAGCTCTGGCCGTAATTGCACTCAGATACTTCCAGGGCAGGCTGTCATCGCGGTCACATTCATTCAGGAAAGTCGTTTAGTGGCGAGTACGCCCTGAGACGCCACAGAAGATCGCACTCGTGAAGAACGAAAGACGATTTGTATCAAAACTGTGGTCCCTTCTTCCATTACTCTCTTTAATATATTCTTATTATATTCATTCCCACATCTTCCAAGTCACTGGTCACGCACTCGGAACGTCAACCCTATCTCTGCTGCTGTCTGCACTTCCATGGTGATCAATGCAATCCTTCCCCTTCCCCCCCCCCCC
>BFEA01000062.1:253359-264341 GCA_003427395.1 Chara braunii
TCTCTCTCTCTCTCTCTCTCTCTCTCTCTCTCTCTCTCTCCGTGTGTGTGTGAGTCTCTCTCTCTGTCTCTCGTATTCTAATCAGCAGCCAGGGAAACGAAGGGTGCGAGATCGGATCCGACGACAAGAGGGATCGCGATCGATGTGGTCAAACCAACGCATGGCCAGCATGCGCACCCCCCTACTTCAGAAGACTGGAGAGCAGACAGAGGCCCCAACCTCCATGGATGGGGAACGTCAAAAACAAATACAGTCAGCGACCATGCAAGCAATTTCAGTACCACGACATAGCGGTAGCGGGAATGGGTGTGTCCATTTCCATATGAGTTGAGCACTCATCACTCACCAAAAGATCCGTGCTTGGGGGCAAGTGACTGTCGCCTGTGTCCTCATATCACTGACTTCTCCCTCAGGGTGGAGAGCGTTGCCAGGGTGGAGAGGAGAGATGGGTGAACCTGTCGAGGCAAAGATCCTACGGCACTAATTGCAGGGAGAGGAGGGAGATGTGCTAACACCAGCCAAACATGGAGACAGCCAGGCGACAACACCAACAAGCAGTTGGGTTGGTTCCGCTGCCCGACTGCGTGCGCAACACTGACTGACACATTTCTCAGGACAGGATTTTGTCATTGAGAGAGCAAACAAATGTCCGGCTCTGCAAGGCTGGTGCTTCAGCGCCCGGGGGCAAGGTCCCACTTGCACGGATTAAGAGATTCTGGCCGTCGATCTCTGCTGTCTACGGTCAATATCGCCTAATTCGTGCAGGTGGGACCTAGCCCCGGGTGGCGACAGTGGCCATAAGCGACCCCTCGGGCCTTCGACGAGCAGATCGGGTCGGTTGAGCTACGGGCCCACCTCTCGCCCCAAGTACGGATAGGACTCGGTTTTCGGCTGCGCCCTTTCCCGCCGGGCTTGGCCACGGCCTGCGCCTCCGAGCCTCCCTCGCCTCGGCTAAGAAACGAGACTATTTTCTAGGCCTGATGCTTCAACGGCCCTCTAAACCCCCTCGGGTCGGACAGAACGGAATTCTCTGCCCTGATTGGCAGAGCCCTGCTGTTCCCTGTCGGAATTGGTTGCATCCCCCCAACCTTGCAGAAAATAAAATTGTGCACCATAGCGCAGGTGGAGACGCGGCTAATTGATTTACCACAATGCAGAAGATACATCAGGTTAGGGGATCATGGTTAGAAAATTGTGCACCATAGCGCAGGTGGAGAATGTGCGAAAGCACATCTGTATGACACGCTTTCATGGTGGAAACCCTAAAGATGCAGTCTTATAGCTATAAATACGAATTATGTTACTCAGTTTTTATCAAACGATGACAAGTTGAAGTCCATTGACCATAGCGATAGTAAACTTGACGACCACAAACTGACTACATCACGTCAAGTTTATTTCTTTAGCTTATCAAACGATGGAGTGCAGTTGCTTGATTATAGTAGTGGTCGGTCTACAGTCATACAAAGATTAACTTGTAATACTACATTTTTTAATTTCACTTGGATGGTGCAGTGGATCCCATTGACCACACTGATGGTCAAAAAGATAAAAGGTTATACCAATGTTTCTTTCAAGTGTCACTTTAACAATATGATGACGTTAATTAGTTATAATGGTGTCTTACCAACTACATGTATGATTCAAATTATATCAAGAGTTTCTTTGCGTTGACATACTTCAATCCTAGTCCACTAATAACGACATGCATATCAAGTAATATCAATTTGTTTCTCTTGTATTATAAACGACAATGTGGAATCAATTCATTACCATGATTGTCAATCCGCCTACCACATATAGTTTATATTATGTTTATATTTTATATTTAACTTAAATCAATAATAAAATAGAGTCGACTTACTACAATGATAGTCATATTATCTATCATATACAAGTTGAACTACACCCACATATTTTGTAAGTTTATTTTAATAAAAAAACAAACTCGATTGACTGTGATAATGGTAATATCAATTATTATATATTGCATTACTTTTATACTTTATCAATGTTTATCTTAATGAGAAAGTGAGTTTGACAGACAAAAATAACGATTGTTTCAAATGCCCTATACAACTTAAGTTACATCATGGTATCGTTTAAATTTAACTCAAAACCACAATGGAGTTCATTGACCACAATAGTGGTTAAATCAGTAGTTAGGCACAACGATAAAATGAAATTTATTGACTAAACAATAGTGGTAGATCGAATATTATTCGTAACATAATTTATACTATTTTTTCGTACATTTCTATCAATCCCACAATGAAGTCGGTTGGTCATAATAATGGTTATCAAATATCACACACCTAATCAATTTCATAAGTTACATACTAAAGTCAATTGATCACAATGGTGTATGTCAATTACTATACACATGTCATATTATGTTAATATATGTCTTAGTTTCAACGTCGAATTGAGGTTGACTTATCACAATGGTGGTCGGTCAACTGTCATATAAGAATCGCATAATATTATATTTATTTTCACGATTAGTTTAATGATGATAAATAGTTGACCAAACGTAGTAGTCGTCATATCAACAATCATATATAATCATGTTATATTTATGTTGTCCTTAATTCAAAATATTATTAAAATTGTATAATTTTTTAATCCATAATTTAACTCAACAAAAGATCATAAATCAACCAATTACTTTTTTTCTTTATTTTATTTAACTTATTTTTTCCTTGCATGGTTGAAGACACTAAAATTGACGAACTCAAGATGGGAATCACCCTCCTGTCGTGAAAGAGCGTCACTGGGAATGACCAACCATTGGTCAACCTCCAACCATGTCTACGAAACGCAGTTGAACGGGTTCGTGAACGTGAGGTGCGGGTAGGATTAGGAACTCGGCGCGTTCGGTCAAGAAAGAGACAGCGTTTTCCTATCTATTGCGTTAAATAACAGCCACTATTTTCACAATTGTTTTTTTTTAAGTTTATGGTTATCGTCAAGTATTATATTCACACTTTATATACACAATTTATAACTTAACTCTCAAATAATTTTCACAATAAAGTTTTAAAAGAAACACACAAGGGGGGAATTCAAATTTATAACACCACTCATTAATTTATTACACATATAAGGTTGTGTATATATATATAAAGGACATGCATCATGTACAAATAGAGATTGTCACCTACCTTATAGTTCTTTGTCCCCAAACCCCCTCGTGAACTTCGATATAGCATATATAATTATGTGGGTGAACCTAAGACCCTGCGGTGTTGACGAGTAAATTCACAGCATAATCAGTATGAGATTTTGCTAATTATACCCCTCTCATTAAGAACCTTATAGAAAGTAACAATAAAAAAACGTGGTATAAAAATTGGTCAAAGTCGTTAATAATGTGAGTGATTACTTAAATCCTCATAAAAGGGTTATTAATACATCACTATAACACCTCAAATGATAGACGACAACGTTGTTGAGGCAAATACCCTTGCAAGGGATTTTAAACGTTGGACGTTGTCCGACTCTTTCGTTGAATTAAAGGACTTGATGAGACCGGTGTTGTCAAAAGTTTATTCAGACTAAGCCTATGACAGAAATACTTAAACTTTTATAAACTATAATTCGGACGCTTGTGTCGTCCGAAGATAATGGCAGTAGTCGGCAGTTTTGTCAAGGTCGCAGAGGCATGCAGACATGAAAATGTTAGAAAAAAACTTATTCTACCTAAAATAAAGCCGCGCAACTGCTAAGCCGCACGATTCAAAACCTAAGTAGGCTAAAAAAGAGAGACGCGCCGACGGGGCAGGGCCTGCAAGGCTACAAGGAGGAGGAAGGTCACGACCAAAGCTCTTCTTATAGAAAAGTTGTTCCTATCACTGTCATGATAGGAGCTAGCCCAATAGGTAGGACATCTGACTGTTACCTAGCGGAGACCGGGATCGAGCTTCGAATGTGCCACCACTAGGCTAGCTCCTTTTGGAGCAGCCCCGCCACAAGGAGCTCGGACGTGTCCGATTTCGGCCGAAGGAAAGAAAAATAAAAGGCAACAAGGCAACTGCCTCGTGAGAGTGAAAGTAAAAGAACAACTTTTTCAGGCTGTGTAGAAGCAAGCTCAACTCCCTACTCTAAGCAGCCCGAATATTCTTAGCCGCGAGATCTGGAATCTCGTGGCTCACGATGGCGCACGTGAAGGAGAGATTGAGATAGTTGGGTAGAAGAAGTTAAAGAGAGAGAGAGAGAGAGAAATGGGAGGATGGGAGCGAGGAGGACCTACTCCTCTCGACCTGCCAGCTGCCTCTCCGTTGTCAAGGGGGGGGGAAAATCAATTTTTTTCTTTTTTATGGTTTGCGCCAATATTTTTTTGGAGGCGTAAAGCAATTTTGCCGGCCTTGTTTTTTTTTTATGTAGGAAGTCAGACACCTAGGCCATGCGCGTGAATTTTTCTAGATTTTTGTATTGGGCGAATAGTTTTATAAAAATCATCAAAGTCGGGCTATTGTTTGCACCCCACTTTAAGCCTGTTGGAATTTGAACTCTTGAATTTTCACGAGTTGTTTCCCTACCTCTCCCAACCTACAACTGCCCTCCCCGTTTTCAGGGGAGGGCAGAGTAAATGGTGGGAGGGTTGTTGGTTTCAACACCATGAACCTAGCCAAGGTAAGGGCCAAGAGCGTTATAGTTGAAGTTTTTTTTTTTTTTTTTTTTTTTTTTTTTTTTTTTTTTTTTTTTTTTTTTTTTTTTTTTTTTTTTTTTTTTTTTTTTTTCATTATCGCGAGGACACTTGTCCTCACGAGGTGTTACCTCTGGTAGAAGCTGTCAGAGGTAACTGTCAGACTCCCGTTTTTAGAGGGAGCATGAAAATTGAGGGGCCATAAAGGAAAAGGCTAAGTACAACCTTTTCCCCGATGTATCTGCCCTGGAAAAAGAGTCCAGGTACATTAAACTGAAAGGGGTTGTATCTTTCCAACCCCTTATCAGAAAAATAAAAGAAAAACAGATTTGAAGATGACAAAAACTCAACTATCTCGTGAAATTCCGAGATAGTTGAAATAAAGAAAATAAAAATAAAAATGGGGCAGTTGAAGGAACTGCCCCCACTAAGGCTGTGACTGTGGTGCGGCCACAGTTAGCCCTGGATCTTGGCGAGATCAAGGGCTCACTGTGAGCCCGCGATTTTGCCTGGGGGTTGGAGTGACGACCAACACTCCTCATCTACTGTAAAAAAAACAGTTATCCCCAACTGCCACACAAAAGCACTTGTGTTGCCAGTGTATGACAAAACACTGAAGTGTCGCCGAGCTGCTGGAGGAGCTGATGGAGACAGCGCTGGAGGAGGCTGTAGGACTGCAAAAGAGCGCCGGACCAGGAGGAGGACAATCATAGCCGAGGCAGGGAGCACTGTGCTCCATCCTCAGGCTGGTGCTTGACCTTTTGGACAGTTTTTGGGACCTCACTGTTGGATCGAGACTGTGCGGCATGAGTTGTGCTTTGGGTTTGAATTTTATTCAGGTCAAAAACTTTATTAATTTGACGGCGGGACTTCCTCTGCAGTGGCAGGCTTCAAGGTGGCGCAAGTGGAAGTACCAGCGAAACTGGACCACGGCAGGCTGCTTCCCCACTTTTGTGGGGGTATGCCGCTAATTGTTTCGGCATCGACGACATATATTTTTGCAGCGACACGTATGTGTTACTTGACTTTCTTAAGTGAGCCACAATGCGTTCCGCACCACTTCACTAAAGGTCGGTCAGTTGATTGACTCCAATTTCCCTTCACACCTGTGTGAACCCACACTTTGCTTGACCCTGTTCATTAAATGTCCGTTGGAAAGGTAGAGGAAAGTCGTGCATGCGAATGAAAATATCTGACTTGAGCATGGGATAAAACCGTTTTTTTCTTGAACTTGTTGTCTTTGCGTGTTGTGCAGGTAGGTAGAAGGATGCTTGCAAAGAAGATTAATTATACCTATTTGAAACGAAAAAAAAAAAATTATCCTCTTCCTACCTCTCACCTACCTGCATGTTAAGAAAGTTGCGTTTGTTTTGAAAAATGTTAATTCAGTATGCACCGTAAAATGAATTTGATTGAAAGAAACAAGATAAGGTCAAACAAACTTGTTTTTTTTTTCAAGGATTTACCCATTTTATCCCGAATGACTTTATCTGCCTATACATGTCCAAATGGTTCTCATTTTCAATTTCCTCTAATCTCTTCGTCTAAGTTACCCTTAACTCAGGCGAAATGAGGATAACTAGAAGCTACTTGCAGTGGACATCCTCTGTCTCTAGGAAGCATATGGCGCGGGGCTTCGTTCCTTCAGGAGCCGGCCCTGTTATCGACCCAAAGTGGACCGTTCTACGGGGGGTACTTTGTCGATTCGCTGGAGACGGCCCGACTTTTGAGATCCGAATTTTGTGCTCGGACGAGGAGGAGTACCCCAGACCACTTCCTAGAAGGAGAGACATGCCACACTTCAAGCAATGCATATAAACAAGAATCATCCACAAAGTAGTCTGTCATCCAAGAAGATTAAAAATGTATGGGGACAGGCGTGCATGCATAATTTTAGGTCGGCGGAAGGATGGAATGAATAATTTTGGTAGCGCATCTCATCAAGTCAAAACCAAGGTTGTCCGACTACCGTGTCGGGTGCATTAAGTTTAATGTCGAAACCAACTTCCAGTTGGCAGCTCAATATGATGTTTTGATTTATCGATTGCGACTTCGAGGTGGTCGAATTTTATTTTGATCTTATGTTATTGGATGTATCTAATGGTGATTTTGATTCTTTCAGTTATCGTTTCAGATTGGATATGTATTCCTTGTCGACTACGATTGACTCTTTTTTTTAATGAAATTATAAGTGGTTATAACTTTCTTTTTTTACTGGTGTCTAAGGGACAAGGAGGTTTCACGCTTGGTTGAGACCATCATTGTCGACCAAAGTACGCTTCGTACTTAGGAGATCAGTGCTCTGAGGAATGGATGACGTCCGAGTTCAATAGGCGTTTTAATCGTGTGTACCTATACTACAACGAGTGAGCAAACGCCCTCGACTGACATACCACTGCAACTGCATGTAAAAGTTTTCGCACGTAGGTTAGTAGCTCGATAGGGATACGCCCCTAAAGGTGGTGACAAAGCCTTAGGGAAACAAGTTTATGTCATGCAGGAACCTATCCTGTCGTAGGGGACCGAGGGATGTACAGCTGGCGTACCCAGCTAGAGCGGCGAAGGGACAACACCATCGCGGCCGTCTCGAAGGTTCGCGAGATTATTTATGCGTCGCCCCAAAGTTGTGTCTTGATTTTGGTTTTGTTTTAATTCCTGCGTGACATGATCGGGAAAACTCCCGCCTCTTCTCGAGAAAAGGCAAGGGCCGATGCGCTCGACAACGTCAATAACTCTCTGATATACAGTGACTTTCGAGTATAAATTGTTGATAAGGTGATTATCAATAACAATTTAGTAGAGCTGCAACAAATAACACGTTAACAATTATGACACTAAAAGCAAGTCAAAATTGTAATAGTTTCGATGTCTTCAACCATATAGTACCTGATTAGGGACAATCTATATTAATAGGATGCAATGGGCAATCACTATTTCCAACATTCTCACTTGGTAACTATGAAACTGTAAAAATGTCATTGATTGTATGGACACCAACACATATTATTTTATATAGTACAACACATTATATTACGCCCATCACCTATAAGAATTATCCAGGTTGAATAGTAACAATTGCATAATAAGTAGTCAATCGTAAAAAGTAATAATACACAATATAATACTAACGAGACTTAACTAAAATATAAACTTAAAAATTATAATTTACATTCGAGCAAGTCAGACTGACGGTGATGCCCAACTTTGCACGTGCAAACTGCAAGGTATCACATATCCCATGAGACACTACCTTCACAGATGCCAAACAAACCTGAATTAGTTCAAGACCGTCTTCGACTCCTTACTTCCTGCAACAGTTATTTCGTCAAAACAGACATTTTATAGGAGGTCCGACATTCTAGGAATGTCGGAACCCCATGAGCCAAAAATTTAGATCAGATTTCGATAAAAAAATAAAATGTATGTTTTGACGAAACGACAATTCTGCTTCCTTTGTCTCCTCTTCTCTTTCTTCCTCATTCTCCATTCGCCGTTGCCTCTCTTCTTCCGCTTTTTCACAGTTGTCATTCCTTACTCCCTATTCCACAATTGTTTTTTCAACTGTTGCTGACACACTTTGCACCTGCACATTTACTGCGTGTCGTTTTCTTATCAATGCGTTACTTTCACCTCGTGCGTTCCTTTCTATATACGAAAATTTTCTTTAATTACACCGAGGAACGAGTGATTGAGGGTGTCGGGTTCAAGTTGTGGAAGCAGGTCGGTTTCTCCTTTTGAAATCAGGTAAGTTGGAAGCACGTGCCGAATTTAAGCATATTTCTGGGCGGAGGAAAAAAAATCAACTAAGATTCCTTTGATAGTGTTGAGTGAACGTGGTAGTCTTCCTCTCCCTTACAACAACATGCGTTCCTTCTACCTCGCACTCTTCCCCATCTCTCAATTCTATAAGATCATTTATCCACCTACCTTCAATTTTTATCTCTACTTCCGACCTCCACTATGGTCGAGCATGCTTCCTTTCCCTTTTTTAGCGCATTGGTTTTCTTTTTTCCCCTTTGCATTAATTTTTCTCTTACTTTTGTGTTATTTCTTTTGTCTGTGCTTGTTCCATTCTTCTCACTTTTAACTTTTATAGTCTCATGCGTTTCTCGCTGTCATGCTCGTGCCCGTTATCATCTTCACAATTTGCTGCTTGTTTTTTGCCTGTGCGGCTGTCTTCTTCCTTTCATTGCACGCTTAACCTCCTCCCTGCATTTTTCTCCCTCGACTCCCGGGCTACCTTCTCACGTTCCCACAACTGCAGTTTGTTCCGAACCGTACATGGCTAATAATATTTTTGGTAGCGGTGTGTTTTTACTACTATAAAAAATTTTCCTTTCCTAACAGAATTTGCCCTACGATTTGAAGCAGATTCATTAAATTTTGGGAATAAAAAGAACTTGAAGCTCAGTGAATATAATATTAATAATAATAGAAAATAAAATTTATTGCAAAATCCAGTAAAAGATAAAAAAGAAATAAAGAAATAAAGAAAATCTAACTACTCTTTTAACTACCTCGTTCCAACTGTCGCGGTCCTGCCTCAGCAGGGTCAAGCCCAACCTACTGGAAACTTGTACAGTGGTCACGGGTTCAAAGCCCGTGCCTGTTTCTAAATCAATGTGCGTGTGTGTGCTCACAGATCTAAGTGTTTGCTTTGCTTAGTATGTGTGTGTGTATGCTTGTTGGTTTGAGTGTTGTCTGAGTGTTTTTTGGCGTGAGTGTGTGTGTGACCCGTATGTCTGTGTGCCCGTCTGAGTGCTTGTCGGCCTAAGTGTGTGTGTGCCCTGCAAGACACCTATTTGTTTGAGAGGTCCTACAAGTCGGCACTTACCTGCGCTCGTGACTTTGAGGATTGCAGTGGGAAAACACTTTAAGTAGCGGGACCAGGCCTGCAACACTTAGATCAGCAGGGGAAAACACTCGGGTAGCAGGTAGGTCGGTACCACTCAAATAGCGGTAAATGTGTTGAGAACCGGGTACCAAGCAAAAAAGACAAAAATTAACATTTTCAGAGACCTGGTAGCAGTAGGTAAGTGAATATCAGTCCAAGTAGTCTGAGTCTAGGACTTGTGTGGACGATATCAAAGCTTGCAATAATGTTTTTCCTCCGAAAGTGAGGAGGGACCGGTTGCTTGGACTGATCGAGCGGTCGGGGAGTTACAGCCCAAGAGACAAATACCTCGTTATATACGGGAGACCAAGCGAGAGCCTCTACCTCACTTGCGGTATGCAAGTTTGGGCGACAACTGCTTGAGGAAGTGTTAGCATTTAGGGTACTACGACTAACCCGACAATCACACACCTTTAATCGCCCTTGCCATATGGTCAGGGCGTATATTAATTTAGCTCGACTAACGTACTTGACACTTTAAGTTTTCGTGTGTGTCGTAAGTTTACCTTACATACCATTAACCTAATTGGCGGCTTATAATACTTTTAGGCTCCTTAATTTTATTCGCACGTTGTGCCAAGGCACGCGCGACATACCTTTTAGGCTTGGTTGTTCTCTGCTACCGAAGTACATGTGTAGGTCTGATTTTATTAATACGAACCCTCATCCTCAATGGATGAGGGGTATTATTACTCACCCTAACCATCTTAGCACGAGTCGGGATAATGCACGTGCGTACTAAGCAAATTTGCTTACTAATAAGCCTCGACCTCAATGGTCGAGGAAGTCGTCTCAAACTGTCGTGCAAAAGTGTGCACACTTTTAACTTCAGATCGATTCCGTCATGGTAGCCGATATTGACTGTAAAAATATGGTCAAATACCTTTGTAAGCATGGTTACCAAGCCAAATATTCGAGGGTCACTGGGCTGACCCCCGAACGTTCGGGCGTTCGGGGTCCCGTTCGGAGACTCTTATCGTTCGACCCTGCCAAAAAGTATTTTGGGGTCTAAAAATGATTTGTTTTGTTGATTTATTTTTTGTACATTATGTAGGACATGCGCTGCATGCATATAAATTTTCATGGCATTTTTCCAAGCCAAAACCAAATGATAAATCGTCAAAGATGGCAATGTTAAAACATGATCGACAACTTTTTTTTTTTTTTTTTTTTTACTCTTCAGTTTTTGTTCTGATATTATTTTGCTACCTCAAATATTTTATTATATTTTGAACTAGGCTACCCGAGCGGTCCGCCACTTGCCCGACCGGGCCAAAAAAAAATAAGAAAATAAAAAAATAAAATTTAATTTTCAATTTGATAAAGAATTTTGATGTGACCTTGAGGCAAACCTTGTGCAATTTATTTTTTTGCATAACATAGTTTGTTTTCGATTTTTTTTTTTTTTTTTTTTTTTTTTTTTGGGACCTTCCATAGGTC
>BFEA01000062.1:264415-279745 GCA_003427395.1 Chara braunii
TTTTTTTTTTTTTTTTTTTTTTTTTTTTTTGGGACCTTCCATAGTCCTTGCACGGGCGGACCGTCCGAGAAAATAGGGTGACCCTGGTGGCCCTGCTAGTAGAATAGGTTTTGAAACTTTTTGTATGAGTTTGTATTATGTCAAGTACACACATCTAAATTTGCAGGCCATTTGGCTATTCAAAAAAAAAAAAAAAATCGTCAAAGATAGTGGTGTGGAAAACGGGTTTGCACACTTACTAATTTTAATTCTTTTATTTCTCTTTGTATTTTTTCTTATTTTTCTTACTAGTATTCAATTTTCGTTTTTTATTTTAATTTCAAATTTGGTAAGGAATTTGAATGTAATGCTTAGACAAATGTTGTTTAATTTATTTTTCTGCATAAAATATATTTTTTTCAGATTATTTTGATTTTTTTTATTTATTATTATTATTTTTTTTATCTGCGTCCGATGAGAATGACCGAACGCATCCCCAAGGGGTCCCGTACGTTCGAGAATTCGGGTTTAGACGTTTGGCCCATCCCGAACACTGCCCACCCTGTTTGTAAGGGTATTTGGTCTAACACCGCTCATCCGCTCGAAAATTTGAATATAATTAATAAAGTATAGTCAAAGTGAGACTAAGAGCACAATATAATTTGGTGGACTGCTTAGTCAAGTTAAATTAAGTTAGGTTATATGCTTTAAGTTTTTGTAGTTATATTTAACTATTATCGGTCTAAGGCGTTTGATGCAATGAGGATCTCGTTTAATAAAGTCCATAAAAATTGTTGTACCAAATATCGTTACAAGGATATTTGACATACGTTTTGCAAGTCACATCCGATGCGGCCTCGTTTGTAATTGACAATGTTTTGTGTACTCCGGGTGCGACTTTGGCATGAGGTTGGTAAAATTGAATCGGGAGAGGACTAACGTGTGAATATAAGGTGTGTCGAGATTTGTCATGTAGAACTTTAGTGTCGGCGGCTGACCACGTACGTGGGGAAAATAAATGAGTTATAGCCGATGGAAAATGTTTTTCTCGATCGATCTGTAACCGGATAAGGCAAGGAAAGGTGCTAAGTAGAGGTTTTTAACCATCCTGAACCCAATGAAGACGGAGGATATCAAATGTAAAAGGTAAATTTGGTACGATGACGAGCAGTAGTTGCGTATGGGGTGAAAGGAGAACAACGCAGAGGGGTTTAGCTCCCCGCCTTTTGATGAAAATAAGCGGGGGTAAGTTTGATTAAAAGGTTTTGAGGTAGGGCGATCCTGATGGTAGTGTTAGTTCGGATGCTGAAGCAGTGATTGGGGGATTAAAGTTCGAGTAGAAAGCGAGGAAGAACGAAAAAGAGTTTGACAATAAATCTTTTCATGATCAAGTGGAAGATTTATTCTCATTTTGCACAGTCGGTTGAGGCGCTTTCACCTTCCCCGTTATAATCTCATTTTTCCTTTTCCATGATCGTTTTCACCGTTCGCAGTTGATCTCCTCTACGAACGTTTTCGTCCTTCATGCTCCTCGTTTATGGCGGTGATGGTATTCTTTGATCCAATGATGCTCGTCGTTCGGGGTGTTGGTGTTTCTCGTGCAAGCGGTCGTCATCCATATCACCCTGGTCGACTTATTGAAAAACGCATGCATGCGTGAGAGAGAGAGAGAGAGAGAGAGAGAGAGAGAGAGAGAGAGAGAGAGAGAGAGAAAGAAATAGAGAGGTGAAAACGATGGAAGTATTATGAAGCACGTATCTAGCATAGCATAGCGATGTATCTTTTCATGTTCTAGCGGTAGATTCATGCTTAAAGTTTGTATGTATCCTTCCATCTTTCCACGGAGGATTCGTTGTCGGTGTGCATATTTAGTACGAAGTGTATGAACTTGCACCGTGGGACGATAATAATAATAATAATAATAATAATAATAATAATAATAATAATAATAATAATAATAATAATAATAATAATAAAATTGAAGTATATCCTCCCTCGTTCTAGGGAGAGATTCATTAGCAATTTATACGTTTCGTGAGTAGTGGGTCATGGATATCTCGTTGCTCCTTGGTGGTCATCATCTGGATCATGACGATTGTACCCAACTCATAATGCTACTCGAGATCGCCGTAGTGTTGTTCAAAGACCCCCCTGTTGTTTGAAAAGCATCGCGTTGCTCCTCGGGATCATCCCGTTGCTCGTCTTCATTGTGCCCACTATAAAATTATGAACCCGAACCGGAGGTCGGCCAGGTGCACAAATGGTAACGGGGGAGTGTATTTTTCCATGCTGTAGCGGAATATTCCTTCTCGTTTGGCACATTTAGTGAGTGGTGGAAATGTCTCCTCGTGGTCGGGATCCTGGTCATTAATCCTATCTTTCCACCCGCTCCCTTTCGTGGTCGTGCTCCCGGCCTCACAGAAAAAACGGTTAATGGAAGGCCCAAAATTCAGCGAATTTTGGCGAATTTTTCACTGACAACATTGCTTGTAGCGACGCGAAGAAAACCCCCGAATTTTTAGCCTTCCATGAACCGCTAGTGGCCTCACAAATGGTTGTGCTCTGTCGGGCGCGACGGTCTCAGACGCTGCAGTAAGTATCGGACCTCACTTTCATGTTATGCAGGAGTGAGCGTTTTAGCAAGTTAACACATACCACTTCAACCGTGCGCGCCAGTTATACCTCTCGCTGCCACCTTCGACAGGACAAAGATCTTGTGAGGTACAACTTACCTCTACCTAAGGAGTTGTCACCATCCTTAGGCAGGTGTATCCCTGGTGAGCTACTGACCCACGTGCGAAAACTTTTACATGCAATAGCAGAGGTAGGTCATCCAAGGGCATTTCCTTGACCACTGTAGCATAGGTATACGTACGGTTGAACGACTACAGACTGACTCGTGTATGTCGTGTACTGGGGCGTTGACCTCCCGATCCAACTTTCGATTAAGGTCGACTTTTATGGACAGTCTTCCACGCTTAAGGCAATACTAATACCACAACAATTATCGGCATTCTTTCATCAATCATTTTGATGAGATGATACTTAAAGGGTTAAATGTTATGATTCAAGTTTCTCGTAGCAAATTTTACTCGTTGGTTGAATTGTCAAATTTAACTTTTCCTTGCCTTAAGTCATAATTAGATCTCGACTCAAGTGAACATGATACACCAAAGTACTTAGATTAAGTATAATTATATGTATTAGGGATATAATAATGAATGAGTGGTAGATCGCACTTTTCGCAATTGCAGCGTACCCAGTTCATATTCCCAAATGACAACTTGCTCTCAAGCTGACTAGTCCAGACAAATTTATGACCCACACATGCACCAATGCAAGATTGGCATATACATGCACAAAATATATAATGCACTATACGTGTCAACTTTTTATCAATTCATGATTTGTCCCTCACTTCCCCAAAACTTTGGACAATATTCCCTCCGATACCTTATTCTTTACACCCAACCCCTACACTACATTCAGAGTTTTTTTAAAGTAACAAAAACCATTAACGCTCAAACCCATGAGAAGTTTCATTTATCTCTTTGGTTTTGTCTTTAGGTGTGGGTATCACACTATTAGGAAGTTGAATTGAAAATTCTACCAATCTGTTATCCAATGATAACAAAAGGAAATTTTCGTATGAATAAATTATTTGCTAAAGAAATAACTAAGATCCGTAAGCACAACACAATCCAACACAACCTTAACATATGGAAGGATCCCTTTGATAAAATGATTCGGAGGATTGCGATTGTGAGTAACTTCTATCATACTCCTGCCTCTAACCAGGTATAAAAGGTGTCGTCACATTGTCTGTGTAATGTCAAGTACAACGGACCATAACTTGCGCTTCCCTCATTTGGCTCATTAGTTTGGGACGTTGACGATTACCCTTTCTAAGCCTTATGACCACTAATATAAGTTTATTCCCTTTCACTTTCCTCATATGATCCATTATTTTGTTATCCTCTTACAATTAATTAATTATTTCATATATGTTTGTTTTTTTTCCCCCCCTCTAATGTCTTTTAAAATTGTTAATTTCTATTTTATTTGTTTCAAATTTCATGATAAGACATGCTAACTACTTCTTGAATACTACCCTAGTTTCTCGAAATATTCATTCGTATACATATAAACAGGAATGTCGCGACTGTCAATTGTGAACAGCGGAGCAGTTTAGTGTATCTTGATCACTTAAACTACCAGTACCTTCGGGAGTGTTAGTAAGAAATTACGATGTCTTGGCCAGTACCCGAACTTTTCGAGGTGGGACAAAGGGTCGACAATGTCCCATAAATCTGAATTTTATAGTCCAGGAAAAAGGGGGGGGGGAAATATTTTCTCTACTGTAATGATGTCGGGCTGGGTAGTCCAGAAGACTATGCTCACAATCTTCCTCCACAGAATGCACCTTACAGATAAGGCGATCACATTCTGATGTTACTGTTTTCTTTTTTTTTGTTGGTCGTGTGTTTCTTATGAATCCCCTCTCCGTTAATTGCTCAAGCTGTCCGTGATCTGCTCAAGATGTGTTTTGGCAGAGGATTGTAAGGTTAATCACACAGACACTTATGAAAATGTATCCAGACGTTTTCATGGTCGGATCCATGTGCCCGTTTTTTTTCCCTTTTATTCTTTTTTTGGAATTTGACAACCTGGCCACGGGGATGAGATGCCCTCATTGAGGGCACACTCACACTACCACTTCCAATAATGTATACAATTGCAATCACGACCAAAACTTTGTTTCTTTTTTTTTTAAAATAATTTTATGAGGTTCACGACCACAACTTTTCTTTTTTTTTGTTGTTTTTTTTGTTCTTTCTGTGAGAGTACTAGAAAAAAAAACGAAGTGGTACTCAGACACGGCAAAACTTGGAGCGCAGTGAAATTCAGGATCGGCAAAAACAGGCTCGGAGGTACTGGTGGTTTAAGTCTAACTTTGATTAAGGCTTAATGCAAGGAAAAATTAAATCCGACGATTCGACCAACGATCAAATTTTATTCAGAAAAAATTGAATGATAATATTTAAGCCACCAGTACCTCCGAGTCTGTTTTTGTCGACCCTGATTTTCACTGCGCTCCGAGTTTTGCCAACCCTAGGTCCCACTCCATTTCTTTATGGTACTCTCATGAGAAGGGGAAAAAAAAAAAAAAGTTGTGGCCGTGAAAACTCACAAAACAAGAAAACGAAACAAAGCTTTGGGCGTGATTGCAGTTGTATACATTCTCGGAAGTGTTAGTGTGAGTGTGCCCTCAAAGAGGGCATATCAACCCCGAGGCCAGGTTGTCAGATTTTAAAAACTAAAAAAAAAAAAAAAAAAGACAGAAACACGGATTCGACCGAGGAAATGGCAAGATACATTCCCGTAAGTGTCAGTATGATCAGGGTTACAATCCTATGAGGAAACACAGCTCGACCAGATCACGGATTCGGATTGTCAAATTTCAAAAAAAAAAAAAAAAAAAAAAAAAAAAAAAAACAGAAACACGAATTCGGCCTTGAAAACGGATGGATACATCAGGGTTACAATCATCTGAGGAAACACAGCTAGAGCAGATCACGGATTCCGCCCTGCCTCGTTGCCAGAGGACACATAACAAACAAAAGATAAATAAAAAAGAGAAAAGAACAAGTTTCAGAATGTAACCGTCTTTGTTGTAAGATGCATTCAAGACAGTGAAAACGGTCTCCTAGACTACCCTGCCCGACATCATTGAAGTACGAAGGTCTTTTTTTTTTTTCCTTTTCCTTTTGTGCACGGGCAAAAGAAAAATACGATTTATGGGACATTGTCGACCCTGTGTCCGAACCCCGAAAAGTTCGGGTACTGGTCATCATCATGTAATTTCCCAACAATGGGGGAGGTACTGGTGGTTTAATCCTTTAAGTCTCATATGATAAAAAGGATTGGGGAAAGAAGGTCGATAATTTTGGTGGTATTAGGAGAGCGTGAAAGACTGTCAAGAAAAATTGATCTGAATCGAAAGTCGTATTGGGAGATCAATGCCCCTGTACACGACATATACGGGTCATTCTTAAAGCGTTCTACCGCACGTATACCTATCTTATAGTGGTTGAGAAAACGTCCTCAGTAGGCTTACCTTTGCAATTGCATGTAGAAGTCTTCGCTCGTGGGTCAATAGCTTAACATAGTCTACCAATGAATGGTGGCAACTCCTTAGGTAAATATACGTTGTACCTCTCACAATCTTTGTCTTATCAAAGGGCACCGCGAGAGGTATAGTCGGCGCGTATCGTCAGAGTGATATTTGTTAACTTGCTCAATCGCTCACTCCCACGTGACACGATCGTGATATCCGACACTTACCACAATGTGTGGGACGTCGTGCCCGACGGCGCAACTGGTCGGAGTAGTGGTTGGTGTGCGTCCAAACCTGACCGAGATTGAGGTGAGATGCACCTAACT
Source organism: Chara braunii (assembly GCA_003427395.1). NCBI lineage: Eukaryota > Viridiplantae > Streptophyta > Charophyceae > Charales > Characeae > Chara > Chara braunii. The sequence continues at coordinate 270,839 of BFEA01000062.1, forward strand.
TGAAGGGGAAGGAGAGAACAAAGAGGGAGCGAGGTGCATAGCAGAACTTACCTTCATTCGTCGTTCGTCAACTTCAGCCACGTTCGTGGTTTAATCACATTAGTTCTTTTGAATATGTCATTCAGGTTATTTGCATGTGGTTGCAAGATCACTTAGTTGTTACTACGGTTGGATACATTCCAGTTTGCTAGTCTAAACAAGTTGCAGAGTGAGCAAACGAGGGTCAAGGGTTGAAATAAGGGAATTATAAATGATAAGAGGTTGAAAAATAAAAGGAAGGAAAAAATAATAGCACTCGGAGGCGGAGCCAATGCGTTAGTATGCGTGGTGGTGCTGCATGGTCGTTCTTAGTTGGTGAGGTGTTTATTTTTCTATCTAATTCTGTTAGTAAGTGATTCCGGTGTTGCTCTCTTAAGTCGGTGTTATTGCTCCTCAAGGCACAAAGTGGTGCTTTATCAATCAGTTGTTTCTATTCTTACAGCAAGCGGCTACTATTTGCTTTGGTCGGTGCCTGCTTCCATCTGCAGTCGATGTATGATTAACTGATGTTGGCTTCGAGACATTGTTGTCCTTTATAGTAAATTATCTTTGTTATCTCGATGAGTTGGTGTTGAAAACAACAAGTTACTGTTCTCGTTTCTCTTCGAACTATGTGCTACAATTTTGATTTACGGTTGTAGGTTCTGATTTATGTTGTTGTTGCGTTTACGACTATGGTGTTGTTGTTCCTTCAACTAGTGTATGGTCACCTACCTAACAGTTTTAATGTTATGTGCTTAGCATGATTGACACAACTATTAAGAGTGAGAGATGCACATTGCAGTAACTTACTTCGAGTTGCATGATGTTATTTACTGAGGCAATGGATGGCTGATTAAACCACCAGTACATTCCGCTATCGGTCGCGAACCCTTTTCGGATGCTGCCCTTTGCCGATTGGATTTATTTACGGCACCGGGCCTCCGAAAAATTCATAGGCGACAAGTTTTATTTTCAGCAAGGTTGGGGCCGTGTACTGGTAGTTTAAGATTCCTTCTTCATTCGAAGGTTGAAGTTGCTGTCTATTGCAGTCTGGGTAGGTTGTTGACTGTGGTAGAGGGGGGTAGTTGTCGCACAACATGTTTTACCGCCGCACTAGACCGTTGCTATTGATGGTTACTACTACTTTGGACTACCATTACAATCAATGTTAAGATTGTTGTTTTTCACAACAAATTGAAAGTGTCACTGAGGGTTGAGAGGTCCGTCACTACTGTTGGGAATTTGAGGTTGGGACAACATTTGTGGTTGGTTGACATTGAGTTTTGCAATTGGCTACCATTGAGGGGCTCTCAAGACATGAAGGCACCAAAACGTTTTTCATGGGAGTCTGAGTTAATCCCTCCTTATATTTTGAGAAACTGACTTTGCTCCTTCTACCATTTTTACTCTTAGTATAATTTGTGGTACGGGAGAGGAAGGTGGCAGGTGGGATTGCAACCCACAAGGCCGTATAAAGGTCATGTGTGTGGTTGACCCACTGATTGTGGGAGCTTTGTCGGAGCCCAGACGGGGTTCTGGAGGCACGTGTGTGATCCGGACCAGTATTTCCCCTAATTATACTACATTTTATTATGTACGCAAGTGTCACTTAAATTATTTATCATTTACTCAAATTTATTTTATGACTTAATATAAGAAAATACAAATGAATAACGTATGAAGATTTAAATTACTTGCGTAAAGAAAAAAAAAATGGACGGGGAAAGAGTAAAAAAAAAAATAGAAGTTTGATTTTGCTTATGTTTGACTAGTTAACTGAAGGTTGGACCTGACTCTAGTTTGAGTGGTGCAGTGCTGTGTTTTTTTTTAATGTTTTGCGGGTTGTTTGCTTGATTTTCAAAGACTGACCCTATCTTAGTTTGGACGGTCCAGTCGCATGTTTCCTTTGAGGATTTTGAACGGATGATGGGTCTGACCCTAGTTTGAGTAGTTCAGAATCCTTATTTTTTTTGTTACATAATAGAGTCGGGTCACTCTAATTGGCGTCGTCCTAATTTTATATTTATTGTAAAGGGAAAAAAAAAAACAGAAGTTGAACGAACCTTTAGTTTGGGCGGCCTAGTCATATGTCGTTAACTAATATAAACGTCAATTAGAGTGACCCGACTCTATTATGTAACAAAGAAAATAAGGATTCTGAACTACTCAAACTAGGGTCAGACCCATCCTCCGTTTAAAATCCTCAAAGGAAACATGCGACTGGATCGTCCAAACTAAGATAGGGTCAGTCTTTGAAAATCAAGCAAACAGCCCGCAAGACATAAAAAAAAAACACAACACTGCACCACTCAAACTAGAGTCAGGTCCAACCTTTAGTTAACTACTCAAACATAAGCAAAATCAAACTTCTTTTTTTTTTTACACTTTTCCCCCGTCCATTTTTTATTTCTTTACGACGTATGACTAGGCCGCCCAAACTAAAGGTTCGCTTAGCTTCTGTTTTTTTTCCCTTTATAATAAATTAAAAATTGAGACGACGCCAATTAGAGTGACCCGACTCTATTATGTAGCAAAGAAAATAAGGATTCTGAAGTACTCAAACTAGGGTCAGATTCTTAACTACTCAAACTAGGGTCAGACCCATCCTTCGTTAAAAATCCTCAAGGGAAATATGCGACTGGATCGTTGAACTACTCAAACTAGGGTCAGACCCATCCTCCGTTCAAAATCTCAAAGGAAACATGCGACTAGACCGTCCAAACTAAGATAGGGTCAGACCCGNTAAGATAGGGTCAGACCCGACTTTATTATGTAACAAAGAAAATAAGGATTCTGAACTACTCAAACTAGGGTCAGACCCATCCTCCGTTCAAAATCCTCAAAGGAAACATGTGACTGGACCGTCCAAACTAAGATAGGGTCAGTCTTTGAAAATCAAGCAAACAACCCGCAAGACATTAAAAAAAAACACTGCACTGCACCACTCAAACTAGAGTCAGGTCCAACCTTTAATTAACTAGTCAAACATAAGCAAAATCAAACTTCTATCTGTTTTTTTACTCTTGCCCCGTCCATTTTTTATTTCTTATAAATATATTATTTGACAAAGTAAACATACCCCTCGTTTGGGACGGCCTAATCAATAAGCCAACTCGAAGAAAAAACAGAAAATAACAAATTCATAATACAATATTGATGGTATCCTGAACAGATTAGACACACCCCTCGTTTGGAGCAGTCTAGTCCTATGTCCGTAATAATATAAAGCAACAGATACTTTATATAAAAATTGATTATTGCATTTGAACATGGTTAATGCAGGGTTAGACGTATCCCTATTTTTTGGCGGTCTAATAATCTGCCTGGAAGAGAAAACAAACCTGTGAACTTACCTGTTGAATGTTATGTTGTTACAGAGGCTGAACGTACCCCTTGTTTGGGGCAGTTCAGTCACACGGTATACGATGTTATATAGGCAGGCTAGATTACCCCTCGTTTGAGGCGGCCTAGTCCTATGCAATGTGTCAATGGTTGTTTGGACGAGCTAGGCATACCTCTCGTTTGGGTGATCTAGTCATACGCCTTGTGTAGTTGCCTAAATGGATAATAGACGTACCCTTAGTTTGGGGCATTATAGCCATCTGTCATATTTGAACTGTTGAGGCTGACTAGGCATACTCCTCGTTTTGAACGGTTTAGTCATACACCTTAAATAAATGTCTGAGCAAAGGATGAGGGTATCCATCGTTTAGGATGGTCTAGTCCTATGCTTTATGTTTTTGTCCAAATATGTTGAACGTACCCCTCGTTTGAAGCGGTCTAGTCGTATACCTTACATTACTTATTTAGGCAAATTATATCTAACCCTCATTTAGGGCGGTCTAATTATATATCATATACGAGGAAGGATTAAAAAGAGTTAACGAACTGATAATTGAAGTTGTACGGTTTGTGAAAAATGTTATTGTGCTCACTTGTGTGTTCTGTGACTTTGTTTTTGTGGGTCGTCTTTTGATAGTTAGTCGTTTAGATGCTCGTCAAGTGAAGATGCGATAAGTAAAGTAGTGATAGGAGAGGGCAGTTTATGATAAAAATACAATGACCTTATTGAGAGTTAGAGTTAGAGTTGATTCATGATACTATATAAAAACAAAGTATTATAAGGATAACCTCTAACTCTGACAACTGAGTTAAGCATCAGACTTTATTACAAGTCTAGTTATAATGTGTTTACCTTTATGGAGGAAGTGTTGCTAATTTTTTTATCAATTGAAGAAGTTAGTTAAATTTTATCTTTATAAAATTAAGTTGAAATTTGGTTTAATTTAAGATATTTTAAAATTTTGAGAGTTCACTTTCTTATATAAATTGTTGATTAAATTTTAGATAATTTAAAGAATTACACAAAATATGTATTTGCAAAGTTTAGTTGAACTTTAATTTTTAGATTTAACCTTAGTAAAAATATTGGTACTCTATTTTCATAGCGAAAGTGCTATCAAAATTTTTATAAATTAAAGGAGTTTATGAAAATTTTGACAATTCACCCTATCTAGGGTCATAATTTTCAGCAATCTTTGATACCAATCAGTGAGAGGTTTTAAAAAGTTTAGTAGAGGTGTTAGACTACGATATGAAGTATACTCCCCATTTATCTAAAGCATAATAATGATCTTTCTGACTTGTAATGTAATATTAGTCTACGGTTTGATTGTAGGTTCGAAAATTTTTTGTATAATCCATAAAGGACTACTCTTCTGTTACCATTTGATAACTGGTTGGTTCACGACACAACTTTATTTGATTTTGTCCCTCAACCTAAATACTTAGTTCCGTGGGCTTGACATGTTATTTAGGGTTTCACCCATATTTATTTTAATGATAATTTTAAAGGACTGATATCTTTTATGGAAAGTTTGACAATGATTGGGGTTGTCTGTGTAAGGCAGGGTATGAGTTGCAGCGAACAGTAAAATTAAACACAGTGACAATATTGTTTTCTTGCATTTGTGTATGTTTATGCATGTTGGTTATTGAAATTGAAAGTATCATTTATGATGTTTGACTGATTGCTTGTGGGGTTTGATGAACAAGGCACACCTTGAGAACAGCGAGAATGATAACCGAGTATAATACGATCCTTATACTTGATGAGTTATCTTTTATCCTTCTTATTCTACCTTGAATTTTGATGGATACGTAGCTGTTGAAAAAATTATTTATTTATTTATTGGTACAACGAATGCGGGCGAGAGATACGTTATGTTTTTAAGAAGTCAAGAAGTGACTAGGCACCTGCTTATATTTCGAGTTTATATTTTGTTGAAAATTGTATTGCATGGTTAAACTTAGTGTCCTTGTTGAACGACGTCGGACCGCACTTGGGAGATCAGGGCTTCATGCAGGTTCGATTCGGGTGTTAACTGCGCATAACCCTTATGCTACAACGATCAAGAAACGCCCTCGGCTGATCCACCTCTGTGATTGTATGTAAAAACTTTCTCACGTGGTTCAATAGCTAATCGGGGATAAACCCTCATAAAGGATGGTGACAACTCCCACAGGTGAAGGTAAGTTGTACCTCACGAGATCCTATCCTATCATAGGGACTTCATAGAGGTATAACTGACGTACTCGGCATGAGCGACACCTGACTGCTCCATAACGCTTTGCGTTTCGAACTGCCAAAATCATGCGTGATGTTGTTAAAAGGATTCCCGTGGGGGACCGATGCGCTCGACAATATAGTTGTAGGGCTGTGGACAGAGGCAGGGAGACCTTTTGTCAAAACTTGACAAATGTGTTTAATCAAAGGATTTGTAAAGGAGTTTTGTACGTTTCGTTTCCGTACTATGTGTGTTGCTTTTAGGTGGGGCTGGGGGTGAGCAAAAGAAAGGGAAGGAGGCTATGGTTGTGTTGATGCCTATCATCAAGGAAGGATGAAACACGAAAATGGTATGGCTAGGTGTAGAGAGTATAAGTGCAAGATTTTGGTTGTGTTGCTGACAAGGGGGTGAGGATGTTAGGCATGGGCAGCACATCACAATAAGTGATGTGTATGCCTGTCACCATCCTTATCGCTGCGCCTTGCCGTGGGCTACCTCTGGGCCCGAGGCTTCATACAACCCCTCCCCACTCAACCTCCCTTTGCCTGCTAGGGGTAATTGTCTAAATTGTGGTTGGGCCCCTCCCCTCCCCTCATACTGTCCCCCCCTCCCTTTTGTGATCCACATCCCACTACACACTTAGAGTTGGACCCCACAGGAATGCAGAAAGGAAGAATGTTTTCGCGAAACTGTTTTCGGGATCCCAGAGGCAGCGGAGGACCTTTTGGCAAAGGCGAAATGTCTTCCAAACACCGGTTTTCGGAACCCCACGACCCGCAATTTATGGAGTGGAAGAACACGTATGGCCGTTTTCACATCATCCGCAGCGTGGAAAAGTGGCTCCGGAGGACATCTTGCCGCGATTTTGTGCCGAAAGTTGAGAGTGAGGGAGGGAGTGCGTGGGGTACTTTCCAAGGTCATGCCCACCGTTTGAACCAGCGAGTGTCCAGCCCCTTGGCCTACACCGACCCTGGAGAAGTGAGCACCGGGAGGTCGCACTGCCTCTTGCACATGATGCCCTGCGTCACCCACATGAGGCGGCACGGTCATTCCTCGGGTCCACCCCACGCCATTCCGCCACTTTCCTTTTCGGGATGCTGAACGGGCATCTTTCCTATTACGGAATATCACTTGCCGCAAAACGCAGTCCGCGCTATGGGGTCCCGACAAAACAGTTTCCAACCCTTCCAAAATCGCTTGGCCTCTTTTTATGGCCATACGTCTTTTCCATCGTTTTTCCTGTGGGGTCCAACTCTTAGAGGGCTGCACCGATCTATCTACGGTCCAGATAGGAGGCTTCAGTTGAGGCAGGTGAGACCCTCCTCCTGGAAGGTCCTCCGCCCTTGCCTCCCTCCGAGCAGCCTCGCCCGAGGGCGTACGCACACTAGGACATTTTTCCTTATTTCTGGACGGAATTCCGGCCTTATGCATATGCATACACTGTGGCCGAAATCGTGGTCTGATGCATTCTGGAAAGTGCTACCGGTAGTGTGAGTATGCCCGGAGGACTGCAGGGTGCAGGGTCGTCCGCCGTTGCCTCTGTCCGTCTCTCTGAGGACCCTCGCCTGACTGTGTTCCTCGGCACCCTCCCAGTTGTAGGACTGGCTCACCGCTCGATGGTCCGTGCATCTGGCATGGACTTTGATTCCATGCGCGGGTGACAGCAGGCTATGCACTGATACTCGGCCGTGCGCACGTGTGATACCCACCTCAACTTCGGTTCTGGGTTTCGTCCCACCACAGCCGGCTTTTCGGTCAGCATTCGTTATCGAGACCTCTGCATTCTTTCGTTTACTCAGCAGAACACAAGACTGCTTTTTCATCATCCTGCTTTTCGACTTTTCGATCAGAGCATTCATTATCGGAACCTCGGTATTTTTTCCGTACCTCATTCTCTCTCTCTCTCTCTCTCTCTCTCTCTCTCTCTCTCTCTCTCTCTGTCTCTCTGTGTCTTCTCTCTCTCTCTCTCTCTCTCTCTGTGTACGTCGTTTTCCTGTTTTTGGTTTCGTTTTTTCTTCTGGAGAGTGGATGGATTGCCATGATTGGTCCTCCTCTCCTTAGCCGAGGTTTATCTTGTGTGTGTTCTGCTAATTGAGTATCGAGTAGGCCGTGTTTGGTCGTCGATGACTAAATTGAAATGAATTATCTTGCTGTGTGGCTTGGGATGTGGTGGTTCGGTTGTTGGCTCGGCTTCGCTTCGGTCATTATCTTGCCGCTTCCTCTTTGCTTGGGTATCTTGCTGTTGCGATTCATACTAGTAATTACTGCTACCGTCTTCTTCCGATCACAATGCAACATGATAACGAATGTATACAAGCTATCTTTCAGGTCCGGTGCAGCCAAAATGAGGGTGCGTTGTCTTCGGGGGAAGACGGTAGTCTGCTGCACTATACTACTATTATCGAACGGTTTAGAAAACTATTTACTATCATTGCATAACTTTCACAAAAATGATTTTTTTTTTTTTTCATTTGAATACTTATTATTATTATTAATATTAGAATTATTATGACTTTTTCAAGTCTGGGAATGTTCCCCCCCTCTCCCCCCTACCCCACGATTGCTCTTCCCCTTTTTTTTTTTTTTTTTTTTTTTTTTTTTTTTTTTTTTTTTTTTTTTTTTTTTTTTTTTTTTTTTTTTTTTTTTTTTTTTTTTTCTTTTCTTCGTTTTTTTGTTTTGTTTATCAGACCTGTAGTGATTTTTTTCCTCGTTCATTTCGCTGCTTCGCTTGCCCATTTCTCTTTCTGCTCCTCCTCCCTCTCCTCTCCTCTTCTTCCTCCCCCTCTTCCCCCTCCTCCTCCTCCTCCTCCTCGTTATTCTTATCAGTCTTCTTTCTTCTTCCTTTTCTTTTTTTGTCCTACCTCTCTACCTTGTCCCATCGCTTATCACTTCTTTCGTCCGTGGTCCCCTCTCCTATTGACATTTCTCACTTCTTTCGGCCAATTCTTTTTTTTTTTTTCCCCCCCCCCTTTCTTTCGGCCAATTCTACTTTCCCGCAAGTGCTATTTTCCCGCCAATCCTGCTTTCCCGCCAATCCTGCTTTCCCGCCGTTGTATGTTCTCCTCCCTGTCGTTCGCTCCCTTCCAGATGGGTGATCTGGTCTTCCTTCCCTGTGCCTTCACTCGCCGACTGTCGCCGTGAGTCCTTTTTGTGTTTTTTGTTCTTTTTCCGGGCCTTTTTTTTTGCACTTTGTGCGTGCAAATTAATCCGTATTTGTGCGCAGGGGTCATGGCATGCTAATCGATGCAATCTGGGGAAGATGCATCTCGAAACTTCTCTCTTTATCTTCCCAATTTTTAACCTCTGATCCAATTTGGTG
>BFEA01000062.1:335780-349558 GCA_003427395.1 Chara braunii
GAGAGAGAGAGAGAGAGAGAGAGAGAGAGAGAGAGAGAGAGAGAGAGAGAGAGAGAGAACGTCCATAGCGATGTTTGTTAAGCGTGACCATACTGACATTTATTATGGTGCTATGGCGTGTTTATGATGTGCAGCTGCTCACATGATTGTACAGTGAAGATCTGGTGGTATGACGAGAATGTTCCACTGACAGACAGCGAGGCAAGTGAAGAGCAGCAGGAGTATTAGAGTCAGCCAACAACTAAAGAGACAGGTTTCGTTCAAGGGCATGCAGCGCCTTGGGTGACATCAGATTTGCGACAATAAGTTTGTGGAAAGGAAAAGAAAGACAATACCATTTCAATTTGTGAAGACTTGGCCATAACCGGTGAGGAGTTGATGTGTTGCGATTCTTCTCCTCTGATGAAGTCTTCTTTATGTTCAAAGAGGACGTGGCATCGAAGGCAAGGTGCTCCTCAGCATTGTTACCGGGGGTATTTAGACTGAAAGATACCCCAAGTACAGGTCCATGAACTTGGTCCATGAACGTGAACGTGTGTTCTGGTTTTCAGATTTGGCGGAAGAAACACAATGTGGCTAGGCTACGATCTTTGCCGGAATACAACGTACGGTCGTTATGGCGGTGTTTAGACAGAAAGATACCCCAAGTACAGCTATAATGACCGTAGGCTGTATTCGGGGGAAGAAGCTAGGAATGACACAGAGCTCACAGAGAGCTTGGCAAGGTGAAGGTGAAGGTTCATGGCTCGGGCTTTTCGGGGCTTTTGTGGTCTGCTGCTTTTTCCGTCGCTTTGTTGATTTTTTTTCTAGCCCACCTGTTTATGAAGTGACCGAGCTGAATAGTTGGTTGGTTGATTGATTGGAACATGACAGATGAGTGAGGCAAGAAGAGACCACAGGGAATCTGCAACACGAGGTAGGGTCTTCTTTGTCGACAGGGAAACTACAGAACTCGTTGTAAAGTGAAAAGGCTTGAGCATTCCAAATTTAAATTAAAAACAGTCAAATACAATTTGGCGCCGAGCGGTGAGGGAAGAAAGGGGGGGAGTTTTGGTGCATTAAGCGATGCGAGGATATAAGCTCGACTCAATTAAAACAATAGGGCACTGAGTGGTGCAATGGGATAGCATGTATGGCAGCTATGCCGGGTGTCTGGTTCGGTGAAGACAGCCACACATGCGATGCCGTGCGATGGCGTTTTTGGTTTCATGTTGCAGCTTGAACCTTCAGGTAGGAGTGGGGCTCTGCATAAGAGGGAGGAAAAGTTTGGGTGCAAAAAGTGATGTGAGGGTGTAAGCTCGAATGAGTCGAACCAATCAATGAAATATGGCATTGGGTTGTTGAATGAGATAGCGTGTATAATGGCTATGCTGGGTCTTTGGATAAATGATGAGAATCACGTTGGGGGGTGGGGGTGGGGGTGGGGTGGGGGGTGGAAAGGGGGGGTGCATGCACTCCTTCGATTTTTTTAATATTTTTTGGTTGATTGTGTGTGACGTGGCTGTTCTTTGTCAATGGCATGTGCGGGCAGGCAGACACTTCTTTTCTCGTGAGGTGCATGTTTTTTTCTGTTTTTTTTTTTGGCCCCAAAAAAAGATGTCGCTGTGAGGCGTGCACTGTTTTTGGTTTTTGGCCAATGGCACATGAAAAAGTCCAGCACATGGCCCACGTGCGGGTGAACACTGTTTTGCATTTTTAGTGGTGTAAAAAGAGTCGCGCGTTGCACACTCCTTTGTTTTATAGCAATTAGCATTTGACAAGTTTGGTGTGGTGCACGACATGCAAAGAAGAGTTGCGCTTTTATTAGCAGTATCGCATTCTGTCGTATGGCATTTGCGGCCAAGCTGTCAGCGCTGCACGGCATCCAGAAAGAGTCGTTTCTCTTCATGTGAGACACACACGCACACCCACACACACGATGGCTTGTGATGATTTGTGAAGGGAATGAAAGAAAGAATCTGAGGTCTTTTAAAACAACACACACCAACCTTGCAATTTTGTCTATCTATATGGATGGTTTGTTATGATTGTGGGGGAAATGAGAGAGAGAATTTGGGGTACTTCAACAACACACACACACACACACACACACACACACACACACACACACACACACACACACACACACACATGCACACACACGCGCACACACACACACACACACACACACACACACACACAAACATGCACACGGCATAGTATCTGCTCTGAACAGTATGAAGGGATGGTCACTGTCAGTCTATGCTGCGAAAACTGTGACCCTTTGTCTGGTACTCATCCCTCCCGCCCCTAATTACTTGCCCAGTATGCCGTCATGGCCTTGGCATGCCATACCTAAATAGTCGTGAACGTCAGCCTGCTATCCTGCTGACATGTCAGCAACATGCCATGTGTCGTCAATGTTTTCCAGGATGCTTTCATAGAAAGTATGTGTCTCTACTGCATGGACTGTCCCTGATGCCATCATCCGCCACATCCTCTCCTTTTTTTTTTTTTAGGAGGGGGGGGGGGGGGGGGGGGGGGGGGGGGGGGGGGGGGGGGGGGGTAGGTCGATGAGGGTTGAAGGGCTGTGTGTTTTCTTCAGCGTGTTGCCATTTGCTGCCGGTTACTTGAGCTCTTGTGGCAAGAAAGCTGTGCTCTCACCGTTTTACAATTTCTCCTTTGATCTCCTCGTTTGTCGTTTGTTGTTGATACAGAGGTCACATCTGTGGAGATGAATCGGAGTGGGAGTCTGCTACTGAGCGGTTCCAAGGATAACTCTAACAGACTGTGGGACGTGCGACTGGTAGGCTGACCTTCTTGCCTTTTTTTTTCCAAAGCAATACTCTTTGGTTGCACAGTATTTTGCACTCTGCTGCCCAAATGTTTAAGGATGGTTTCCGATTCCTGCTCCTGTCAAGCATCTTGCGATCTGCACAAACAACCTTGTACTCAACGAAGTGCATTTTGCCAAGTTCCTGTGTGTAATTCAAAAAAAGCACATGTGGGTTGTTTCATATGCATTCTGAATTTGCACTTCTCATCATCAGTGTGCAAGGGGGCCATTGTAACGTTCTTTCAGCGTATCTCTTTTTCATTCTCGGCAGATGTCTAAAAAAAAGGACCATTTCTCAAGCCTTGACATTCATTTCAAACATTGTGACCTTTTCAAAAATATTGTAAACTTGATGATGCTTGCCCTTTTTTTTTTTTTCCCAACCTTGATGTAGCAGTGGTTAGGATTCGCGGGGGGAAAAAAAAGGATTCGCGCCGAATTTCGCAGACGTCTGCCGCAGGTGAAACGTCTTGAATAAAGGGAGCGCCAGGGACAACTGGCAAAAAAGGGGGATGGGTGAGGGGGGGGGGGCTCGTGAGGGGGAGAGATTGGAAGACGCAGTGGAAAAGGAAAAAAAAAAAGGGACGGAGTGGAGGCACAAGATTTCAGATTCTTCAGAGTTGAGGATGATCTCAAGTTCACGAGGACATCAAGAACAGAACAGGTGTGGACTCTGTGGAGTTTAGTTATATATGGAAAGTTAGAAAAGTAATGGAAAACATCACTAAAAAGAAAAAAGAGAGAAAAAAAAGAAAAAAAGAAGGAAGTAGTAGAAACTGTGAGGATTGAGCCCTCAAGTAGGGGCCTTGCCATGATGTACATGTTCTGGGCTAAGGCCTAGTGCCCGCCCTAAGTGAAGGCGGGCCAGCAAATCAACAAGAGCCCTCTCGGCCAACATTTCACGAAGTGGGGTCTATACAGTTGCAGCACGCCAGTTGGTTGGAGTGCACCGAGTCTCGGATTTCAGCAAATGCTGAAATGCCCAGGGCCTCTGAGTTAGTTAGGCCCTGGGCACTCGAACGTGAGGCTGACAATGCATGCTGGGTAGAGAGGCCGAAATGCCAAAGGGAAAATCGGCCCACTATCTGAATCTGGCCGCAGGCCTTGAGAAGAGAGGCGCAACTGCATTGCTCCGGGGCCCAACNTTAAAAGTGGTCCATCTATTGGTGGGAAGCATCACCTGCTGGAAACCGGGTCCAGCGTCCCTTGAATACATCTTTTTTCAGAGAGAGGAACTGAGAAAAGGCCTGTCAGCATTGATTGCTCTGGTGTCCAGAGGATTAACTGTGCAGGATGTTGAGCAATAGCCACTGATGTTAAGAGGTAATTCCTCCTTCCCTCTTCTGCCCCCACACACACCATCCCTTTCCTCCCTCTCTCCTCTGCCTCCACATACCTTAACTGTGCTGGATATTGGGCCATAGGGGAAACGAATATTCCTCCCTCCCTCCTCTGCCCACACACACCCCACCTTTCCTCCCTCTCTCCTCTGCCCCTTCCCATTTGTTGCTGCTTGAGTGTACCTCCAATAGCCTGCCATCCTTAATTGCTCTGTTACCTGGGGGCCATTAACCGAACAGGGTTATTGATGCGAGTACTGAAATGTATGCTGGATAGCAGAGCCGCCTCTTCAGTCTGCCTCTGACCGCCAGATCGCACCTGTTCCTGTAGCGGCTAGCTCCTACGACTTTTGGATGCCCGCCGATGCCCATCAACCTGTGGTCCTGCCCGTGGGCTTGCTCGCTCCGCTCACTCTGCTCCATACCATTGCATATCAACCATTGCCAGTCGGTGGGGTGGGAAGGGGTCCGGAAATTCTGTGGGTGGTTGCAACGGGACATCCTGGCCCACCTTAGTCCAATCTTTGAAACAAATACAATAGTCTCGCTTGAATCCACCTGATTGTCCTTCTGGCCAAGCCTACCCTCCCATCGGACCGATGCAATCCAGCCCCCGTTCACACTGTCCAACCATTCCCCCGAGAATTGATGGATTGCTTGTGTTATGTCTTTTACCAGCACCACTAACACCGGTGGGGGAGTTTTTCAAAAAAAAAAAAAAAAAAAAAAGTCTTTTACTGAATGGAACAACATCCTCTCCTAGCATGTCCCACATGCCATGTTGGGCACACACCTGCAGCAGTCGCAGTAGGATCTCCCTCATCCTTGCCAGACGAACGACAGATGCAGCAGCCTGAGGAGGAAAATAGACTATCATATGAACCAACTACAGAGTGTTGTTCTGCTGCAGAGTGTTATCACCACCAGGGCGAGCTGTTGCAGACCAAATCCCGCAGCAGCTAAACACCCTGGCTTTGGATCAATCCCCGTTGCCGTCCTGCCCACAGAGAAGGAATAAATACTGGGGAAACCTCAATGCCGCTCTGTGATGACCCACCTGAGACTCGGCTAGCATGTGGTTCGCATGCCTTGTGCTGTGAGGATCATGAAGGGATAGGCCATGCAAGTTTCTGTTTCCGTGCGTCTGATGACAGTGTCGTGTCCAATTTGTAGACGGGGGCTGAAACAGCAATGCCTCTACAATTTCGGTTGGTGTGCCTCTGTGTTCCTAGCATGTAGGACCCACGTGGCCTTTGACATCTTTCTACATCGTGCCATTCGATCCAGCAACTGCAACCGCGAGAATTCGATGCGGTGCTTCCACAGTCCACCCCCAAACCGGTCCTGTCCAGTCTGTAGGGATCGCCACTTACCGTAGGCAACGGCTGCTGCTCAACTCAAAATCGTCTGCAACCCAAACACTGACTGACCTCGTGCGCCATTCTGGAGTAGTTTGCTCCAGTGGCGAGTATTTAGAACCCTGTGAGAACTCCACCTCCTATTTCCTTCCTCCCTCCTCTTTGCAATCAGACTTGTTTACTTCTTACTTCGCATGCATGCAAACGGATGGTGAAACACACTGGTGCCAGGCGCCAACACAAAGCTCAGAGAGACAATATGGCCGAGAACACAGTTCAGATACAAACTCACTTCCAACTGGCTATGGCGACCGAGCGCCCACACATCAACTGTCCAACACTGTACTCACGGCGACTGTTCACACGCACTTCACTCTGGGTCTCCCTGGATATCCCGCGCACACAACTCTGTACCATACACACGCATGGAAACCTATCTCTAGCTACAGCGGTTATGGCCGCCTAACCTCTACTGGCTATGGACACTCTTATCTCCCTTCAGCCCACTTCAACCCTGGGCTTCTGCAGACCGCCTCGCACAAGACGCCTGGGCAGCGCTTCGGCATGGCTCAGGCAGGAATGAATGAATGGCTGGACGCTGCCTCTTGATTTGTACTTATGTAAGTCGCCGGGCTTGCCCTTTTCCACCGGGCCCATGGTGCACACAGTCCCTCATGGTACTTGCTGACTGTACAAAGTGAGACTGGGACTGGGTACTGCTGACTACGCGAAGTTGGACTCACCACTTGCCCACTTGCCTCTGGTCTGCTGTGGGTAACGTGAGAAAAACTTGAAAGGCCACTTCCGGACCTTCCAGAAGTCTGTGGACTTGGCCTTTCGGGACTGTAGCAGCTACGACCTTGACCTTTCAGGACTGTAGCAGCTACACGACCTTCACCTTTCAGAATTGCTACAGCTACGGCCTCTACGCAACTATGACCCCTACTCGACAGACCTACAGATCGAACCCCCACATGTACCAAATTGGCTAATACTAGAAGGTTGATGCAAAGTGTTCCACCAATTTACAGAGAATTTCATTATTGGTCAGCTACACAGACCTACGACGGGCAACAGTCAACCACCAAAACACAGGTCACGGGTTCAATCTTCAAACAGACCTACAGACCTACAGATCGAACCGCTACAGCTACAGATCGACCTATGACAGCTGTAACCCCTACTCGACAGACCTACAGATCGAACCCCTACAGCTACACAGACCTACGACAGGCAACAAACAGTCAACTACCAAAACAGAGGTCACGGGTTCGAACTTCAAACACACAGGGGTCGACACGATACTGTACACGGGTGTGGTAAGGTCTAGGGATTGAGGCCTGGGGTCTGCATCTGCTACTGCTAAGGTGAAAACCGTAACCGTTTCATCTTCTGTACGACTACCGTCTTCACCCGAATATAACGCCCGGCAATTATCGCCGTATCTGGGCTGGAAGTTGTGCCAAATACAGCTGTAATGACCGGGCATTCTATTCGGGTGAAGACGGTAGTAACTGCATGCGGATGAGCATCATTAAGAGAGAAGACAAAATATAAGCTGAAGAACTGAGGAAAATAATGAACAGGAATTTACTTCCGCCTTTGCTCTGCCTCCTTTCATAATGTGCGACTGGACCGCTGTGGCACACGGGGATGTTGGCCAGCTTGCGCTCAACCGCAATCAACGTGGTGAGCCTTGTACATGAGAGGCACAGTAAAAGGGGAGTTGGAAGGTCAAATGAAATGTGTAACCAAAAGGGCCAAAGTGAACACAGTTAAGAACGGGATTTAAATCTTGAACGCTTCTTTTTTTCTCCCTGTTGCTTGCTATGACTGCAACCGTTTCATTGCGCACTGGTTCGTCTCATCTCGTCCGGGCACCCAATTTCTGCCCGGGTACACGCCCGTGTGCCCGGCCGGGCATGACCCCCGGGCAGGGTTCCAGGCAGCCCCAGCGCCAAAAAACAAAAAGAAAAAAAATTCCGGAAAAAAAAATATGTTGTGTAGGATTGAAATGCAAACCACTTTTGGCTGAGGGTCACATTATAATTCCTCACAGAATCGGAGATAAAAAAGAAAATAACAGAATCACACAAAGGCACCCCCCTTTAGACCCCTTTATCCCCTTTAAAACCAATTTATACCCCCCTCCCTCCCCCTTGACAGCCAACTCGCAGAAAACGAAATGGGCCTGGATTTGGAGTCCTCTGGGAGAGCGCAGAAAACAAAAAAAAAAAAAANTTTTTTTTTTTTTTTTTGCACGCCCGGGTACCCCGGGCGTCATGCCTGGGTGCCCGGCCGGGCGTGAGAATCTTCCTAGTTTTCTTTTTTTTCCTTTTCTTTTCTTTTTTTTTTTCTTTTCTTTTTCTTTTCTTTTTTTTTCTTTTTCTTTTTTTTTTTTTGAGGCTTCGTTGTCTACAGTATAGGACTAAAGCTGCTTCGGTTTTGGATGAAGTCATCCAGGTGAAACAGGGGGCTGTTGTGGTGAAAATTGAAAACACACGTTCATGCGCACACACGCACGCACGCAAGTAGACGAGTCCTTGAAAGTCCGATGAAACAGTCAGGCACAGTAATGCTTTTTTTTTGGTGTTGGAATTGTGTATGGTGAACACGACAACGCGCACAACCAAACATGCGTTCATACACACGTAGCAGCCCATCCAAGTGTTTTAACTTTTCAGTGTTTTTTATTTTCATACACCCTCGCATGGAATTGTGGCGACAGTCAATGTTGTACTCATCTCCAGCACCCTCGGATGGCGGCATGTCCTCACCTATGGGGGGAGGGGGGGAGAGCCCTCCAGTTGTTCTTTAAAACATGAGAGATCATGTGTGGGATGGAGGAAATGGAGTCATGCCAGACGAAGTTATATAGGTACTGTTCTGGTACAACACTTTGCACTTCCAATATTTGGTACTTGTCTGATATCACTCTTAGAACCCCGTTCTTGTCATCTGCCAACCCCATAATTTGGTTTCACTGTGTCAAAGGTGGCCTTTCTGCCCAGAGGCCTGTGCAGCGTGGTCAATATTATGACAATATATACTGCTTTGGGCCCTGGGGAGTCGGGACCATGTTTTGGCGCTTGTCTCCAGGGCTCTTTCAGCCTATGGTCCCTTCCTCCCTTCGTCATGTTTTGCCAATTACGGCTGGATCGACTACACAAAGAAGACGCTCACCTATGTCCATCCTTAGGGACCGGTGCTGGTGCTATGTCCATCCTTAGGGAAGGCAGACCTGTTCTTAAAACTAGCAGGTTTATCAATGGCCCTAGATCGGTTGGTACACGTGGTGAGCTGTTGAAATACAGACCCAAGTTCGAATCCAGCTGCAATCAGATGAACAGAATAAAATAATTCCGAATTACCTGGGAAAGCTTGGTGCGGAGGGCAATTTTTTTCAGCCCCGGTGAAGAATAGTGCCTTGGAAAGTATCGGTGGTTTAAACCACGAGCACACGGTCCCAGCCATGCATTCCGAAACTTGTCGCCACAAGAAAACGAGTCAGAGGCCGAAACGTCGAACGCTGGGCCCGCCGTTGATAAGTTTGATCGGCGGACCCGTTTTCGTTTCGCGCCTCCAGAATTTGAGGTTTCAGGCCCGCCGCGGCCCAGGTGTCCATGTACTGGTGCCTTAAGCTCTCCAAATGAGAACTACCATCTTTTGCCGAGTACAACACGCCTCCATGCTGGCCATTCTAGAATGGAACCGACTTGATTTTATAAGAATGGGGCATCTATATTCTGGGGAGTGACGCAGCACACTCTCCAGCGCTTTTTTTTTTAATGGAACCCCCAGGGGCCCAGGCATAGTTGCCATGCTGATAAGAGGACTTTTCGCAGGGCACTTAGTTCACTTTTTAGATATCAGGCAAACAGATCTATGGTGAAGGTGCAGAGAAGGGAGAGGGGGGGGGGAGAGGAAGGGGGCAAGGGATGAGGGGATTCAAGGGACAGGTGGTCCCCGCCTGTCCCTGGAGTGTTGATTAGCATGATGCCTGGTGATCATGTTGCTGACTGGTTGCTGGACCTTCCACATTTGTTGAATTTTTTGGACTGCAAGGTCGTGGACTTGTCTTCGAAAAAGCCAAAAAGTTTTTCATAGTCACATAAAGTGGGTATGAGTGAGCTCACCTAAAGAAGTGCAGAGCTTAAACCGCCGGGTCTCCCCGTACAGCCCGTGCAGAGTCTGCAGACCAATAGATAACAAAGGAAGTCCACTCTGACGTAAAGGCACATGTAACAATGGGCATAATGTAGCCAATCGTCTCAGCTTGGTCATCTACTGACCGCACTGCTGAGGAGACTGAGGAGTGGAATTCAGGGTGCACAAAAGTGGTCACTGATTTTTAAACTTTTTTTTTTTTTTTTTTTTTTTTTGCGAAAAAAAGCCCTTGTGTAAGCCCTCTATCCCGAAAGCGGTCACTGTTTGGTGGAGCAGACGTGAACGGGAGTGAAGCGCTCAGGTTTGAGGCCCATGCCATGAAAATCACCACCGCCGTTCAGATTCCCCAGCGTCGACGGACTGTGTGCGTCGCCGACGGCCACACAGGATTGAAAACCCAATCGGCGCCGCGGTTAAACGACCGTAGCGGGACTTACTGAGCCTCAGGGGCCATGCTAATCTTCTATGTATCGTTCCAATTTTAAACCTCAAGTACACACACGGTCCCGGACTTGTGGTCCAATCCAGAACTTGTTGCCACAAGAAAACAAGGTTGAAACGTCAAGCGCTGCTAACATCAAGCGCTGCTGGGCTTGCCGTTGATAAATTGGATCGGCGGTCTCCGTTTCGTTTCGTTTCGTGCTTTCCACAATTCGGTGCCCATGTACTGGTGCTTTAATGGATATCCCGAAGGAGTATTATTGGTCTTTTATTAAATTTTTAACGGATTTCCCAAAGGACTTCAATGATGATATGTCCAGCCCGGTTCCCTTTTTTTTTTTTTTTTTTTTTTTTTTTTTTTTTTTTTTTTTAAAACACTGAAGAAGTGCAAGGAGAGGAGGGGTGTCCTTCGGGACGTGGAGCAGGGTTTCTGCCAGAGATTCCTTTCCTCAGTTGTCGTCAGCTGCAACATCATGATGCAGTTTTTTCAGTTTATCAAGCTTTGCTACCCTCGGGCAGGAGATGATGCACACCCTGTTTGTATTCCTTTTCAGTAGTTGTTCTCGTAGGTGGTGACAGATCGTTGAAGTCCTTCTGACTCTCCGTGCTGCACACCCTTTTTTTTTTTTTTTTGACACGCCCTGGGTGATGCTAGCGGTGCTGGTGTAGGCAGCCACCACTACCTAGCATCCCCAGGCAGGCTCCATCTATTAATGGGGAGCAGCACCTGCTGGAAACCGGGTCCAGCGTCCTGTGTGTATTCCTTTTCAGTAGTTGTTCTCGTAGGTGGTGACAGATCGTTGAAGTCCTTTCGGCTCTCCCTGGTGTGATGAGCTTGCAGGCCTTAGGGCACCAGGGATGGCCAGACTCTTAGAGGCAGCAGTGAATTCCGCAACTCGGCAGCCGTCTTGAGTAGATTAATGTGTTCAGAGCTGCCTTTTCTGTTTAGTTAACAAACATCGACTTATCTTAGTAAATTCCTTTTTTTCTGAGGTCCCAGGTGTTCCCTTGCCCAATACTGAGGTCACCATCACTTGCGGACTTTGTCGGCAGAACTCGAGGGAGCAGAGGGATACTTCCGATTGAAGGGTGAAGAAAAAAAGCAGAGAGGTACTGCACTCTTTGACCATTGTAGTGGAAGAAGACCCACCCTACAATATGATCTTAGGCATGGATTGGTGAATGGTGGTGAAAGCAGATGCGAAGATGGGTAGACCGTAGAAGTTGAGTGCTGGTTCCCCAACCAATGAAAGAGAGACGAGAAGAAGAAAGTCAGCCAGCATCGTCCGTTTGGGTTGAAATCTTCCCTGTTCGTTCGTTTTATGAATGCCGCTGCGTTCTCTAGATACGCAGTGAAGAACAAGTCGATAGACAAGGTCTATATGACGTATGTGGTGCCTGAAAAAAAGAGAAAAATCAAAGGAAGAAGAACTTGAAGGAGAGGAAGAGTTAATATCGCCCCAAGTCCAGAAGCTGATCGTAGAATTTGCGGATGTGCGGGAGGGGGCCTAATGGAATAATCGAACAGTCAATTGAGATATACCCAAACAGCAAGATTCCCGAGGGTCCAGTTTATGAGATGGCACCGCATTAGCTGAAAGAGTGAGAGCCCGATGTAGGAGTTCGTGGATAAGATGTGG
Source organism: Chara braunii (assembly GCA_003427395.1). Taxonomy (NCBI): domain Eukaryota; kingdom Viridiplantae; phylum Streptophyta; class Charophyceae; order Charales; family Characeae; genus Chara; species Chara braunii. The sequence goes on from BFEA01000062.1 coordinate 347,542, forward strand.
GCAAAGCCAAGTTCAACGCATTACCCCTTGCAAACTCGCCCATTTTGTTTGTTCCTAAGAAGGAACACACAGAGCTAAGGTTGTGTATAGACTATAGGGCTATGAATACCATAACAATAAAGACTACAGATCCATTACCCCTTATACACAAACTGTTGGATAGGCTACAAGGGTGTAAGCATTGCTCCAGGGTTTGGAGTCGGTCGAAGCCGCCCTTGAAGATCAGCACAAGATGACCTTTAGAACTAGTGTAAGTACCGTCACCATGAGTTCAATCAACTTCAATGTGATGCCTTTCGGTTTGTCTAACGCCCCAGCAACCTTCCAGCGTAGCATGAACGACATGTTCAAAGACTGGCTTGACAGATTTGTGGTGGTATATCTATAGATGGCGTCGTAGTTGATAGCAAGACTCTAGAAGAGCCCGAAGAGCGTCTATGCAAGGTCGTCCTTCCGAAACCTTGTTTCTAGGTGGAACCCAAAGAAGTGTGTGTAGGCGAAAAGACTGGTGCTGTATCACGATCATGTCATAGATAGAGTTGGCGTAAAGTGATATGACAATAAGATTGCAACCATTACAGACTGTTCAATGCCCAAGAACCTCACATAGTTACGCTCGTTCCTTGGGCTGGCTAACTACGATAGACGTTTTAGCAATTTCACCGTTATAGTCGCACCACTTTATATTATTGGATACCAGAGAAGGCGGCTATTTGGTTGTAGGACACGGAGTACACTGCATCGACGAAGAACCTGAAGACGACATTTTTCTGGATCCATCTTTGCCATTTGTGGTCATCACAGACACTAGCCAGTATGGAATAAAGGTGGTATTGTAGTAAGGTGATGGAAAGGGCCATTGACCGGTAGAGTTCATACCTAGGAGACTTCCTTAAGAGAAAATTGCAGACTCTAGCTACGACCGGTAATCGCGTGCCCTCTATGAAGCCCTACGAAAATGGCGAGATCACTTGCTTAAGTTGCTAGAACGGTATTGTAAAGTTTAGTCATATCGTGAGACCCTCAGTATTGGCATAATGCATTTAGACATAATGGCGATATCGTAACGGTATTGGCGATATCACTTGCTGGTTGAAGATACAAACCAAGATGTCTAGTGAGTTATAGGAGTGGACTGGAGAGATCGGTGAATTTGATAACGAGTTAAAACGAGTAAAAGGGAAGTACAATGTCGTTGTTGATGCTTTATCTAGAGAAGCATATGTGATTAGGATGACTACCACGTAACTAGGCTGACCAAGCCGATGATGCTTAGCTGGTCTTCTCGGATGATCAGCCACGTTGGGACTGAGACACGGCCCAGACTCCTACCGGAGGCAGCAATGGGGAATACGGGGAGGGATTCGCAACACCGGATCAAAGATGCCAATGAACTGGATCCAATCTATAGAAATGTTATAGCAAAGGTAAAGGAAAAATTGCGTGAACGGTCAGAGTATACGACAGCAAACGGATTGTTGTTTATCACAACTACTAGCGAAGATTGTCTACGCACTCCCTCCAGTGAAGAAACTAAAGAATATCATATTAAAGAGGCCGACGACTCAGAGGAACACGTCACAACACCGGATCGAAGATGCCAATGAACTGGATCCAATCTATGGAAATGTTATAGCAAAGGTAAAGGAAAAATTGCGTGAATGGTCAGAGTAAACGATAGCAAACGGATTGTTGTTTATCACAACTACTAGCGAAGATTGTCTACGCACTCCCTCCAGTGAAGAAACTACGGGGGAGCAGTGGCAACAACTCATGAAAGTATGTGGGTCTATGGATCACACTTGACCATGTCGTTAGGTAGACACCCCGAGACTTGTGGCCAGACAGAATAAATAAGCTTTTGCAACGAACTTTGTGTGTGTGTGTGTGTGTGTGTATATATATATATATATATATATATATATTTGACGATATATATATATATATAGCCTCCTGATGAGTCGGTGAAACTCCGACGAAACAGTTTGTCACAGCCCCTCGTTTGTTGTCCTCTTCT
>BFEA01000062.1:378943-392707 GCA_003427395.1 Chara braunii
TTTTCGAAATCCGAATAGAAAGGGTACATGTCTTGGTCGAATACAATGTGTAAGTGGGACCCACGATCGCTGCACGAGAAAACAAACAAAAAAATAAATTAAGATCCCACGTCCCACCCACCATCCCCAAACTCACTCCCCCAATGGAAGGAAGTACACCCACACACGAGCAATTCGTCTTGAGGGAGAAGAAACCGAGAACAAAAACGCGCAGATAGCAAAAAAAACAAGAACAAAAACGACAAAATATATATACATACACCAATACCCGCCAACTTCATCCACAGAGTCAAAAATACAACAACACCGCCCGCACATGACCTGCAAGGTATATTATACACCGTTCCTCCTGCTACTGACAAAAATCACAAACGGACAATCCGTCCAAAAAACGTGACGACACAACACAATAAACTAAGACTCCCTTCCCACCAATCAATAAATATTTTCTACAATGAACCTGGCCCACTATCGCTGCACGAGAAAACAGACAAAAAAATAAATTAAGATCCCACGTCCCACCCACCATCCCCAAACTCACTCCCCCAATGGAAGGAAGCACACCCACACACGAGCAATTCGTCTTGAGGGRGAAGAAACCRAKAACCAAAAAACAAAAATTCAAAAACAYACSGCACGMGYAGATAGCAAAAAAAACAAGAACAAAAAYGACAAAATATATATAYAGACAACAATACCCGCCAAACTCTGCAAACCCAAACRGACAGAACACRAGCCACCTTGACCACGACTGCACAAACAAACAATCARCACTCAAGAACCTRCATAAGAGACAAAAACTTACAAAAATGCACGCCCTCCAYYGCAACATACACAACCATCCCTCCACATTACGATAGCCAAAACCCCCCACTCTAACCAARCCCCCCTACTGGATACTTCATGATCAACAAAAATYTMTACTACATACACCTCCACMTSAACCCTCAGTRGCCACCCCTACCACAGTAAACCGAACCTCGCCAACCAAGCAGGATAGCGCCTGCACTTACACCAAGCATACCCATACACCTGCGCACAACATCYACAYACGCCACCCATGCATCCACCTCGCTACACTTCCTTAAAAATAGTGACCAACGGGTTCCTTCRCATTTGCAGTCGAAGCGCCCCACTGTTGGTTGYAGATGTTAATTCTTGCTTTACTAYCATTYCTCCCTCACTCTCCTCTTCTCTCTCAACCTCAGACTCGATACTACGGCTGGGACAACTACASCCTCCATAGCCACCTGAGAAAGGAGGTTTCCTACCTTCCACACTTCTACCTCCTTTGCAGTCGCTAATAGTTCACACACGTGAACAAACGCTGCTGCTGTGAGARCGGATCGGCAGAACGCAGGCAACGTAGCCTAACACTGCGATCACGCTGGGTCTTCTCTGACAGAGTACGTGGACAGGAATGGCGGCCATGGACGAATTTTTCGCCGAAGCAGAAGCCAACGAGCATGTGGTAAGTTCTTCACTGAACGCAGACTGTTCTTATCATCACCACATGCTCACTCACCACCACTCGGAGCCAGAGGAAACACACCCTCTGATGAGCCGTGACAGGCGCAAGTGGCGAAAAGCGCTTTAGGGGTTGTGCCACCCCTCCTCCACTAGCAAATACAACTAGTGTTCGATGGCCTTGCCCATCGTGCTCCCTCTACACTTTTCTCTCCCTTCTTCCACTCCACCCCCTTTGCCATTGGTGTGTACCTGCAGGAACCCAAGGATATAGCTTCATGGCAGAAAAAGCGAGCTCTCTTGACCAGCTGCTAAGCGGGCACAGTCGACTCCAAGGTATGATGAGGTTCCCATGATCGGTTGCTATGGTTGCATTACGCACGTTACACACATACTTTCGGACTATGTCCTGTCGCAATGCGGGGGTCAATTCCACCCGCTGACCTCAGTACGTATACCCTTGGAATTCGGTTATTGCTGGTTAGCATTTATAGAAGACGAACGACTGGTCCTATGATGCATACCTGGTTTTGCGAAATTTGGGTACACCGACTTAGCAAGAATATACATATACTCCCTAACCCTCATTATATCACCGCCCCTAACACCGGCCTAAAGTATCTAAACTACCCATCCCCTGCTACACATGTTGATCCCATAAAACCACTACCACGTATATATTAATATGCAAGAAAACTCCCCACAAACCCTGCGTACAAGTCACACACACAACACAATCCCAAACCCCATATTACCCCTAAAACTAATAACAACACGCCTGCACACTTACTATTGAACACTTTGCCTGCCACCTCTTACAGATATATGACCATACGACGTGCATCCATCATTGCACACCACAACTCATACGTAAACCCCCTATTCCTTGTATAACATTCGAATCTACCCCCCACCAGAATTCGCTTTGGTAAAAGCATAAGGATTCGCGACATGCTCCTATAATTGTACCGCGCATGTTTTTTACTCGATTATCGGAATGGATACTAATACGAACTAACATCATGCAATCTTACACGATCGATATCCGTCTTACGTTAAAACTACGCCCGACACTTGGCGTGCATCCTGATGACAGAATCTTATGAGCTTTATTTATTGGGCCCCTATGATTGAATATTTAGTTCGATAGACTGCTTCAATCTTGCAGAACTGGAGCATAAGTAACCGGCTCAGTTGATTGTCATCTACGGATGAATAGTCATGTGCGATTCACGAAAACCATCAGATCACACCTGTCGGAATAATCATAAAATCACCGCTTCCTTTCCCCCAGGTGGCCATCAGAGGGATTCCCCCTTAAAGCCTTTGGTATTACTGCGCGTATGATGTTCTGTTTAGCGATGGTGGAACAGCAGGGCACCATGGTCGCACTCCTCGTCATTCGTCCGTCGTACCTTTTCGTGCTTAAAACGGACCCGAATTTAAGGACGTGACGTACACAACACACATATACACCACAGTCCATGATCGGACATGATGCTATCGCCGGCTCACCAATTAGCATGCACGATAAACTCCGAAAAACTGCGCACAACACTCTGGGCTTTAGAATGCAGTACAGTAACAACTAAATTCGTGCAATATGTAGCACTGCTCCCTATTGTTTCTTATTAATTATTGTCCTTCCAGAACTACTCCTAATGACAGACCAAAATTCACCTCGATATCATTGAAACCTTTCAGTCCTACATGTAACGAATCTCGGAATTAGATCGTAGGGTGTCAGTTGATTTGTCTCCGATCACCTGCGCAAACACCGGGTACAACCTGGTCCTGCTAAGGAATAGATCACGACATACAAAAAAATTACCGCATGTATCTCCTTACTAACACCTATCAACCCGGCTAAGGCTTAAACCAATGAGCATCGCCCCTCGCCAACCTTGATCACCCATATACTACGTAACATCAGACATTATATATATCTTGCGTACACCTGCGCCATGATTGATGGCTCGGCGTGTACACCTAACAAACACCGGAAGTAGCCCTATCTCTTTAATACGCTGAAGAAAGGGACCTGATGCGACCATGTACATATCGGATCAATATGTTGACGCGAGTTACCAGACGCGTCAATACCTGGCTCTACGAAGGTCCGCCTAAGCAGCCATCCCGACATGCATTACCCCACTAATTTAAATCTCCATATGCCACCTGCATCACAAACGAATACCAATCTTTGTTCATGAATGTTGACCACCACTACGCAAAGAGCGTTGTCCTCAATAACGATGCAGTAGCAACAGAACCTTTGATATACCATGATGAGTAGTTCGTGGGGCTACACCGACCTATATTCGCATGCGTAGCTTGATTTAATCCCTATGGTTGAACAATTGAATCTCGGATCGTTGTACGTGTTGTACCGCCGATAGTTCGAAGATCGGTTCCAAAAAGAATCTCGGCCGTCAGTTCCAAGATCGGTTCCAAAAAGAATATCGGCTGATGCACGTACCTGGCTAAGCTAAGACACATGTCTGTGATGATCGCAAAATCATGAATGGTTGCCATCGTTGTTGCTACCTAGTAATGGCGCGCCCAACAAAGCAATGTGATAAAACCTAGCAACTCCACTACTCACCAGGACCTCCATACTCGGTTGGAAAGTTGTAAAAAATGCCTAATCACCTATACCCATTATTAACACCGGGGAATAGATCTGCTTACACAAGCACTGACTGCCTTCTCCATATCCGACCCGCATTGCAGCCGGCACGACAACAGCTGACTGAGAGCTATCTAGAAAAACCACAACGCACGTCACTGTATGATGAAATATAATCCAGCCTCCGCAGTATTGCTATACATATAAGACCACCACAGGCATTGTACAACACCAAGATTCCTGATTGGCTGTAAATAAAAAATAAAAAAGAATTATGTTTGTGATGATATATGCTACGACTTCGCTAGCTTCCTGCTACGGTTTTTTTTCGGCCAGGACGAGTGGCAGTGGTCTGGAGTGTATGTTTTGGTTGTGACAGACCTTTTTTTGTTTCATGAATGTTTTGCTGGTTGGTGATGGGGTGTGAACCGACAATGTGTAGAGTTTTCCATCTGGTGTGGGTGTGTGATAGTCTACTTTGATTTTGGTTAAGGTAGATTATCATTTACAGGTTCAGCCTCCTGATGAGTCGGTAAAATTCCGACGAAACAGTTTGTCACAGCCCCTCGTTTGTTGACCTCTTCTCTCTCTCTGCCTACGGTTTACTGGGCAGTTCTGTTTGTGACGATATATATAGGGGAATAAATAAATTAAATAAATAAATTAAATAAATAAATTAAATAAATTAATTAAACTAAAAAATTAAAAAATTAAAAAAATGAACGCATGCAATTCGAAAAATAATACTGCCGGATAAAAATATACGACAAACACGAACCCAACCACATCTAAGGATCACACCGCCCTTCTTGGTCAAACAAAGAAAAATCGGTAAAAATGCAAAAATAATATGATCGGCCTCCACATAAAATTACACACACACACACACACACACACACATATCCCTTGCTCGTAACAACACACAGAAATACACAACACGAGACAATAAAAGTGCAACATGGATGCAATCACCTCTCATTTGGCTCCTCTAACACTTACTGCAGAAAAATTGCTGAAACAATGTCTTCCGTTGGCATCATCATCACAACAGGAACATAACTCGCCAAGGGACACTGTGCGTTTAAGACTAACAATAAGTCCAAACTTAGCAGAATTTGTCGATCAAACCCCCAACCACTCATGACGAAACTTTAACAAAAATAAACGACTACTCCCACAGAAAAATAGCCCACAAGACTGATTGTGCGATCAGCAAATACCCACGCCACACGGCACCAGATTATACCACACTAAGTTGAATTATACAAATACAACTACACAACTAATAATAATTAAAAAAAAAAAAAAGAATCAAACACACAGTAATCATACCAAACACTACGATGGTAAAACCCTATACACCTTGGCCACCGATACTGGCCCAGAACGACACACTCCTTAGAACCTCACAATCAAAAAACAGTAATCTTGCAATAACAAAAACTTGTCCCCCGTGCATGCATAACCTAAAGCAAGAGTACCCTGCTATCTACATAAAAAAACATACCATGTACACCTCTCTTGTCTGCCTCCTCCTCCATAGTGAAACCACGTACGTACACCATACAGGCATCCCCATGCCTACCCCTAAAAAAATATACCATACTGACCGCCTCTAGGAACATGCAAGAACACCCACCCACCAATACCATACGCAGCGAATGATCTACCCTACCAACAATACACCAGAAGACCAAAAGGGTACCCCCCCTGCCCCCCGCACCTCTTCACTACATATCAATCTGCAGCTCACCATGGAGATAATTCCACGCAATCAACGGTGGATCCAAGATTGCCTCCCACTCCGCTATACCTGTCATCCGACCATCATGTTCCAACGCCAAAGCTGATAACAACATACGCACAATCATCTCAACAATATCCTCTCCCCTCCTTGCGTAACCATGTGGAACATCGTCATGTACCTTCGAAACAAAGACAGTAACATCCCGTAGATCCTCCCCCACGTATCCCAAACCCGCATCCAAACGCAACACCAGAACCCCATGCGCATCCACTTCGTAACAGCAATATCCATAGCCAGTATCAGCGGCAACAAAACCAAAATCGTGGTTCGGCTGATGATCGCGATGCTCGAGCATCTTGTAGATAACCACAGTACGACCCCGCACCTGACCACGACAGATCACCGCTGTAGACATAGTCACGACCACCAGGAGAATAGTAGCCACACCCGTTAACCAATCCTCAAACACGAAACGGAAAAACAGCAATCGGCGCCTTCTCCGCGCGCCACGCTGCCACTATGCGAAAAACAAGCCCAACCTGCCGCACTACAGCATGGCCACGATGACACGATAAACCAGCTCCTCACAACTAGAAACGGATGATCCACCACATATTTCGGATCGACTTTATAGAAATTCACCCCGGAAAAATCCCCCCCAAAATAAACCCCCGGGCCTGACATACCACTAACACATACACAACCCCTGCAAAAAGCTTCAGTACCAACCCCTAAAAAACAAACAACAGCAAAAAACAACAAAAAATCAAATATACAGAAACAAGATAATCTATATACGCACACGAACGCATACTCATAGGCAGATATATATAACCACACCTCAACCATACATATAATATAAAATAATTACAAAAATCACATGAAGTCACACAGCGCACAAAAACTAACGTACGCGCAGCGCTACATAAATATACTAATACTACTATAAATATGAAAACCCAGCTCCTAACCAAAACATACCCCACAACAATTTTTTTAATAAAAATAATAAAAATTAAAATAAAGATTAAAAACCCATTGGAATGCTCAGAGCCCAACTTGTTTTTACAAAGCAACGACTAACACACCAAGCCCTGCGTTTGTGCCAACGTGTCTGCTGTAGGACGAGTCCGAAACAATGGCTGGCATCACGAGCTAGCCGAAAAAGCCAAGGCCTTTATCCACCTCGCCCCGCCTAGCGTCCATGCGCAGATCGCAATGCTCGCCCTCCCAGAGCAAGTGCTGAACAAGGTCCACAGTGCCAGCAACTCGCAAGCTCCCTTCCTCATCGAGAGTCTCCTCTTCTCAGATTGGGCACTCATTGTGTCCAAATGGAAGGCCCTCAGAGAAGAAGAAAACCTCATCATTGCTGCCTACGCCAAGGATTTGCTCGCAATAATCAAGCAAGCTGCTCTGCAGAACAGAGAGATGGAGAAAATTGTCTCCAAATCTGAGAAGGTCATCCTTGACCTACACGGCTTTAACTCAGCGCACCTCAGCACCCCAGGTGAGGTCACTACTAACGAATCCTCAGATGAGCATAGGCTCAAAATGCTTGAGCAACTCAACCCCACGCAAGCTGAAAGAGAATGGTATCTCAAAAGAATCTCCCAAAGACAACAGGAGGCTGCAAAGCCAATTGTGTCTACACCCACACCTCGCAAATCCAGCTTTTTCAAAATGTCACCTGATGCGTCATTCATCCCTGTCCAAACCGCCAATTGGATTGAAGGTATCAGTAACAACTATGACAACAAACTCTAGTTGCTAGATTCCTTCAACCACACTGCTCCCATATCCATCCAGGCATATGCGGAATTGGCCTGTCTGACCGAAATGGATCTCGCCGAGTGCAGAGAGGACGCCAAGAAGACAACCATCTGCAAAACAGCAATTGATGTTAATTTCCCTATCCTTGGACCACTTAACTCATCCAAATGTCCGAAATGCCACCCCTTACTTCACCAGAAAGCTATACAGAAACCCACAACGGAACTCTACGAGTTCCAAAAGTTGTGGAACTCAGGTAGACTGTATCTGAAGTGCAACTGCCCATCCCACAGCGGTTTGATCACATGCTTTAGTTCTACATCGCCAACCTCAACATCTCTGAAGCAGATATTCTTTTGGATATGATGAGGATGGTTTAACTAACGGACAAACTGCAAAACGAATGGAAGAAACCTGTCAAACTACAGGTCACCTTCCTATACATGCGTAGGCACATGATGAACCTTACTTACTTGCTCGTTGCCTGCCCGCAGTCCAGCATGGAACAACTCTGCGACAAAGCTCCATACAGGGACATGCCACTGGCCAGGAAGATTCTGGCCACACTCCTCCCCCTAGTCAGCAAGAACACCACCCCATCACCAACACCAACCAAACGCAAAGATCACCCAACACCAGACATCATCCAATGCATCAGAAACAGACAAGCCACAATCGCATTCATGTCTCCATCCACCACTCACAACCAGCCACAACCCGAACCCACAGCACACACAACACCGCTCCACACACACAAACTCTGCACCTCAGCAACATCTGCGCAGCACACCCACACACACCCCACAAGCGAGCCAGCACCACCCCACTGCAACTCCACCACAGCAAATGCCGCCCCCCCCACAAGCACAACAACCACAGCCTGATGATGCACACGCGCAACTGCAAACAACCACGGTTCCTCTAAACACACGCAGAGCAAGAAGGACCTCTGCAACCCTCCCCCACGGCCCAAAAAGATCACAGAAGGGCAGATGGCAGAAACGCAAAGAAAAACTCGCAGCGGCAAGAAAACTGCAGCAACAGCAAGCTATCCCACAGCAGCATGCACAGCAACACCCTAACACCAATACCCAGCCACAGCAGGCCAACTAACACACCACAAACCCCCTCTCCCACACACGTGCCGCCACACTCCAACACCTCACAACATCAATCAATGCTCCAATCAGCAACACACAACACACGCGCACCCAACCACTCGTCACAACCCATCTCTGTGCTAGCCCAACAGTTCATTCACACGATCCTCAACCACCAACCACAGATGTCTGCACCTGCCCTCCCACACACAACGCCCAATCCAGCCCCCGCCCTCTCTCAAAACACTTCACAATCCAGACGCTGGCTGCCTCCCATTCATCAATTCCTGTCCCACCACCAACAGTCGGGCTGCATAACTGCCATCCACATCACGGGCATAAGGAACTCAGCGCCAAAACCCAATCATCCTCGGATCACCATCCCCAGACACACCACCCAGGAAACACAACGACATAAGCCTCCTTCTCGAGCCGTACAATGTTGAGTGCTCACTAATTGACCCCGAGCTTGACGACAGCTACTCTGCAAACATCGTGCTGGAAACCCTCGGTGTACAAGTCAACAGCAAGCGGACCAGAAGGAACCTCAACGAAGACTACAACCACGGTGGAATAACACTCACTGACCTCTGATTCTTAACGCTAGCGCATACGGTACATCGACGAGCAAAAGGCCCCACGTGCATCCTTCAAGAATGAACCTCAGAAGTCAGACTCTGACAACCCGGCTCAAGATGTCTCTACTGCAGCTACAACAACCGGTGGATACATCCCCAGTACCGAAGACCCAGATTTTAACAATCATGTCCACTACTATGACATGGTTACTATGCTCTTCACCGACGTTCTTAGATTGGCTTATAAGAGTGGCACGATACATGAATAGCAGTACGCGGGTATTATAGTCCCTGCTACAGTAGCAAAACAGATAGTGATTAGCTTGCCAGAGCGCAGAATACAGAAGGATGGCAAATCAGGGTAATACTAGCTCAAAATCCGTAGACAGAAAACTGCTGCCTCGCAATTCGAGTACAGACCTGTGACTCTATTAATAAGGAGGACATGCCTGGTCTCGCACAGAAACTGTTTTTTTATTATTTAATTAATTTTTTAATTGTTATTACTTTTTATAATAAAGGAAACTTGAATGATCACGAAGCAAGATTATTTTCTCTCTCACCATCTGTTTTGTTGCTTCTCCTCTTCCCTTTCCCTTTTCCCTCTCCATCCCCTGCCTTTTCTCCCCGGCCTCCTTCCTTCTTACATCAAGTTGACACTTGCTTCTTCAAACCACAACTGATTGTGTCGCTCCCTAACGGCTACAACATGATCATTATTTTTAACCTGACTGGTTTTCTGCCCAAAATGATAAGGATAACATTGCAACGCTCCTTAGCCCCTCCTCCCAACTCCTCCCTCTCTCTCTCCCCTTCTCATGCAATCTCCTTAATCGCAGCTCCCCCCATCCCCCATGCCTGCCGCCCTCCTAAAAAAAAAAACACTACCATTAAAATAAACCCCTTAAAAACCCCTGTTTGTGATTAACAAACTTTTGACCAACGCTGCTAACAAAAAAACCCTGTCTAATTGGAATGCAGGAACCCCTTGGAAGACTACAACGACTCCCACATGGAAGACTTGGTCGGCGAACTATCAAAGAGCACCCCAAACACATAATTCACCTCCACTATAGGAACAGACTCTTCGAACGCATTAAACCCAGAAGCCTCTTCGGCAACCTTATCACAAAATTCATCCCACAGGCTAAAAACACGCTAGACAACTTTACGTTTGGATGAACATATGATAACCACATTGCCCATCTCCTGTACAAACCAGCTGCAGTCTTTTAAGTACCACCAACAAAATGATGAATGTTTTTATCAACAGGACCGTTTTAAGGAATTCATTAGCAGCACGTTCAACACAATAGTCCCATAAAATATGGAACCCCATGTAATCACCCTCGACATGAACATTTTTACGAACCCCCAACTTAGGACACTAATTGAAGCAGGGCTAAACCATAACCCCCTCGCACAACTCAACCCACAAAGCGTCATTCATGAATGTACACAGGCCTGGACCAAAATTATTGAGATACTCCGGACAGAACATACAATTTCACAAGAACAAATCACTGCTACCTCACAACAACTTCACAAAATATTAACAAACTGCTTACAAAGATACCCAAAAATAATACACCGAACCCCCACAACCATGCAATACAAAAACAAATAAATTATATAACCTCGCACTTCTACATTTCCGGGGCAAATAAAGCACGAAACACACCGACTGCCTGTTGTATCAATCTTATAAGATTTCTTGCCCTACAACGTCTATCCGGACCTGACTTCACACCTCGCCACCTAACCAAAAACGAACTACTCCATACACTCACACAATAACTCACGCTACACTTCCCCACAATCCCACTCGGAAAACCCGCCATACCCTACCTTTTCGCCACATATAAAAAACATAAAAATACGTTTCGCTGACTCACAAATGCAACAAACGTCATCTTCTCACCACTGGCGGACGCATGCTCAACAATACTAAATAAACTCAAAGAAACTGTCTAAGAACACTGTGGTCTACTAACCAAGCAAGCACTCCAAAAGACAGGAAAAAATGTTCTTTTTTGGTGGATCATAGATTCCACAAAAGACTATATCTACAACATTCCCACCCACATCAACAATGTCTTTGCAGCGGACATAACCCGTTGCTACGAGACCATTCCAACAGATCAGTCTCCGGACAGCTTACCAAATGTCATTTTCTTCTTCGTCCAAATGACATTTACTACAACAAGGAAAGTATACGGAAGGAATGTCACACTACACTATGAGATTAGAATGAACAAAGACCCACCCACCGTTAAATGCTACTGGACGGCGAACACAGACTAAACTAGACAGTCCTTCTCACCCCAAGACATCATACAAATGAACACGTGGTTGATCAACAATGCATACACCTTCCTTGGGGACCGCACATGGAGTCAGGTACTCGGCACCCCAATGGGGGTCAGCTGCTCACTCATATGGTGCAACATATACTTCTTCAGTTTTGAGTATAAATTCATGAAAAAACTCACACATAACATAAATCAGCACCTACTACCATTTTTTTCACACACATACAGGTACTTCGACGACCTGCACATAATCAGTAACCCTTGTATCAAAAAATTTATTAATCCAAATATCACCAGCCCAAGAAGTGTGTACTTCTTATATCCACTTAAATATGCAACAATAAATGACCATACCACATACTCCTCGAATCCAGAACCAACTGGCCCTGAATGCAACTTTCTAAATGTAACTATCAAAGTAACTAACACACAACACGACACCTTCTCCACCCACAAGTATGACAAAAGGAACCTGTTGGACTTTAATATCATTCGACTACTCAAGTTTGATTCCAACTGGCCTATCACACAATCACTCAAAACACTGGTCCCCCAAATCGTCACGATTATGACAATAGAAAACGACAGCACTAGGGCGACACTACAAATTCAAAGACTCGTAAAAATAATGACTGACAACGGTTTTCCCCTACGAAGATGTATTAAAATAACACAAGACACATTAAACAACCAACACAAATACCAACCCTTCACATGCTCACCACAAGACACCCTTACGATAATAAACCAACAATTTCACTAATCGTGTGTGGCTAGCGCAAACATCACTAGATCGTACGGATGGAGGACTCTTTCCCATGAGGGGGACAGGTCCGACATCCGTACCTGCTCCCCCTCATGGCCCCCATCACATGGGAACGATGGAGGGGCACACACACACACACACACACACACACACACACACATACACACACACACACAATTACCCTCAGAAACAACCTAATCCAAACTGACAAACACCATAATAAGCTTAACCAACATCTCTAATACAACCTTCTGTACATTACCGCAAGCATATTATAACCTTTTGCACACTACCACTGGCATAATGAACAAAGCACAAGTAAAACCTCCGTACACTACCGCACGCATAAACTAAGACTCCCTTTCCACCAATAAATATTTTATGCAATGAACATGGCCCACTATCACTGCATGAGAAAACGGAAAAAAAATAAATTAAGATCCCACGTCCTACCCACCATCCCCAAACTCACTCCCCCAATGGAAGGAAGCATACCCACACACGAGCAATTCGTCTTGAGGGAGAAGAAACCGAGAACCAAAAAACAAAAATTCAAAAACACACCGCACGCGCAGATAGCAAAAAAATAAGAAAAAAACCGATAAAATATATATATAGATAGCAATACCCGCCAACTTCATCCACAGAGTCAAAAATACAACAACACCGCCCGCACATGACCTGCAAATGCAAGGTATATTATACACCGTTCCTCCTGTTACTACCAAAAACCACAAACGGACAATCCATCCAAAAAACGTGACGACGCAACACAATAAACTAAGACTTCCTTCCCACCAATAAATAAATATCTTCTACAATGAATCTGGCCCACGATCGTTGCACGAGAAAACAGACAAAAAAAAAAAAAAAAAATCCCACGTCCCACCCACCATCCCCAAACTCACTCCCCCAATGGAAGGAAGCACACCCACACACGAGCAATTCGTTTTGAGGGAGAAGAAACCGAGAACCAAAAAACAAAAAATCAAAAACACACCGCACGCGCAGATAGCAAAAAAAAACATGAACGAAAACGATAAAATATATATACAGACACCAATACCCGCCAACTTCATCCACAGAGTCAAAAATACAACAACACCGTCCGCACATGACCTGCAAATGCAAGGTATATTATACACCATTCCTCCTGCTACTGACAAAAACCACAAACGGACAATCCGTCAAAAAAACGTAACGACACAACACAATAAACTAAGACTCCCTTCCCACCAATAAATAAATATTTTCTACAATGAACCTGGCCCACGATCGCTGCACGAGAAAACAGACAAAAAAATAAATTAAGATCCCACGTCCCACCCACCATCCCCAAACTCACTCCCCCAATGGAAGGAAGCACACCCACACACGAGCAATTCGTCTTGAGGG
>BFEA01000062.1:395632-420398 GCA_003427395.1 Chara braunii
GGGGAGCACAAGGGCAGGCGCTGACCTCCAACAAAAATAAGAAGTAATTTTATCCGAATACAAGAGTTTTTTCTTTTCGAAATCCGAATAGAAAGTGTACAGGTTCTATTCGAATACAACGTGTAGGACCCGCACCGTTTCAATTTCGAAAAAGGACTACTCGCACCGTTTCAATTTCGAAAAAGGACTGCGGCCTCCTCGGCCTCCTACTAGCAGCTACCGGTCCTACGAGGTCCTGGACCAAAACCTGTGCGGCACTACCAGTCCTGCTGTTTCAAATAAGATGCCACCACCCCCTAAACTGCCATGCCTTGTTTTTTCAGCCTCTCAACGACCGTATAATGAACGACGACAAAAAATGTTCTCAGGGGGGGGAAACGCAACCCTGACGGGCTGCGAACAGAGCAAAACATACGCACACCATAATCACTACCTCACCTTTCCCCAACCACATCAACAAACGAGCTACGGGCTGCGCACCCGTGCCCTCACGGTAAGTCAATACATGCCCACCCTATTTTGTCACGTCTGAGGGCCTTTCAGACCCTTTTGTTCATGGCCCCAGTCGGGCCCGACCCTTCGCATCCCAGGTGATATTTTTTCTCGAAGTATGTCACGCAGACGTCACGGTGCTTCCCATGAGGAGGGTGTAGCAGCTCGCATACTAACAGGCCAGGTCATCTCGGGCGCTTCCTGCCAGTCGTCTGATCTTCCAGGTTGGGGAAGGTCTCCCTGGAAGGTCCACCAGTCCCTGAAAGACCTCCAGGTTCCAAAAAAAAAAAAAAAAAAAAAAAAAAAAAAAAAACGAAAGACCTCCAGGTAGACCAGGTTTTCAAGAGGTCCCGGGTCCCATCACTGTGGCTATCGCAGCGACTACTGGGAGCGCCCACTTCATGGACGTCTACAGGGCCGGCGAGCACATCTTGCAGCTCCCAGTTCCTTCCAGGGACTCAACCGGACTCCCGGGGCCCGGGAGGGGGACAGGGACAGGAGCGGCGCTTTCTGCGTGGCTTTGTGATCAGCATCATCGCCACGCAGGCGGTATATTTTCGGCGGGGCTACGACTTTCGATAGGAGTCGCTGTGGCCTTCGTTCACTGTGTGCCGTATTTGTCTGCTCTAGCGGTCGGTTTCTGGATATCAATTCGTGTGCGAGTGCGGCTCTCTGCTACTCCATTTAAACGAAGACGAAGAGGGCGGGAGTAAGTGGTAGAGCATTTCTCGGCAAATCAGACGCGCGCCATCTTGTATTACAAGGTTGTTGGTGTTCTGAGCGTGTCCCCAGTGTATCAGTGTATCGTATTCTGCGCTCGTGCGCTCGGGTGTTCGTCTTATTTGCAAGCGAAACAGGCGAAAGTAAGAACAAATCGCGGCTGGGCGTGCCACGTGTGCCGTGTAGGCACCTCGACCACCTTCTTTTTTTAAGGTTTCGGTCTTAACCGTCTTCGTTCATGTCAGAGCTAGACGAACTTCAGCTCCCTGGCGGTGGCTTTGGTGAGTACCTCCGGTCATGGTCCCGCTCTACTTCGCTTCCATGTCATGAACTCTATGAAGCCTCGCTGATTATGCTCCCTTGTCTGGAACTTCGCTGGTTCTTCCTTTATAGTCTCACGGCTGTGCTTGATTGATTGATGCCATTTGTCTTGAAATTTTGTGATGCGTTTATACCCCGTATGTGTAGAGCTTTTCCAGCTCCTTTCCCGGTGTAGTGTCTCATGCTGGCATTTCGTTTCTCGGATTGTGCTTGGGGTCTCTCTCTCTCTCTCTCTCTCTCTCTCTCTCTCTCTCTCTCTCTCTCTCTCTCTCTCTCTCTCTCTCTCTTTCTTTGTGTATCTGTCTCTCTCTCTTATCGTCGCTATTGGCGCGTCACGAATTGGACGGGTCTTTTTGTCTTTCTTTCTTCATAAGCACGAGGTCGGACGCTTGAATTGCCACCTGGTAGTATGTCATTCCCGCACGAGGATTTTTGGAGACAAGCTGGAGGATGGAATGGCGATGATTGTAATGGGAGGACAGCGGAGAGGCGGTGCGGTATAGCGGAGAATTTGGGTGTGGATGATAAGGACGTGGAGAGGGGGTTTGGGTGGTTTAGAGTTAAGTACAAATTGGGAGGTCAGGTATGGGGTGATTGGTGTGAGGGGATGGTGTGAGGTTAATTGATGGTTGTCGACGAATATGTTGTAGCGACGACCGGGAAGTGAGATATGGATGAACGGTAGAGTGAAGAAGTGAGATATACGTTTGTTTTTCCGGTCCGGTGGTTATAATTCGTCTAGGGCTTTCTTTGGTCGTGTATAGCAGCAGGGAAGAGAAGGTGACTGATGTCTCTCCTATGTCGTTCAGTCCTCTTTTGGCCCACATCGAGGAGCCCTTGGGCGGTGTGAACAGGCTTCGTGGTGGTTATGGGTCTCTTTGAATTTGGCACTTTTCGGAATATGGGTTGCCTAAGCTTGTTCCAACTTGTCATAAGACGAGATGAGCGCAAGCTCGCCTCATTTGTACTCGCGCTCTCTATGTGAGTGGTTGCGCCGCCGTTCTTCATGTTCCCTTTGTCATAAAACGAGATAGCGCAAGCTCTTGCGCTCATCTCATTTGTACTCGCGCTTTTATGTGAGTGGTTGCGCCGCCGTTCATGTTCCCTTCAACAGATTTAGATGGATGTCATGTCGGGCGATTTCCTAGAGAGTTTTCCGGTGTTCGTTGAATAATGCGTCTTGTGGGCTTGCAATTGTGAAATTGTCGTTCTCTCGTAGTTTCTCAGGATGATGCCTATTGTGCCTCCTTGAGCGAAACGCGCTCGATGGATGCTGGGGCAAGTGATGACCGATTCTCTTGTTTTTTTGTCTAATTTGTCCACCATGACATATCGTGCCTCCTCGACCGAAACGCACTCGATGAATGCTGGGGGAAGTGCTGACCCGTGTATCATCTCGTCTTTTTCTGTCTAATTGATGGATGCTGGGGCAAGTGCTGACCTGTGTATTATCTCGTCTTTTTCTGTTTAATTTGTCGTGCCTCCTCGAGCGAAACGCGCTTGATGAATGCTGGGCTTTTTCTGTCTAATTTGTTCATCATGACATATCGTGCCTCCTCGAGCGAGCGTTTATGGTCTAAGTGCTGACCCGTGTATTATTCTTGTCTTTTTATGTCTAATTTGTCCACGATCTTTTGTCTAATTTGTCCACCATGACATGTGCTTCCCCGGTGGGGATTTCGATCCTCAGGAGGGTAATGCAGATGATCTGGTCTTCATATACGGGATCAGGAGTCAATGTTTGGTGCTATATTCGTTTATGTGGTTCCTTTGTCTCGTTTCGCCGCTGTGTAATTTGTGGTCTTACGAGTTTGCTTGTCTTGCTATTCGAGGGGAATTTTCTGCGTTGTGTTCATTTAATGTTCGGTGCTATATCGGTCTACGAGTCTTTTTTGTCTCGTTTCGCCGCTGGGTGGTGTGCTCTTACGTGTTTGATCGTGGTTATTCGAGGGGAAATCTGCGTGCTGGTGATACCTCTGGCGATAGCTAATATGGCATGTGTTGTGCGCGGTGTTATCGCACGCGTGTATAATATTTCGATTCTCTGGATGTGGTGTGTCGTCGTTTTTGTTGTCATGTCTGTCTGTAAACGCCGGGATTTCTGAATTCAACTTCGCAGGACTCAAATTTTCAGTGTTCCTGTCGCAGGGCGTATCTGTGTATTCGCTGTTGTTTTGGACGATGACGTTTCTTTGCAGATGTGGTGATAACGTCGACGTGTACGACGGACATGGATTTGTAAGCGAAACATACCGGACCCCTGTTTTCGTTTCATCCTATCTGCGTCGTGGACTACGTGCCCGGTGGGCGCTTTGTTTTCTGTATATGCTTAAGTTTTGTTGCGCGTAAGTATACCGGGCGCGGTGGGTGCATTGATTTGTATGTTACGTAAGCTTTTTCCCGCGCAGACGTACCGATTGATTGTCGTTTAGCTCGAATGCCCTCGCTCTATTGCGCTTTCTTGCATTCGTTGCCTCTGGCTAAGAGTTTAGTATTGAGTTGAAAACGTTCAACTCGTTATCGGCGTAAGCTTTGTCCCGTTGCCTCTCTCTGGGCCATGGGCCTGCATGTGGTCCGGCAGTTTCCACGTTATGTTATTGGAAGATTAGAGACAGTGATGTTTTATTAATAGCTACCGTGTCCTCGCGAATAGGACGCACGGCAATGATAGATGAATTTGGTGCAACCCTTGAGTCTAGATACAGCCATAATTCCTGTACGTTCTATTCGGCACAAGGTTGAGGGAAGCGATGGGTGTTGTTGATGTCACGCCCAGCTTGTGCGCGGATGATTACTGTCTCGACGCGGTTGTAGTCGGGCAGGTAGGTTGGAAGGAAAGGAGTGGGAAGAGGAGTGGGGAGTGGGATGACAAGCACGAGTCCACTGGTTGGTCCACATCCACTGGTTGGTCCACATCGTGTCAGCGTGGTGTTTCAAGTACTTACCCACCGTGGCGAGTGTTATGACACATAACACGAGTAAAGTGCCGTGGCGAGTGTTATGACACATAACACGAGTAAAGTGGTCGGTCCAAATCGTCTCATCGTGGCGTCGACGTACTTGCACACATGGAATATCTATCGCGCATGTTTGATGCTTCTGACATGTCAAGTCTTAGAGTAGACGGCTCTTTCCGCAGACGGCTCGTCCCCTAAGCAGCTTATTCCCTGCAGGCAACAATGGGGCTGTAGGACGGAGTTTATGTTAGTCCCCTGGCAAGAATTAATTATAGCACGCCCGCTAGTCTGGTTCATATGGATTCGGACGCACGAGTGTGAACCGTCGTTTCAATATGAAAGTGTAGTGGGCGCGCTGAGATCACTTCCGTTTCAGTATCTAGTGGAGTTAGCGCGCCGAGATTGGGATGGTATTGTGCGAGCGAGGGACAAATGATGTGCAGCAATCAGTCGAGCTTCGTTTATTTTAAGCTGACGACTCCCTTCTGTTTCAACCGATTGATTTTATGCAGCGTTTTTTTTAGGGTCGGTGTCATATTACCCCCCTGGCATGGAATTAATCATAGCCCGCCCGCTAGTCTGGTTCATATGGATTCGGACGCACGAGTGTGAACCGTCGTTCCAATATGAACGAATGTAGTGGGCGCGCTGAGATCATTTCCGTTTCAATATCTAGTCGAGTGAGCGCGCCAAGATTGGGATGGAATTGTGATAGCGAGGGACAAATGGCGTGCAGCAATCAGTCGAGGCTCGTTTATCTTTAAGCTGACGACTCCCATGGTGTTGCTTTTCCACCGATTGATATTACGCAGCGTTTCTTGGTCGGTTATTTTGGAAAAGAATTCGGAAACAAATCTTCGCGCAGGTAGAGTACTGCAATTCACCTTCCGGTGACGACGAAGGCGGGTTCGTGCTTTCAGTGAATTATATTATCAGTCGGGTTACGCCTGAAGAATCTGGTTGTATTATCAGGCAAGCTACGTCTTAAGGAATCTGGTCGCCTCCGAAGTCTTCAATCAACATGTTTGCTTATTGCCATGTGACGACTGGTGTCGCCGACGAACTAAGCCGTATTTTCTGTCTGTATGATTTGCAGACCCATTTGCCGACGCGGCTGCAAACGAGACTGGTTCCAAGGACTATGTACATGTCCGAGTGCAGCAGCGCAACGGGCGCAAAAGTTTGACCACCGTGCAGGGGATCGACAAGCGGTTCGACTACAGGAAAGTCCTGAAGGACTTCAAGAAGGTACGTGAAGTGATGTCAATTTATTTTTAATTTATTTTTAATCTGGAACTCTGGGTCGTTATCTGAAGCAAACGTTATCCGTGGTACGTTGTATGCGTGCGTATGTGTATTATTGTGGATCGTTTTCTGGATCATTTTCTGGATCATTGTTGATTGTTTTCTGTTTTTTTGTATATTTTCTGTTATTTTGTTAGATCTCGAGATGGTGTTAATGGCTGTGGGTTTGTGGCGGTTATTTCTTTTGGCGGACTAAGAAATTACCTGAAGCAATCGGCTGAATTACGTCAAGATGTGTGTGATGTCATGTTCTCGTTTGAATTCTATATCGCGTAGAGGGACGAGATGGATTTTATCGTTACGGCACATTTCGTTCGTGGACTGTGTGGGTGGAGGGCGTCTTATATGTCCAGTATACGGCCGTGTTTTGTGCCTGTCCAGTATACGGCCGTGTTTTGTGCCCGGATGTATCTTTGGTAGGCTCGATGTTTACCTGGTTTTGATATCTATTCTCTCAGCGTGTACCGACGGCTATTCGATGAAGGCCTCTTGTGTTTCATGTTCTTGCTTTCATTCGCTTGTGTCACGCAGTACTTCGCCGCAGTAATTTCTTTTTTTTCCGTCTCATCCCCACTTACGTGATGCGCGAAAGACGAGCCGCGTTCACTCTGGGTGTTGGTGACGACTCTTACCAGCCAAAGGAATTGAGTTGGTCGTGTATCTTTCCATGTTTTTGCGGTAGATTTATGCGGCGAGGGCAATTTTCAGTGAAGTCGTTTACAGCAGGATACTCCGCTACGCAAGTTTTTGATCGAGGGCAGGAGAGCAGATTTATTGCAAGGAACGTGTGCGTTTTTGCGATATTTGTAGGGGAAGCTGTCTTTGGCGTACATCTGTGAGAGTATGGAGATATTTGTAGGGAAAGCTTTCTTTCTTGGCGTTTCCATGGGATTTATCTGAAATTTGTGATTGAACTGACATGTCGTTTGCTTGGTTGATGTTTTTTTTGTGCCTCTGCAGGAATTCTGTTGCAACGGAACTGTCGTTGATGATCCCGAATTGGGTCAAGTAAGTTGGCTATCCCCTCTGTGTGCCAACGATAAGTAGTCGAACATATACACGCGTGAGCGTTTGTTGTTTATGAGATCAGATGACTTTACGCGACCCGGTGGGCATTTCCTCGCATTTGTCGGGGCATTAACGCAAGTGATTAATGTTTGTGACTCCTACAGTGTGAATGTGAACTGTCAGGAAGGGGATTGTGGTCCTTACCCGCGAGAAGGGGAAGGGCTAAGCAACGAGATAGGCTTGCTTGTGTTGTAGGCAGGGTTCTGTGTATAGTCATGATTGCGGCCTAAATGCTATGCTATTAAGGTTGTATTTACAGATAATAGAGATTTTTTTGACATGGACGTTGTGCGTTAACTTAAGACTAAGGAAATTTATAATAGGAGGAAGATCATCGTTAAACGAAATTGAATATGTCTCTGTTAATCGAAGAACGAAGCGAAAATTGGGGATGTAGGGGATGTGATGTGGAAATGATGGATGGATATTTTGTACAAATGATGACCTGCTGGAAGTGTGTTTAACGGATTGAAAATTAGACTACACAACATGTAAAGGACTTCAAAATTTGAGTAGGCCAAAAATAATCGAGCGTACGGTCTGGGATGGGGCATGAGGAGGTGATCTCGGCGGAGGTGTTTGCATCTGCTCCGCTCGACGTACGGCTAAGGATGGGATCGCGGCGGAGCTTGCTGTGCCGATGACGTTCTCGAGGTCTGTGTGTATGACGACGTATGTGAAAATTGTCGATCGACTATGTCTTTAATATTCGTGCCAGCGCACGCTGGTCAGTAAAATGTATTGTTTGAAAAATTGCAGGACTTAAAAGTTAAAGAAACGGCCCATAATGGCGGCTCGCTGCGCTAATCTCGACGTGCATAAAAGATAATTCGTGAACATCATTTCTTACTCTTAACGGGAAGATTGATTTCGTTTTGCGCATTTCGAGAGTAGTGTAGCGAGGCCAAATATCAGGAGTAAATCCGAGATCACACCAATTCACACCCGCCTCACTTATCCTGGAAAATTGTCAGACTGATTTTCTGTCTTTCCTGATAGACGACGCTGGTTTAAAACGTGACCGCCAGCGTACGCTGGTCAGTAAAATGTATTGTTTGAAAAATTGCAGGACTGTTAAAACTTACCGAAACAGCCCATAATGGCGGCTCGCTGCGCTAATCTCGACGTGTATGAAAGATAATTCGTGACCGCTCACGGAGCATAAGTTTTCAACGGGAAGATTCACTCTCGTTTTGCGCATTTCGGGAGTAGTGCAGCGAGGCCGAATATCAGGAGTAAATTCGAGATCACACCAACTCACACCAGCTTACTTATCCTTGAAAAGTGTCGGACTGATTTTATGTCTTTACTGCTAGACGACGCTGGTTTAAAACGTGACCGCTATAATACTGAGACCTAATCCCCAATAATGCTATCCGGGAAGGTTGTCAATTTTGTGTATGGGAGTGGTAGTCCAAGTGGTTATGGGCCTCACTGCACGGGACACGAAACGAAAAACGAAACGAATGTATCTTCACACAGAAAACGGTCAGGTTCATCGGTTTGCTATAAATAGTAACGAGTGTATGGTCAGGTTCATCGGTTTGCTATAAATAGTAACGAGTGTATTTTGCCACCTTTGGTGGGCAGATGCACTCGTTTCGTTTTCGTTTCGTGTGCGGTGCGGCGAGACCCTATATCATCTATATGGAGGGGAACACGGCGCGTGTATGGGAGTCGGTAGGCCAATTGGTTAAGTGGAGGGGAACACGGGGCGTGGGAAGTTGAGGTGGCTCTGGAACTGTGCGTAGTTCTGGATGTCGAGGTATATGACTTATTCGTTGGGTTGGTTCGAGTCTTGGACATCTGTAGAGTTTGTTAAAGTCTTGGGAGAGAGGATTTGAGGCTTGGACCCTGGCGACTAGGAAGAGGGAGCAAAACCGCGTAAGAGTGGCGTATGTGGGGTGTCGTGGTTTACTTGATTCGAGGATGTAATTTGTCTTGGAGATTTGAGGTCTGGACCCTGACGAAGAGGAAGAGGAACGCCTCGCGAGGATGGTTATGTGGGGAGTCGTGGAATTGTTTTTATTTTGTTATCGCTGGAGCAGAGGGGGATGAATGGAGGCAAGAGTTGATGAGAGTCGATGGTTGTCTGACGGATGGACTTTTTTTCCCTCTCAGATTTAGTTGTTTTATTGTTGTAATTTTTCGTTTACACGGGTTCTTGGTGTTTGTTTGGTAGCAAAGAACTGTCCAAAATTAAGTTTCTGGAACCGTTTTGTGTGAGGGGAGAGATTGAAAGGCACCAATGACGATGGGGTTCCGTCGTCGTCACTTGGACTGGCGCTCAGTCGTGGCATATGCGTTCTCTCCGGGTGGAAGAGAAAATATTTCAGCCGCTTTTTTTATTGCCAGGGGCTTCAGTCTGCCATTCCGAAAGAAGTAGAGATGTTTTGAGCAGATGGTGTGAAACAGTAGTTGATATTGTTTTTTCCCCGGTTTACGTGGATATGATGTGAGAGTGCAGTCACACTAGGCCGATGTTGACTTGGTCTTCGGGTCTCGTCGATCGGATTTCTGATGTGCTTTATGTGCTTTGTTGCGCCTGCAGGTTATACAGCTCCAAGGGGACCAACGGAAAAATGTGTCCACATTCTTGGTCAATGTAAGCCAATCTGTCCGTGCGAATCATTTGAACATGCATTTGAACGTGCGCCTGTTATTCGAGTAATTTTCTCTACGTTGTTGTTTGATTTGAGAAATTCTCTGTTCATGTTGTAGACCTACGTTGTTGTTTGATTTGAGAAATTCGCTGTGCATGTTGTAGACCTACGTGGATGTTTGATTTGAGAAATTCGGTGTGCATGTTGTAGACCTACGTTGTTGTTTGATTTGAGAAATTCGCTGTGTATGCAGACCTACGTTGTTGTTTGATTTGAGAAATTTGCTGTGAATGTTGAAGACCTGTGCAGGTGTGCATCGACTGCTGGAGTATGCACAGGTGTTCGAGTGTGTAGTGTTGCGCTGTGATAGTGGACTTTGTTGGATCAATGGATAGTAATTGTGACTAACGGATGAAGATGAACTGTGCATGGACTGCTGGAGTATGGTGGTCGAGTGCGTAGTGTTGCGTTGTTGTAGTGAAGGTATTAATTGTTGGGAGTGGGAAGTTGAGGTATGTTTTTCCCGGCAGTTTGTGAAGTTTGCTTGCCTGAAGATATAGATCGTTGTTCTGTTCTGTTTGGACTTCTGAGTGCGCGGATGTTTGTGTTGATCTAACGTGGGGGAATGTGTTGGCTTGTTGGTGTTTTGCAGGCTGGAATCGTGAAGAAGGACCTTATCAAACTGCACGGTTTCTAGGCAGCTGCTGATCGGGCATAATGACGTGACATCTGGGATATCTGTCTCTTATACACATCTAGATGTGTATAAGAGACAGGGCTGGAATCGTGAAGAAGGACCTTATCAAACTGCACGGTTTCTAGGCAGCTGCTGATCGGGCATAATGACGTGACATCTGGGATATGGCGCTTCAACGGAAAGCGCCTGAATTGAATTGAATGTTGATTAAACCCCCATTCCCAATCATGGTGGCGCGCCATATTCGACGGCGGCACGATTGTGCAGAGGATGTCGTCCCGGTGTTGTACGGGGATGGCGGTGGGGAAGATTGTCGAGCTGTCCAGGAGCTCTCGGGTGTTAAGTTGAGGGGGTGTATTTTGGATGGGGGGATAGGAGTTGTTGTTGGGGGGCGGGATAGCACGCGGCAAGCAATCCAGCGGCGAAGGGGAAGAGGAGGGCTTGCTTGGGAGAATACAGAGGGAGGTTCAATGCTGCGTTGCAAATCCAAAGGCGCTGTCGATCCGAGGCTTGAGTCTGGCGGAGGGGGAAAAGGGAAGGGGATGAGCAGCTGATTGTGATATCATGTTGAATGTCGTCGGATGATCTGCGGGCGAGCGCGGTTCTTTCGGAATTTCCGAGGAAGCCCCAAGAAGGGACATAGTCGTGGGACAACGATGTCCCGGTGCGGAACTCTTTTCTGATGGTCCTTGTGTTGTATAGCATAGAAGGGAGAGGCGTAGGGGGGAGCTGGTTTTTGAAGGATGTTTTATTTGTCTTTGTGGGTTTATGGGAGGGAGAGGCTAAGGGGGTTTATGTACTGCAATATTTTGTGCGTTTTCCGTTGCTAGGGGTCATTACCCACTTTCTCCGGTGTGACAATTGTCGAACGGTGGTGGAAGGATTTTAGATCTTGACGAGGGCGAGTATTAACACCCAGAAAGCGACCTGCCTGATGAAAATGGAATGAAACGATGTTTTTTTCGCCCTATTTGTGTCTCGCTCTTGTCGGTTTCTTTTCCCTGTTGTGTGGGTGTTGAATTGAGGCAGCTGGTCGCAGTTTCTTCCTCCCTGAGTGTCCTCAAATTTCCTCAGTGAAATATCCCAAGTGTGAAGCATGCTCTGCTTTATTGCAGACCATGCAGGCTTATGAATCGGATAGCCTTCAATGTTACATAAATGCGTAGCACTTAAACTATGAATTAGATTCAATACATGAATGCGTAACATTTTTATTGAAATCATTCGGCCTTTAAAAACAAAGTAGAATAGAAAAGGCGAATACCAAGAAAGTGTTCTTAATAACGGATATTCGAAGATGTAACGATTCTGTGAAGCTCGAGTGATGCGTCGTCTCGTAATAATAACGAAGCACGAAACTGAAAATGAAATCACCTGAAGAGAGAAGCATTGGAGAAGCGTCTACGAGCTGTATATTATGTTATGAGATCTGACTCGTATAAGAGGAACGGTGACAAGCTGTTTAGAGCTTCGACACCGCGTCCTGACGTAGGACAGGAAGGAATATTATGCATGGGAGAAGGCACGTGATGTGCATCCAAGGATGAAAGGTGGACAGGAAGGAATATTATGCATGAGAGAAGGCACGTGATGTGCAACTAAGGATGTAAGGTGTCAAACGATCAGCAGGGAAACCTATCTAATGGAAGACAAGACGATGAAGAGGTGAGTATTGAGATGGAATGTGTTGAGTGACTGCGTATTTAGGTGGAAACGGTGTTCTCTCGACGAGCATGTGTGAAATGGTGCACGTTGGACATCGTTTCGCTGGCTTGTCTATTTCTTGAGGGTGCTCTCGCTGTATGCTGTTGGGGATTGAAGGGCATACGCAAGTACCTCGGTGCCCGAACTTGGCTGCTGTCGTGATTATTCAGGGCATACGCAAGTACGTAGGTGCCCGAACTTGGCTGCTGTCGTGATTATTCGAGTCTTTGGCCTCTGGTAGACATCGCGAGAACGTTCTTGAGAAACCTGTTCTCGAGGAAAACAAGCTGGTCACGTTGCCTTTCAACCCCTACTTCGGCTCAGATCCCACTACCCTGGATTGTTCATTTTTTATTTTCGATTACGAAGATCCACGGTCAGAAAGGAACAATTGGGGCTAGTGGGATCTGGTCCTTA
Source organism: Chara braunii (assembly GCA_003427395.1). Classification (NCBI taxonomy): domain Eukaryota; kingdom Viridiplantae; phylum Streptophyta; class Charophyceae; order Charales; family Characeae; genus Chara; species Chara braunii. The sequence goes on from BFEA01000062.1 coordinate 407,917, forward strand.
AACCACCAGTATTTACTACTAAGCTCGTGGCTGATAACGTGCCTCGATTTTAGGAAACGTACGGGCCACTACAGGAGCGCCCAAATTCATCCAACTAGAAACGTTTCTACTTATGGTTTTTAACAACGGCGTATAGGTGGGGCAAGTACTGGGAGTTTAATCGCATAGCAATTTATGTTTTTTAACAACGGCCTATAGGTGGGGCAAGTACTGGGAGTTTAATCGCATAGCCTGGTTGCTTGTCTTTCGAACATCCCTTACCTGCTGGTTGTCGGTTCGTCTACGCGAGCTGTGTGTGACATTTCACACTTATATGCTGGCAGTTGATGCTGCGATGCGTCTGCGCGAGGCATGTGGCTTTTGCCGCAGAGGTAGTCGCTGTTCTTGGGATGGTCCTTTTCGAAATTCGTGGACGGATATTGGGCTGCTGTGGGCATTGTGTGCGTAGATCCTGGGTGCGCTTTTCTCTTATGTGTGCGGGCATTGCCAGGGGCTGACAAATCTCTCCTTACATAATGACGTATGCGCCTCCTGCCTCCCCCCCCCCCCCCCCCCCCCCCCCGGCTTTTTACCCAACTCCCGCCCGCGGGAGTGTTGTTCGTCGACAGAACGGACCGTCTTGTGCGGAAGGATAATAAGTAGTTCATATGCAATATGGAGGTTTTTTTTTTCGAACAAGGGAAAAATGGTGTAAATCGTCGTCTAGGAAACAAGTGCTTGTAGTAGGGGGTGGACGTGTAACCCACCGGTTTGTTATTCGTCGGGAGAGAAGCTAGTGGGGGTTGACGTTGTAGGCTCATACCGTGGCATAAACATTGGCTGACGTTAACGCGCTTGCTGTGCGTCCAGAGAATAATTCACGGCGCCGTGGAAAAACATTGGCTGACGTTAACGCGCTTGGCGGCCGAGAGTGCCCGCCGGCGGTGTTTTCCCGTCGCCATCTGGGGTGTACTGGATGCTCCTCTGCGAACGCGCCCTCTGCTGTTACGGAGCTCACGTTTAGGGCGAGATCCCACTGACGAGATAGGGTTGAACCAACACAAGAGGTTAACGGGGCATCTGGTCTTCAGGCCTGAAATTTCTGAAATTAGGGTTTTGGGCTCAAATTTCATGTTTTTTTGGAATTTAAGTTTTTGCTATATATGCATTTTGATAGGGTTACCGTATATGAAATTTGGGGTTATTTGGAGTTTTAGAATTTGCGCTATTAAGATTTCTGAAATTTCTGAAATTGGTCGAGTTTTTTTTGGGCCAAATTTCATGGAAATGCACCTTTGGCTTGCTGTTTTATATGTTTTTAACTGCTTATTTAGGGTTTTTTTCTGTGATGGGGTTGTAAGAAGTGCACTCTATAGATTGGTGTGAAGTGTTGTTAAAATGACTGTCTGGTTTTCTTGTAAATGGGACTGAAAAATTGGTGCTCGGTTAACCTGCTCTCAGTGTCTGTATCTGGACGTGTTCCAGGCACATGCAGAAAAGTAGGTGAATCACAATGATTTGCACCACCTGTCCTCAAATACGTCCGCATTCGGGTATGTATCTGCAATCCTCTTGCCCGTGGCATCTCGCCCTTGGACTCCTGAATCGTGCGACGATGTGTGGTCGTCGCCACACTGCGGAACCCTCAACCGACTGATTAATCGAAATCTTTGGTTTGTGGACAGCAGTCCAAGGTCGCGTGAGAAACGCAACGGATAGCCTTTCTGACGTCATTGCCTGAACGCAAGTCTGAGAAAGAACGGAGTAGGCCAGTCTATTCGTGTCCAACGGGAAAAGGTCGATGTAAGGTGAAAAGTATTATATCATGCCGGACAAAGGCTGCTGCGGATGTGTGTTTAGTGTAGGCCTCTAGAGGAGTACAAAACACAAGGAAGAGCGCACTATTCTCGAGCAAACACATCCACCCCGTCATACTTTTTCCCCTCCTCTATCCGCCCCGTCGTACATTTACCCCGTCATACATAGAGCGTTATCCAGGGGGAGCGTCGGGTGTGACCGGAGGAAGGAATGGACCTGGCTCCAGGTCACGGCTGTCTACGTGCATTTGGACGTCTTTTGGACCAGGTTCTCGAGGGTCTAAAAAGCGATCAAATGTATGTTCGGTGGAAGAAATCCAAGTCTATGGGCCCGAGTCGAGGTCACGTCGGCCTACGTGCATTTGGACGTTTTTTGGACCAAATGCACTTCTGCGAGCGCGACATTTTGGACCAGGGTCTAAGAATCGATCGAATATGTCCGGATTAAGTTTCGTAGCCTATCGGGCTTCCTCCAGGTCACGGCTGTCTACATGCATTTGCACCTTCTTTTGGACACTCCATCGTGGCCCAGGGTGTAGAATTCGATCAACCAAGTGTATGTAGGGTGTTGTGTACTGCAAGCTGCAGCGAGGCCTTATGTTGAGACGGCGGCGGGCTGAGGGTCGTCGATACTCCCTCTTTTTTTTTTTTTTTTTTTTTTTTTTTGGAATTTTTTTTTTTTTTTTTTTTTTTTTTTTTTTCCAAGTTGGAGCATTTTGTGACTTTTGTCTCATAGCATCCTTCCCCTTTCGCGTCACAAGGGGAAATATTAAATAATGTTAAAGATTTAATAATGAACTTGGAAACAAAAAATAGAAAGCTTACATTTTTTTTTTTTTTTTTTTTTTTTTTTGGACAGTTTCTCGATTCATGCGTGTCATCCTTGAATGCTTAGGGGCCATGCTAATCTTCTCTCTCGGTATCGTTCGAATTATAACGGACGTCCCGAAGGACCCTCTTTTCCTTTTCGTTTTGGTAAGATGGGGTATTGGATCACATGGACTGGCGTCAGTCCCATTTCCCATCTGTATCCTGGGTCCGATTTCCCAGCCTTACATTGGGTGCCCATTTCCCAGATTCGGCTAAAGCTGTAAACGGGCCCCGGGCTCCCACCTACCATCTCCTTTATCAAAGCTTTTCTAGAACCGATGCTCCGACGTCTAGCAAGAAATCCACCAACGTGTCCTAGTTATCCAAAGACGGGAGTTAGTGGCCCCTACAGCGGGCGAAATTCACCGGCAGTAATTGGTTATTATCAGCGAACAGGAATTTGTTCTACTCGTGAGGTAAATATCTACAAGATCCAGAGGTAAATATCTACATGAGCCGTCCTTCGGGACATGTGTTAAAATTGGAACGATACAGAGAAAGAAGATTTAGCATGGCCCCTGCGCTTGCAAGGATGATACGCATAAATCAAGAAATGGTTCGAATTAAAATAAAAACAAATATGAAAAATCTACAAGATTCCAGAGAGATCCATCGAAGGAGAAGGGAAATCAGAAAACACCAGTGCTTGGCCTGTGAGAACACCAATACTTGGCCTGTGAGACTATCTTCTCTCCTTGATTCAACGTACGGTCATTATAGCTGCATTTGGGCTACCATTCCATCTAAATACAGGTATAATGGACGTGCGTTGTATTCGGGTGAAGAATTAAAGGTAGCTAATGACGGCTTGAACCCTGGGTTGCCACGATGACGGTTCCCATCTTGACCGTCGGACCACTGGATCACTAGTGTAGGTGAGGATGAGGTTTTCCTTCTTGAATCCTCGGGTCTCCAGATTTATGCTGGGGCTCGAATTTCCCAGCTCATATTCGGGGGCCTCCGTTTCCCGGCTTCGGCTGACGCTGCAAACCGGCTCCAGCCTCCCACCAATTCCGTAATCAAACCTTTCCCTTCTTGAACCCTCGGAACAGTACTGCTAGGTTGTTGTCAACCGGTATTGCACTAGCTGAACTTGTAATACTACAGGTACTACAGGTATGAAAGTCTGCTTGTCGGAAAATTCCGTCTTGTTAGGCCCGGATTTACACAGTTCGTACTGCTAGGTCCATATCCCGTGTGGACGTGAGATCGTCTCTCAGGGTCCCGAGATCTCAATGGGGTGTAATCAACGGTCCTCTCTTTGTTTTTTCACATATGAATCAGTCGTACTCCAATAGAGTAGCAGAATCCCTCCAGTTTTTCTTTGTAAAACTGAAAAATGAACCCTGACATTCCAAACAGAGAAATGAGAGAAACCGACTAGTCTTGCTTGTACAATGGAAATAGAGCCACAGGTTTGTCTTTCCAGCGAATTAAATTTGCTAGAGGAGTACGTTCATGTGCCCAAGCTAGCGTTTCGATCAATTCTTGCCAATAACCACGACATGAAATAAAGCGAAAAGCACAAGATTAATGGAGGCGCGAAAGCGCGTAAGAATTTGACTGTCGGAGTTTGTGTTTACGGCAATTCCAAATAACGTGCCCTGCCGATGGCAAGGTCTTTTCTTAGGTAGTCAAAACTGAACCAACAGTGATCCAGCTACTTCTCTTAACGCGGAGTTTGGCTTTCGTCTTTTCTTTTTGAGGTATCAGCGCGCTTTGAGCGCTTGGGGTAAGCATGCCACTAATCTGTGGTTAATCGTTGGAATTCTTTCAGAGGTTATTCGAACCTAGAGCAGACTTTTGGATGCCTAGGCATTCTATTAGCACTGGATCCCCCTGAGTAAATCCAGTTTCAGGGTTCACGGCCAGCATCTGCAATGGGGGCTACTCTGGGCTATTCCAAGCTGACAGTATTCTTCTGCCCATCCCGACTCTACGAGGGCCTATCTCAACTCTACGAGGGTAACAGACCAACCTTCACCCTCCCAAGACAACCTCTGATGCAGGTTCCCGAACGATGACCTCTATGACGAGGGCCTATCCCGACTCTTACGTTAACCCAGAGGAATCCTAAGACACACCCACTACTGCAGGTGCTCCAACCCTCTAGCAGGGAGAGTGTCCAACCAACCCCCCTCCCCCTCCCCCCCCCCCCATCGGAGTCCCGGATCAATCCTACCTAGAACCCATGCCCCCCCCCCCCAAAAGCCGAGCCCCGAGGTAACCAATAGCACATGATCAACTGCCCACAACCGTAGTCTGCATCCGTGCAATGTCTATTCGTGAGTTATTTTGTATCGGTTTCTTTCCTGGAACCCCGAACCTCGTGACGAGTGTTAATCCACTGATGTACGGTGTCGAATGGTCTGAGTGCGTTACACTGAGCTCGGGTCTGAGTGCGTTACACTTAGCTCGGGTAAGGGATGGACGAGTGTGGTGCACGCATCTGGACAACCATGTGGGCTTGGACGATCCTGTGGGTGTTGTGCAGGCAGTGTCTGAGGGGGCATGCAAGCGGCCGCGCGTTATGTAACCGCCTGCCGTCGTCTCTGCCCAGAGGTGCAGAGTTTGAACCCTCGACGTCGGACCGCGGTGCACATTGACAACCGGTGCCCTGACCACCGTGCCACCAAGAGTTCAACCGGTGCCCTGACCACTGAGCCTGAACATACCAGCTCCGTACAAGTGGGTTATGGTGGAGCAACCCGTACCATGTGAGTCATCTCCCATTACAGTGCGCAGTATGTGCAAACAAACCTGCTGTACTGCCGAGCGCTCTCGGTTTTGCCTGTGGCGCTCCCACCAACGCTGGTCGTTCTCTCATGACTTCCATTGATGCTGCACTTTGATAGTGCCGAGGGGCGCTTGGCGCAGCCCGATTCTTGAATGGTGTTAAAAGAGTACTGATTGCCGGGTGGAAATGTCTACCGAGGGCTGCTTGGTAAGGTGTACGCTCGTCACATTGTGGAGTCAATTTGGGACAGCCAGGACTTTTCTGCTCATTGGTCGTGCCTTCTTATGTTTTTTTTTGCAATGGGAGCTAGGATGTAATCTGTTTGTGAACAATTGTCCGGGGTTTATTAGGGTTGTAGACATTTTAATGACGTTCGCCGGCCAGTTGCGTGGCCAGAATCCGGTGATTCGACTCCTTTGCTTGTATGAAGTAGGCGGTGTCACTTTCCGTCGAGGAACTGCAAAGATGCTCTGTTCTTTTTGTCAAAAGAGCTGCAACCTGTTTATATTCCAAGTTGCTGGCTCATCTAGGGTGGGACCCCACTGCTTGGTGGTGCTGGGTGCTAGGAAAAGCTGCCAGTCCAGAATCGTAGCCAGAGGTAATGGGCAAGCGAAAGCGACTCCACCGCCACAGCAATGTTCAGCACCTCCCAAGGTTTCTGTTACTCGATCAGGAAGGCTTGCTTGGTACGGGTAAGTTTGTCTCAATGTTTTCGCCACACCAACCAATCCCCGGTGCTTCCTTTTTGCCTAGTATGGGTGAATCTACAGTCTGCATTTGCCGACCTTTTAGACAGGTAGGCCTCTAGATTCACAAAAATGCACGGAGTGTAGTGAAATACCGAAGAGTAAAAAAAACGTCTGTACGCAAGCAATCGCCCACTGTAAGGAAGGGCTCTCGAGTAAGAACGTATTCAATGAAGGCCGGGTCTGCAAAATAATATCGGCACTTATTTATTGCACTTTTCAGGGCTGAGTAACTGCTACAGACAGAATCGGAATAACAGATCATTGCCGTGTATTGAGGGAAGGACAAGAAATCTGACCGCTCGAAGTTGTGCCTCTTATCCAGCACCTCTATTCCTGAAAAGCTGGCCTTCAGAGATCACCAGGCAGGCCAAGGAGAGTAGCGCAGGCATAATTATACCTGCCTAGGGCAGACACGTCAGCCCTAGTCAAGTATTTTTCTCTCTCGCACGTGGACAGCAGTGTATTGGATTGGCCACCACTTGCCCTTGTGTTCGTTTCGGTGGGATTTACGCAAAATAGCTGAAGTGAGATTAACCAATCGAAATGAGGTTATTGCATACATTCCGGGAGAAGGTCCATGAACTTCACCATTGACGGAATAGCTTGCGAGCCTTTTCTGCTGTTTTCGAACATGCTGCGGTGGCCATCGAGTTGGGGTCCCAATGGGTGAGTTGGATGAAAGCAGGAACAGCTGTCCCTTGCCCATCTGGCCGTGCGGGCACTTGTGCTCTATCAAACCACCAGTATGTGGCCCAGCTATCGGCCGAGTGAAAGAGTCCAGTACTCGAAATGTTTCTCGTTGGATGGATTTGGGCGATAAAATAGAGTAGAAACCTTTCTAGTTGGATGAATTTGGGCAAAGAAGTAGGGTAGAAATGTTTGTAGTTGGATGAATATGGGCGCTCCTGTAGTGGCCTGCACGTTTTCTAAAATTGTAGCTTGTTAATGGGCACACATTTAGGAAGTGCTGGTGGTGGGTAGCGTGTGTAGGGTAGGTGGCCTATTGTGTCAGGAAAAACATTGGCTGCTGCTACCAGCAATCGCCGCCGGTCTGGTCCTATCTTGTCAGGACAACCATTGGCTGCTGCGACCAGCAATCGCCGCCAGTCTGGTCCTTGGCCTCTCGCCCTCTACAACACCCTGGGCTTAAAAAAAAAAAAAAAAAAGTGCTGGTGGTTTTAAAGTGCACACATGCCTCAGTTTACGAAGCTCCCTTCAAGGTTCACGAGTCTGCAGCTGCGCCTTTTGAAAGTCGTGGGCCGCTTTTGCTACGGGCCCAGGTTAAGAGCTGGGGGTATCCGCATACCTTTATCTCACTGTGTAGGCTGAAGGCTTTCCATCTTAATATGCTCGATCCAATCAATATGACTAGGAGTCAGTCAGGCTGCTCGTCTTAGGAGAGAGCGTAGGGCCAGAGATGTAGGCTAGGCGCACAATCATTTCAAGAAGGCAAAGAAATGCAGGGCCCTTATCGGAAGGCGTATTGGTGTCGGCTTAGCGTCTGTGAGGGATGCTGAAAGGCGCTGAACAAAAATAAATGCCCAAAATAGTAAAATTGGGATATCTGCAGAAACATAAATAAATGCCTAGAATGAGGAGAGGTGTGGATCTAGCTCTCCAGCAGGCCCTCGGCTGTCTTAGCTGCACGCGTCGCCTAGTAGCTCCAATCGACATGATGTGGCCTATGACGCACTGTAATGGGACATGTCCTGGTCTGCGACACGCCACCCAGATCAGACCTCCCTCCATTCCACTCAGAAACACGCACTGGAGGTTTCTGCACAGGAAAGCTTTTGGCAGAGCTGATAATGCAATACAGAGTCACAGACTTTATTCTGTCCGTCCCTGTTCCAATGTTTTGCAAAATTCACCAGCTTTCTGTTAACGCTGAAAAGTGGAATACCAAGTTAGAGAGACGGAGAGAGAGGAATTTGGTCGTTTGCATTTTGAGTAGAACACTGCCACCTGCTATGAAACGGGGGTCTCTGGATGCACAGAGAGAGAGAGAGAGAGAGAGAGAGAGAGTTGGATGTCAGCCCATCACGTTTTGCCGCTGAACCAGTTGGTGAATGCCAGATACGAGTTGGATTAGGCGGGGAGAGAGAGAGAGAGAGCGAGCTTCCCGGCAATGGATTGAGCGCGGGTGGCAGTGCTGGGCAGGACTCTTGAGGGGCTGTGGTGGACTCTTATAATTAATTTTGCCAGATCGAGGGGCTGGCTGTGGTGGACTCTTATAATTAATTTCGCCAGGTCGAGGGGCTGGCTGTGGTGGACGAGTTAGGGGCCCCCTACCAATAGAGACAAGGTGCCTAAGCAACATTCCAGGTTTACCTGAGTCTTGGGTGTGTTTGCACTTGAGCAATTGGGTTCTTCCAGTCTGGAGTCGTTTTACCCTGCCCAGCTATTGATGCCGTGCCTAAATTTGCCCTGCGTGGCAAAAAAACACGCGCACGGAAGCGGGCCTGCTTTTGGGCGGCGCCGCCAGCCATGTTGGTCGGGTAGCGAACCGCCCAAAAAAGGGGCGGAGCTCCGCATTTTTATTGAAGCAGGGAAAGGTGGTGGTGGTTGAAAATCAGGAAGCAGAGCAGAGGCCAGGCTATGCCTGACGTCTTCCCCCAAACACAACGCATCCTCATTCTGCCTCCACCAGATTGGAAAGTTATCTTGTGTACGTTCAAAACACAACGCACCCTCATTTTGACAGTACCAGACTGGAAAGTTAGTTTGTATATGTTCAAAACGCAACGCACCCTGATTTTGATGGTACCAGACTGGAAAGTTAGCTTGTATACGTTGAAAACACACCCTCATTTTGACTGTAGCAGACTGGAAAGTTAGCTTGTATACGTTCAAAACACACCCTCATTTTGACTGTACCAGACTGGAAAGTTAGCTTGTATACGTTCAAAACACACCCTCATTTTGACTGTACCAGACTGGAAAGTTAGCTTGTATACGTTCATGGCAGTATCACTACCAAAAACCACAATTCCTACACTCTCATTTTCTAGATTCAGTGCCATTCCTTTAACACCACTGGAAAATTCGACCATTTCTCCAGCTTGAATCTTGTTCAATCCATAAACACGTGCAATTCATTATCAGGGTGTGTTCAAAACACAATGCAACCTCATTTTGACTGTACCGGACCGGAAAGTTAGCTTCTATACGTTCGTTATCAGGGTGTGTCTTGAGGGTGTGTCTTCAGAGCAAGACGGAAGGTTCACCGGGGCTCTGGGTGGGTGGTAGAAGATGCCGATTCTCAACAGATGTGGATTCCCTGGGTGCTGTTGGATCAGGAAATGAAAAAGGAGTGAATGCACATTCCCTCAGAAGCTGAGAAAATACATCCTTCACAATTTTCAGCAACGGGTGTATCTTATGAGCTTCTACAGAAAGATGCACGCCTGTTCTCTTCTTTTTTCGTTTTGTGATTACTACCGTAGTTGAGTGAGGGGTGAGGCGTCAAAGTGTCCGGTTGTTTGTAGAGTGAGCCATGCCTGGGCTTGCTCACAGGGAGTGTTTTGATATAATTGTGGTCAGATGCGTCTGGACGTTATTGCAGTCAGATTCATCCATGTCTGGCCGTTATTGTGGTCAGATCATGACTCGGATGCATTTAGGAAAGTGCTAGTGGGAGTATGCCCTGAGTCTGAGTGTTGGCAGAGGGTTGTTGGCAGCTTGGCGCGGCGCCTAAAATTCTGAATCTGGCTGCACTGAGATGCTATATGCGCTCTCTTTGCCTGAATGGGGTTGTGATTCTTTCAATAAGTTTTTTTTTTCTTGGAAGTCTTTTTGGAGGCATGTATCAGAGATATTTCTCCTTCTTGTCTGCAAAGTTCTGAGGGCATGAATCTGGTCCTTAAAAGCCTTCCCAAGGTCTGTATTTCAACAATCAGTTTTTCATTGGTGTACCAACTGAGCTAGGCCCATTGGATAGTCCCTCGAGCTGTCGATCTTGCGACCGTCCCACTTGTAGAGGTACCTACGTCTCGTCCCCCGAACACAACGCAACGTAATTTTGGCTGCATGCGACCGGTGAGGTGGCTTGTATATACATCCGTAATGAGGGTGCGCTGTCTTCGTGTAAAGACGGTGGAAGCATCTCGGAGGATTGTCGTCATTGCGACAACTTGTTTTCATTTTTTTTAATTTTTTTTTTAAAGGCAAAGCAAGAAGTCCAGCTGTCAGAGTTTAGGGTTGATACGAGCAGCCCCGCCTGGCGGCGCTGACGTGAGCTCAGCAAAATGCAAATGGAACTACCTTCTTCACCCGAATAGAGCTCCCAGTCATTATCGCTGCATCTGGACCGAAAGTTGTGCCAAATACAGCTATACTGACCGGGCATTGTATTCGGGTGAACTTAGTCTAGTTGAAAAACTGAAGGCTGGATTTGGACACAGAAAGCAATAATACTGTATTAATACAGACTTGGGTGCCAACTTCAAAAACTTGAAAAAAAGTTTAACTGTCGAATATTGTTGTGCAACGGGACACCAATAGACCAGAGCACGCAGGTCTCTTGCGAGGAGGGTGTGCTCGTATCACCTCTCCTAGCACAGACACAGCGATACTAAAAAAAAAAAAAAAAAAAAAAAAAAAAAACACAACGAATACTGTTGTGCTGCTTGTGCATGGTTTGGCACTGCACTGTAGCTCAGCTTTCGGTCAAAAACGTGTCGCGCCTGTGCAGTGTTAAAGAAACCTAAATAAAGCAGGCGGGAAAAAAAAGACAAAAGAGACCGCTCTGACTAGCTCGCGCCAGATCATCGTCATTCTAGGTGTTCTGTCCTCTCTTCCCCATCCTCTTTGCAGGGATAGCTTTCTGAAAATTTGAAAAATTTGAACCCTTTTTGAGGCTTTTTCACAAGCACTAACAAAAAAATTGAAGAAATGAAAAAAATAATTGCTTCTGCTGCTCCTTATGCTGCAGCTGGTCGGAATTTTTTTTTTTTTTTTTTTTTTTTTTTTGCTGTTTCCCAAACAGTTACTACCATAGTAGCTCTTGTGGCACCATCGTTTCAACTGCTGGCCAAAACTTGACGTTCCTGTGCCCCTCTGTAAACCAACATATACCGCGGCCAAAACTCGACGTTCCTGTGCCCCCTCTGTAAAACCAAAATATACTGCGTAGCTCAGGTGGTAGAGCATTCCCTTGGTCAGGCCTCCGGTTCAAGTCCGTTCGTAGGCTCCGTCTTAAATTAAAAAAGAGATATAAAGTTACCCAACTCTAGCTCGCTCAGTAGACCCCAAACACCAAACATAGCTCTGCAAAATTGCAAATGCTGGCCAACCTCAAGTCTCCAGCTCTGCTGTGGCTGTGGTGGTCCTGCTGCTGCTGCTGCCTGCTGCTGCCTGCTGCTCAAAACTGTTTCAGGACTTTCCGTGGAATCTGGCTTTGCACTGTTTGCAGGAAGAAATGGAACCAGCAAAGCAATCTGCGCACGATTACTGAAACTGACTGCTGCTGATGCGTTTGTACTGAATTTTCCCTCGGTAGCCGGTCGCCTTGGTTTCAATGCCTGTAGCCTTCGTGTCGCCACCATCCATGACCCTGCTGGCAAGGCTCGATTATTGTAGGCCCGCCCACCGATCCACCTGCTGACAAAACTTCCCCTGAAGTCTCTTCCTTTTTTTGAAAATTAGCAAAACAACCCCTCGTACCAGAGGTCCAGAGCTAGTCCCAAATCACCTACAGGCTACAGCTAATCCAAAGTCACCTACTCGATTCACAATCAGTAAGACCTCTGGTGTCATGGCTTGTTTTTTTTTCCCTTTAATAGCTCTGCTTCATTTGCCCGACATCGTGTAACGAAACTGATTGCTGACTGGCTTAGGTTGGTTGGTACACCTATCGACTGCTAACATACAGAACTGGATTCCAAATTGGATTCCAAATTCATACCCAGATGGAACTCGATGATTGGTCTGGGCCCGAGGAGTATGGGATATGGGAGGATGAAGAACTTGAAGAAGGGACACAGTCAACGTCATCAAGGCAAGCAGCTATGTCTGGAGTCTGGACTGATCCGGACTGTCACAGTCAAGATGGGACCTGGCATAAAAATCGAACAGTGAGATAGAAATAGAATAGTCGAATATGAATTACTGCATTAAAAAAAAAAGAAATAGAATAGCTATATATAATATATAATATATATATATACACATGGTAACAGAGGACAGGGACACCGGACACTCCGGGACTGTCTTCCGCACCAGTGTCTGGACCGGTCCAGACTGTTCGGTGATCTGGACATCACCGGACATCACCGGACACCCGGACAGTTCGGACCGGTGTCAAGGGGTGCAATGTCCGCCGGCGGGGGG